>JARQOD010000001.1:872275934-872312077 GCA_033576555.1 Oophaga sylvatica
GGTGACAACATCCCCTTTTAACAGGTGGAACCCCGCATCGCAGCAGTGAACATAGATCTTTGGAGAGAACCCGGGCTCACATATGTAACCCCAAACTCCTCGGGCCTTAGAGGCACACACCGTCCCCTGGCGCCGCGGTTCCCGGAGCGTACCTTTGTGTCGCCTGATGTTTTCCTTTTCAGCGAGAGTCTCTTCTTGGTACCTCTGGCGAAACTGCTGCACTTCTCTCTGCTCCTGCTGCCGTCGCTGCTCATGCTCCATCTCTTCCCAGTCGATCTCCATCACGGACGGCTGGGTCTCCTCCGGCGTCCCTACCGGGGGACTGCATTCCGCTGCGGCCTCCAGACCTGGCTGGCACTCCGGTGCGGGCAGGGCCTCCTCAGCCTCCTTCCCTCCCGCCGCATCCCCGGCGGAGTCAGGATCAGCACTTTTGGGGCCGGCCTCCGGTGGTTCATCAGCCGCAGGCAGCGCTGGCGCAGGTAACGGTTGTGAATCCAGGGGGAGAGCGTCGCGTCCCACAGCAGCCGCTGTTTCAGGGCACGCCAGCTCTTCTCTATCACCTCCGTCTCTGCGCGGTGTCGGGCTATCACTTCCAGCACCGCATCCACCTCCTCCACTTTCTGCATTGTTGGGTCGGTCTCCCGACCTGGGGACGGTTCAGGCACAGGCAGTAGCTCTTCAGGGGAACGGGGTCTGCGCACCGCCGTTCCTCCACACAGCGTCTCCTGTCCTTCCGCCATCTCACTCCAGGCCAGACTGTGTGTTGCATCTGGAACAGTCTGGTCTCTTCCGTGGAGGCGGGACTTTCGCTTCCTCTTCTTGGCATAGAGGATGAAGAGGAGGCGGATCTCCCTTGCAGTAGGGCAGGCTCTCACATTCTAATAGCATTTAGACAGGGCGCCCATTGCTTTCGCGCCACAGGGGGGGCACGCCCACGAATGCACGCCCACCTTCTTCACCAGCGCCTCAGGGCGCGAATATGGCGGGAAAATGGCGCCAAAAGTCACAAAAACTGCACACAGTCTTTTTGCACAAAACAGTCCAATTCAAGGCACACAGGACTCACAAATAGTAAGCTTCGTATCCTGTTCGTGACGCCAAAGATGAGTCGCACAACACCAGGGTTATGGGGTACTCGGCACCGAGCCCGTTGAAGTCTATGGGGAATGTCACAAGTAGCACAGCTCGGTCCGTTGCCCTGGGCGCTCATTCAAAGGGGGATATTTACAGGGGATTGTAGTAATAGTTCGTGACGCCACCTGTGGTTTCTGATCAGATTGACCAGCGCTGCAGGGTGAATCTTCTGAGGGGATGTTACTGGGCAGCAAGATGTTAAGTCTCCCACAGGCGAGACTGTTCCCTCAAAGTCTGTGGTGGTGCAGGGTGCAGGTAATGAAGCAATCACACACAAATCAGTCTCTTTCCATACCTTTACTGGTAGTACTGGCAGGTATGTCCCGGGAAGCTGCTCAGGGTGGAGTATGCACATCCAGATAATCACCGAGTAGGTTTAAGGCCTCCTTTCCCTTTAAAGTGTATAAGTCCTAACTTGCGTGAAGTCAAGTTTAACTCTAAATATAACAGCTTCGCCCGGCCAACATTGTGGTGGAAGTCTTCTTTTGGCAAGAACTAAGTCCAGGTGGCTGATCAAGCCTGACTCCTGTTCTCCCTGACCCCGGTTACGTATCAGCACTATAGGGCACCCTCTGTGACTTGAAGTCCAGCAGGGATTCCGGTGTTTCTCCCACTAGCCGTGAAGGTTCTAGCAAGTCTTCGGACCCGGTGTCCGGTTAGCAGAGTGGAGGTGCTATGTCACCTATGGCACTCTCTCCTTTAGTCACCACTCGCCCGTCGCCCTACTCTCACCCTTAACATAAGCACGGGTAGCAGTAGGTGTAGTCGTCAGTTTCCTTCCACAGCTCACTGACCGTTTCTCAGTTAACTCGATGTTCTAACAACTGTAGTCCCCTTCCTTCTTTTCCTTCAAAGACTCTGTCCAGAGTGGCTATTAGGACCTTCCGTCAGACTGATTTCATGCTCGCTCCGGGAGTCACTTTCCACATGCATAGGAACTAACAGTCCGTCTGTTCTGAGGTAAACAGCTTGCAATCTTTCGTCCTCTGTCTCGTCTGACAGGAAATCTCACAGAATGACTCACTCCTGAATCACTGCAATGACTAGACTGTCTCACTCTGGTGTCCTGAGGAGATCTGCTCTGAGACTGACTACTGCTACATCTCCCACACCCTTAAATAGTCTAAGGTTCCCTCTGGTGGCAATACTGGGAAGTGTGTGTGTGAATGAATATCAGGTTTTGTAATTACCTTTTCTGTGCATTCTCTTGGGAGCATGTGTACCAAGCGCAGCTGGGCCACACAGATGCAGGGTTCACAGGGGACAGCAGCGGTGGGACAGTGCTGCCTAGCCCATGGTATAGGCAACAGTTGGCTGTAGGCATTCGACCCTCCTCCTCCAGAAGCGAAATCTCGTCGACAAAGCGCAGTCGCACGAGCACTCCATCCGCAGCTGCCAGTGTTGCACACGAGGTGTCCCACTATCGAACAGCTAGTGGTAAGCGTCAGCAGGCTGTTTTAAAGATGATGTCTTTGGGCGACAACAGACACACCGCAGAGGTACTGGCCGACTACTTGCAGCGAGAAACTGAGTCATGGCTGGGCAGTCTACATCTTGAGCCAGGCAAGGTAGTCAGTGATATCGGTCGTAATTTTTGTGGCGGCCATAGCCCTGGCGAAACTCACACATGCCTTGCCTGGCTCACACCTTGAACCTGGTGGTGCAGTGGTTCATAAATAATTATCTGGAGTTACCAGCCCTGCTCCATAAGGTGCGACGACTGTGCTCGCACATCCGTCGCTCATCCGTAGACTCCAGTCGTATGCAGAGGCTGCAGCGATCGCTCCACCTCCCCAAGCACCGCCTAATCATAGACGTTGCAACAAGGTGGAACTCCACTATGCACATGGTTGAGAGGCTGTGTGAACAGAGGCAGGCTGTAATGCATTTGTGGGAGGATACACGGGCAGGCAGTTTGAGGGCAGACATGGAGTTGTCGGGTGTGCAGTGGTCAAAGCTGAAAGACCTCTGTAAAGTCCTTCAGTGTTTTGAGGAATGCACACGGCTGGTAAGCGCAGATGACGCCATCATCAGCATGAGCATCCCACTTATGCATCTGCTCATGCAAACTTTGACGCACATTAAGGATAAAGCGTCTGCAGCGGAGGAGGAGGAGGAGGAGGGAAGCCTTGATGACAGTCAGCCATTGTCTGCTCAGGGAACTGTCCTGGACGAGGTGGAGAAAGAAGAGGAGGAGGAGGGGGATGATAATTTTGGGGAGGAGGATGCTTCTCAGGGGGCAAGAGAAAATGTTGGCTTGCCAAGGTCAGGTACAGGGTTTGTGCGTGACTGGAGGGATGTGGATTTGGCAGAAAGTTCTCCTCCACCCTCCACTGGCAGTGCATCATTGACACCTGGAACATTGGCCCACATGTGTGATTATGTCTTGCGGATCCAAAAAAGGGACCCCCGCATTGCCAAAATGATGAAGGATGACGACTACTGGTTGGCCAGCATCCTCGATCCACGATATAAAGGCAAATTGCAGAACATCATGCCACAGGAGAACCTAGAGCTAATATTGGCGAACAAACAAGCAACTCTGGTAAACTGTCTGTTAGAGGCATTCCCAGCACACAGCAGCGGTGCAGGTTCTACCACGAGCCGTACTGGGCAACATGGAAGAGGTGTTCATGGTGCACACAGCCGAAATGGCATTGGAGACAGGGGTTTCATGACCATGTTGTGGACTGATTTCTCGAGTAACGCTCACACGACTGGTAATACTGAATCGATTGCAACAGACAGGAGATAGCAGTTGTCAACCATGGTTCAAAATTACCTCTCCTCCCCTCTCGATGTTCTCCCTCACAGATCATTCCCCTTTGACTACTGGGCCTGTAAACTGGACACCTGGCCTGAATTGGCACTGTGTCGACCCGCCACCACAATTGTGGGTTACCAGGGCAATGGGGTACTCAGAGCCGAGCCCGTAGAAGTCTATGGGGATTGTCACAGGTAGCTGTGGCTCGGTCTGTGGCCCTGGCGGTCTGGCGTATGTTGGGGGGAATATTTACAGGGGATAGATATATATACAGTTCGTGACGCCACCTGTAGTATTCTGGTAATTTGTACCAGCGCTGCTATAGATCTCTGAGGGGATGGTGATGCAGCTAGATGTCGGGTCCCCTACAGGTGGGACTCTTCCCTCAGGTCGGTAGTTAGGTAGGGATTGTGCAGGCATGCAATAAATAACTCAGTCTCACACGGTCAGCGTCTTTCCATACCTTTACTTGCAAGATGGTAAGGCAGGTCCCAGGGAGGCTGATGGGGTTGATGGAGGATGAGCTTTGAGGCAACGGCTAAGCAAGTTAGGGGCCTCCTTTACTGTCCAATAAGGATGAGTACAACCAGCTTGCAGCGTAGTTCTCTCTATAACTCCAGCTATTCCATAGCTGTACTGCCCAGTCAGATTTGTGGTGAAGCCTTCCAATTGATGAAACTAGGTTCTTGCTTTTGTCTGCGCTTGACTCAAAGTCCCTATTCCACCTGACTCCAGTTACGTACTGACTATATGGGGCTGTTTGCCGCGACCTAGGGTCCGGTAAATCCCTGGTTTTCTTACCACTATGCTTGAAGCTAATAGTGATCCTTCGGTCCCCAGTGACCGGTAGCAATGTGCAGGACTTTTCCAAGCCAAAAGCACTTTTCCAATAATCTTCCTTCCACTTTGCCCTTCGATTTGCTCGACTCTTAATAGATAGCTCAGTCTTTCTTCCAGTGGGGCACAGCTCTGACTAGGCTGAGGTGAACTAGACCACCTGTACTAGCCTCCACTTTCTGAACTGCTGACAGGCTCAAACTGGACACGTCTACTCTGTCCAAGGACAGGAAACTGACTGACTAAATCACCCCTCCACACCCCTGCTGGGTGTGTCAGAAGTGTACATGATGTCATGAAGAGACCTTAACTGTTACCTCTCCACTCATCCTCCTGGTATTGTGTACCAGGGCTACACATTCCCCCATGGTAAAAGACAGCACTCCCGGGCTGTAAAATACAAAGAGACATTTTGTTTATGCATGAAAACATTAACAATAACATTAATTCGTCCCATCCGGGAGGTGAGGATATCTTGAACGTTGCAAAACAAAACATTATATTTAGGAAAATACAAAAGTATTAAATAGCATTCAATAAATATACAGTATTCTTGTGAAGGACCCGCACCAAACCTTCAACGTAGGTCCTGGGTGGGCTGCAGGACATCCGAATGCAGACCTCACTCAGTGCCACACCACACGGGTTTTTGTATTCAGAGGTAGTTGTGCTGGTTTATGTAAAACCAAGATAAGGCACCGAAGCGCAACTATGTACAAATAAGTTCTGGATTGGCACAGTCCTCAACCTCAAAGTCCATTGTAAAACCAAAGACATAGATATAATATCACATTATTATACTAAAGTGCAAAACTTTTTCTGGTTACCCAGCCGGGCATTCTACGGTTAGCAATATATATATGCATTATACTCTTCAACTTATGCAAAATTTTGTAAAACATTCTCAAACTTTCTACAATATTACTTATGGTAGACCCTATAGGGATCTCACCGATTCTTCTTTACTATTTATTCATTTACTTCTAATACACTTTCCACCCCGGGGGCTGGAACAATGCAATGGGCCCTAGATCCCAGGACTAACAAATCATGCGCTGCGATTAGGGTCTGGGTCGCCACAGTTCTCGTGCGAACCTCTAGGGGCGCAACGGGTACATTCTCCTCACGTGACACCGATTGCGTTTCAATCACAGTTAACGATATGGACCGTGTCATGGATTGCGATTGAGACTGGGTCGCATATTGCGATGCAGAGGTGGCTTGAATTTGCGATGAACTTGCAGGGGGCGATGCTGGGGCACGGCCGGATACTGCTTGAGCTGGAGACGGGGACGCTGCGGTAGTGGTGACGTTACCTGCGTCGGGGACGGGGTCACGGACGATGGTGACGTTAAGGGCATACCATCCCTTCATTCCCCAATGCCGTGTGTACGTGACGAGGTCTCCATTTACTAAGTCCCTCCCGGGATGGCCTTGCGGTAGGTGGGATTCTACGTCCCTGCGACTAACAAAGACCCCTGGGTAGAGGCCCGGTTCACGGATGAAGCCCCAGCCCTTCCGGAGCTGGAACTCAGTCACACACCCCTGCCGCCGCGGTTCCCTCAGGGTACCTTTCTCTCTCCGGACACTCTCTTTGTCCGCGATCAGCTCTGCATGTTGTCGCTGACGGTTCCGCTGAGCTTCCCGCTCTTCCTCCTGCTGGCGTTTCTGCTTCTCCTCACGACGCTGCCACTCATATTCCCACTGGGCGGTGTAGGCGACGTCATCCAGGCGCGCCATTTCGTCCCAGTCCACGTCTGGTAGTGACGGACAGGACCCCTCCGGTGTCCCTGCCGGGGACCGATCATCTGCTGCGGCCTCCTGGCCGGGCGGGCGTTCCGGAACTGGCGATACCTCCTCAACCTCCTTCGCCTCCACCGCTTCACCGGTGGGATCAGGATTGGTACTTTCGGGGGCAGCCTCCGGTTGCTCCTTCGCCTTGGGCAGCAGAATCTTCGGAAACTGGAATCGTGGGGGGTCGTTGAGGGGAGAGATCACCGTGTCCCACAGCCTCCGCTGCTCCAGGGTACGCCGGCGTCTCTCGATCTCTTCAAAGCCAGGTTGGTACTGGACCATCTTCTTCAGGCGTGCATTTTCTTCTTGAATCTCTAGCAACGCCTGCTGCAGGTGCAGGACCACGGATGACTCCGGTGCTGGTGGCAGCTTGGCTGGGGCACGGGGCCTGCCTTCCTCCGCTTCCCTGCTCGGCTGCACACGTCCTGCTTCCATGATGTTCCAGAAGATTCTTTCCTCTTCCTGCGGAGACATCCGGTCTCTTCCGTGGAGGTGGGGTTTGCGTCTCCTCCTCCTCGCAGGGAAGGTGAAGAGGAGGCGGACCTCCTTTGCTGTAGGGCAGGATCGCATATTGTAATAGCACTTTGAGAGGGCAGGCATTTTCTTCGCGCCACTGGGGGGCACACGCCCACGAAGGTACGCCCACCTTCTTCTCCAGCGCCTGAGGGCGCGAATATGGCGACAAAAATGGCGATTTTGGCGCCAAAAGTGCAAACAGTCCTTTTTCACAAAAACAATTCCTTAGGCACACAGGGCTCGCAATTCTGCGAGTTTCGCATCCTGTTCGTGACGCCAAAGTTTTTGTGTCGACCCGCCACCACAATTGTGGGTTACCAGGGCAATGGGGTACTCAGAGCCGAGCCCGTAGAAGTCTATGGGGATTGTCACAGGTAGCTGTGGCTCGGTCTGTGGCCCTGGCGGTCTGGCGTATGTTGGGGGGAATATTTACAGGGGATAGATATATATACAGTTCGTGACGCCACCTGTAGTATTCTGGTAATTTGTACCAGCGCTGCTATAGATCTCTGAGGGGATGGTGATGCAGCTAGATGTCGGGTCCCCTACAGGTGGGACTCTTCCCTCAGGTCGGTAGTTAGGTAGGGATTGTGCAGGCATGCAATAAATAACTCAGTCTCACACGGTCAGCGTCTTTCCATACCTTTACTTGCAAGATGGTAAGGCAGGTCCCAGGGAGGCTGATGGGGTTGATGGAGGATGAGCTTTGAGGCAACGGCTAAGCAAGTTAGGGGCCTCCTTTACTGTCCAATAATGATGAGTACGACCAGCTTGCAGCGTAGTTCTCTCTATAACTCCAGCTATTCCATAGCTGTACTGCCCAGTCAGATTTGTGGTGAAGCCTTCCAATTGATGAAACTAGGTTCTTGCTTTTGTCTGCGCTTGACTCAAAGTCCCTATTCCACCTGACTCCAGTTACGTACTGACTATATGGGGCTGTTTGCCGCGACCTAGGGTCCGGTAAATCCCTGGTTTTCTTACCACTATGCTTGAAGCTAATAGTGATCCTTCGGTCCCCAGTGACCGGTAGCAATGTGCAGGACTTTTCCAAGCCAAAAGCACTTTTCCAATAATCTTCCTTCCACTTTGCCCTTCGATTTGCTCGACTCTTAATAGATAGCTCAGTCTTTCTTCCAGTGGGGCACAGCTCTGACTAGGCTGAGGTGAACTAGACCACCTGTACTAGCCTCCACTTTCTGAACTGCTGACAGGCTCAAACTGGACACGTCTACTCTGTCCAAGGACAGGAAACTGACTGACTAAATCACCCCCTCCACACCCCTGCTGGGTGTGTCAGAAGTGTACATGATGTTATGAAGAGACCTTAACTGTTACCTCTCCACTCATCCTCCTGGTATTGTGTACCAGGGCTACACAGCACAATATGCCTTACAGGAGCTCGCTTGCCCTGCTGGTAGTGTGCTATCAGAAAGAGTCTTCAGTGCTGCTGGATCAATCCTGACAGAAAGAACGACCCGGCTGTCGACCCAAAATGTTGGTGATCTCACCTTCATTAAAATTAACCATGCCTGGGTTTCAAAGGATTTTGTACCACCTTCTGATGACACATAGGTTGCCAGCAAAATGGCTCGCTTTGTCCTCCTCTTCCTCCGACTTCTCCAATTCCTCCATTTGCAGCTGCTGAACATCCAGCCTACACCTTAACACAGGGTCAGCTCCAGGATTTCATGGGCCCCGGGCGAAAGAGTCTCAGTGGGCCCCTTTAACACAGACCACAATTCATGATGCTCCGATACGGCAGAGAAATATAGGTATAGTACAATGCCAAATACTTCACTTCTTACATTACATGAGTGATATCTATTGTAAATTCTACAATAGCTCAAAAGACAAACAGTATAGTCCTCCATACAGTATTATGGGCACCACATAGTGCTCCATACAGAATAATGAGCCCCATATATTCCTCCATACAGTATTATGGGCACCACATAGTGCGCCATACAGAATAATGAGCCCCATATAATGCTCAATATGATGCTCCATATATAAAGGGCCCTATATGATGCCCCCTAAATAATGAACCCCACATGATGCTCTAGTGTATGATGGGCCCCATGTATGATGCTCCAGTGTATGATGAGCCTCATATAATGCTCCAAATATAATGGGCTCCATGTGATGCTCCAGTATATGATGTGCCCCATGGATGATGCTCCAGTGTATGATGGGCCTATATAATGCTCCATATATAATGGGCCCCATATGATGCTCCAGTGTATCATGGGCCCCGTGTAATGCTCCATATATGATGCTCCAGTGTATGATGGGTCCCATATATGATACTCCAGTATATGATGGGCCCCATATGATGGTCTCCATATATTGCGCCAAACATAAAAAAAATAAAAAATGAACTACTCACCTCTCCTCGCTGGCAGCTACTCTGCTCGAGGCACCGGCCCCCGGTACTAGCACAGGCACCGGGCCCCCATAGCATGCCGGTGTCCCCGACTGTGAGTGGGCCCCCCCGCCTGCTCAGGGCCCCGGCACTTGCCCGGGTGCGCCGAGTGCTGACGCCGGCCCTGCCTGAACATATGCCAGTTTTTCTACCTCCCTAACTGGGCTGTTTCCCCCACACACAACTTTAGCCAAATAACCCCCAGTTTTCAATGCATTACTATTATTATAAAGTAAATTAAGGTTGACAAGCTTAAGTAATAAGAATTGATGTCGTTGGCAGTGAAATGGGCACTGTAGGTGTTTACTGTCCTCCACTCACTAACGACTGTTATTCCCCATTGACTTGCATTGGGGTCGGATTTTCGACTCCACCCGACCATTTCTGTTAGTCGGCCGACTCCGTTAGACTCGACTTTTGTAAAAGTCGAGTCGGCCGAAACCTGACTCAACCCTCCCGGAGGCAAAGTCGCTCATCTCTACTCGGCTGCTGCCGGCAGTCTGACCGGAGCATAGGGCAGCACAGAATTACATGCAGCCGCACACTCAGGTCCGAGTGCCAGCGGCAGTGCCGGGTGTTCATGCAAGAGACTCGCACGAGAATTGTTATGTTTCGGTAGCTGAGGAGTGCAGGTAAAAAAGGCAATACACCAGAGCAGTTGGAATCTATGAGATTGCAGTACCCTGACTAACCCCCACAACTAGAGGCAGCCGTGGAGCGTTCCTACTTTGGTCCTAGACGCATCGTCACAGCCTGAGAAACTACCTACACCTAAAGATAGAAATAGGAAAGCTATCTGCCCCGGAGCAGAACCCCAAAGATAACAGAAAGCCCCCAAACATGTAATGGCGGTTAGACAAGAAGAAATACTGACACAGAAAGAAAATAGTATGAGCAAACGCTGGGGCCCAAACTATCTAAATAGAAAAGGATAGGAAGGGCACTTACTGCAATCCCAGAAAACCCTGAAAAACACCAACTCTACTAATTTCAAAATCACCTGAGATCACACGACCTCTACCACCTAAATTAGTTCTCTGGTGTAACAAAATCAAAACAGCAGCCACTGAAAAAACTGGAAAAAGCAAAAGAACAAAACTCAGTGGCTGAACTAAACTGAGAGGGCAGAAGCCCCCGGAGGGGACCCTGAAGGCCCCCAAAGAAGTGCAGGACAAAATGCAAAAATATAGCAAAAACACAAAAGAAGCAAAAGTCTTATCTGTAAGCAGGAGATGCAGACACGACACAGCAGGCTACAAGGGAAACTGGAATGAAGGATTCAGACCAGAACAATTGATCACCGGCAACCCTGATGGGAAAATGACTCCCTTATATAAGACCAGTCAGTAACACCTGATTCCCAGTCCTCACAATCTTCACTAGCACCGCTTGTAACCACCAGAGGGAGCCTCCGCTCAGAACTCATCTCAAACCCATTCACAACAGTACCCCCCCCTTGAGGAGGGTCACCGAACCCTCATTTGAGCAACCAGGTCGGTCAGGATGAGTTCTATGATACGCACGGATAAGTCTCCTAGCATGGATGTCCGAAGCAAACACCCAAGAATTGTCTTCCTGACCATAACCTCTCCATTTAACCAAATACTGGAGTTTCCGTCTAGAAAAACGAGAATCCAATATTTTCTCAACCACATACTCCAGATTGCCCTCAACCAAAACAGGGTCAGGAGGCACAGCAGCAGGAACCACTGGCTCAACAAACCTCTTCAACAAGGACTTGTGGAACACGTTATGGATCTTAAATGTCCCTGGAAGAAGCAAACGAAAAGAAACAGGATTAATAATCTCCATGATCTTATAAGGTCCAATGAACCTAGGCTTAAATTTAGGAGATGCTACTCTCATAGGAATATTCTTTGAGGACAACCAGACCAAGTCCCCCACTTTAAACCGAGGACCATCAGTCCTATGCCGGTTAGCAAACCGCTGGGCCTTCTCCTGAGAGAGGGACAACCTCTCCACTACCTGGTCCCAAATCTGTTGCATACGCTCCACAACAGAGTCAACACCTGGACAGACAGAAGCCTCCGTCTGTCCTGAAGAAAATCGAGGGTGAAACCCAGAATTACAGAAAAACGGAGACATCAAAGTGGCAGAGCTAGCCCTATTATTAAGAGCAAACTCAGCCAAAGGCAAAAAAGAGACCCAGTCATCCTGATCAGCAGACACAAAGCATCTTAGATAAGTCTCCAATGTCTGGTTTGTTCTCTCAGTTTGACCATTGGTCTGAGGATGAAATGCCGAGGAGAAAGACAATTGAACACCCAGTTTAGAACAAAAAGTCCTCCAAAATCTGGAAACAAACTGGACTCCTCTGTCAGACACAATGTTCTCAGGAATGCCGTGTAAACGAACCACGTGCTGAAGGAACAACGGCACCAATTCAGAGGAGGAAGGCAACTTAGGTAATGGCACAAGATGTATCATTTTGGAAAACCTATCACAAATTACCCAGATGGTGGTCATTCTCTGAGAAACAGGAAGATCGGAAATGAAATCCATAGAGATATGGGTCCATGGTCTCTTGGGCACAGGCAATGGCATCAACAAACCACTAGAGCGAGAGCAAGGCTTGGAGCGAGAGCAAGTCCCGCAGGACTGCACAAATTCCCTGACATCACGAGACAAGGTAGGCCACCAAAAGGACCGACTAACCAAGTCTCTGGTACCAAAAATTCCGGATGCCCAGCCAATGCGGAACAATGAATCTCAGACATCACACTCTTTTTCCATTGGTCCGGGACAAACAATTTTCCAACAGGGCAGCGCTCGGGCCTATCCTCCTGACACCCCTCCAGAGCAAGTCTCAAATTGGGCGAGATGGCGGAAAGAACTACACCCTCTTTCAAAATAACAGAAGGATCAGATAACTCAGGAGAGTCCGCAAGGAAACTCCTCGAGAGGGCATCCGCCTTAACATTCTTAGTGCCAGGAAGAAAGGAAACCACAAAATTAAAACGTGTGAAAAACAAGGCCCACCTGGCCTGTCTAGGATTGAGTCGCTTGGCAGATTCCAGATAGACCAGATTCTTATGGTCCGTAAGGACCACCACCTGATGTTTGGCTCCCTCCAGCCAATGTCTCCACTCTTCAAAAGCCCACTTCATGGCCAATAACTCCCGATTACCTACGTCATAATTACGTTCAGTAGGAGAAAATTTTCGAGAGAAAAAGGCACAAGGGTTACTTTTAGAGGTCTCTGGATCTTTTTGGGACAAAACGGCACCTGCCCCAATTTCAGAGGCATCAACCTCCACCTGAAATGGCAGAGAAACATCAGGCTGCCGTAGAACAGGAGCAGAAGTGAATCTCTGCTTAAGTTCCTGAAATGCAGAGACTGCCTCAGGAGGCCAATTCACCACATCAGAACCCTTTCTGGTCAAATCAGTTAATGGTTTAACAATAACCGAGAAATTACCAATAAATTTACGATAAAAATTGGCAAAACCCAAAAATCTCTGAAGAGCCTTTAATGAAGTAGGTTGGACCCAATCACAGATGGCCTGAACCTTGACCGGGTCCATTTCAATAACAGATGGGGACAAAATGAATCCCAGAAATGAGATCCTCTGTACGCCAAAAAGACACTTTGATCCCTTCACATACAGAGCATTCTCTCTCAAAATCTGGAATACAGTTCGAACATGTTTCACATGAGAGTCCCAGTCATTAGAAAAAATCAAGATATCATCCAAATAAACAATCAGAAATTTATCCACAAAATCCCTGAAAATGTCATTCATGAAGGACTGGAAGACAGAAGGAGCATTAGTGAGCCCAAAGGGCATCACTAGGTACTCAAAATGCCCTTCAGGGGTATTGAATGCCGTCTTCCATTCATCCCCGTGCTTAATGCGAATAAGGTTATACGCCCCCCTGAGGTCAAGCTTGGTAAACCAAGTAGCGTTTTTCACCCTGGAAAACAGGTCAGAAATCAAGGGTAACGGGTATTGATATTTCACAGTAATATTGTTCAAGAGACGATAATCAATACACGGCCTTAATGAACCATCTTTTTTGGCCACAAAGAAAAAACCGGCACCTAAGGGTGAAGAGGATGGTCTGATATGACCCTTCTCCAATGATTCCTTGATATAAGACCGCATAGCGTCATGTTCAGGTACAGACAAGTTAAAAAGGCGACCTTTAGGGAATTTACTACCCGGCACTAATTCAATAGCGCAGTCATAGCTCCTATGGGGAGGCAAGGATGCAGATTTACTTTCGCTAAACACATCAGAAAAATCAAACAAAAAGTCAGGAACATCCTGAGCCTGGGGGAGGCAGAAAAAACAGGAGTGTTGGTATTAACACATTGGCAGCCCCAACTGGTTACAGACACAGATTTCCAATCCAAAACAGGATTATGAGACTGTAACCAAGGGAAACCCAGCACGATAATGTCATGCAGATTATATAGAACCAAAAATTTGCAGCACACCTGGTGATCAGGTTCAACCCTCATTATCACCTGAGTAGAAAACTGGGGTTTATTCTCAGCCAAAGGGGTAGAATCGATCCCCAGTAGGGGAATAGACTTCTGTAGGGGTATCAAGGGAAACCCACAACGTTTAGCAAAATCATAATCCATCAGGTTAATAGCTGCTCCAGAATCAACGAAAGCCTGAGCAGAAAATGAGGACAGAGAGCATATCAGAGTGACAGTTAATAAAAACTTAGTCTGAACACTACCCAAGACAACTGAGCGTGCAAAACGTCTTCCCCGCTTAGGGCAGACTGAAATAGCATGAGAGGCATCACCACAGTAGAAACATAACCCATTGCGCTTTCGAAACTCATGACGCTGTGCCCCAGACACCACTCTATCACACTGCATGGGTTCAGAAGCTGGTTCACAAGGCAACACCATTCCACGCATACTTCTCCGCTCACGCAAACGTCTGTCAATTTGAATCGCTAATGACATAGAATCATTGAGACCAGAGGGGACAGGGAATCCCACCATAACATCCTTTACATTATCTGACAGACCCTTCCGGAAAAGGGCCGCCAAAGCGTCGTCATTCCATTTGGTCAGGACTGCCCACCTACGGAATCTCTGACAGTATAACTCAGCGTCATCAAGCCCCTGATTAAATGCCAACAAGGTTTTTTCAGCTTGATCAGTGACATTAGGCTCATCGTACAATAACCCCAAAGCCTGAAAAAACGCATCAACATCACTCAAAACAGGATCCCCAGGTATCAGGGAAAAAGCCCAATCCTGAGGATCGCCGCGCAGGAGAGAGATGATAATTTGAACCTGCTGCGCTGCGTTTCCTGAGGACTTAGATTTTAAGGCAAAAAACAATTTACAATTATTTTTGAAATTCTGAAACTTAGCTCGATCCCCTAAAAACAAATCTGGCATGGGGATCCTAGGTTCCACAACAGGCAACCCAGCAAGATATGCAGCAATACTCTGAACCTCAGTGGCAAGCTGATCCACACGGCCAGACAACTGTGCAAACTCCATTGGGAGAAAAGATCCTCCCCAGCACCCAGAGATACAGAGGAAAAAAAAATGCAACAAACAGAAAAATATCTCTGACAACCTTTTTTCTTTCACAATATTTTTTCCCTTCTGTGAGTACCATACAATTTTCAATTTTTTGGCCGGTGATACTGTTATGTTTCGGTAGCTGAGGAGTGCAGGTAAAAAAGGCAATACACCAGAGCAGTTGGAATCTATGAGATTGCAGTACCCTGACTAACCACCACAACTAGAGGCAGCCGTGGAGCGTTCCTACTTTGGTCCTAGACGCATCGTCACAGCCTGAGAAACTACCTACACCTAAAGATAGAAATAGGAAAGCTATCTGCCCCGGAGCAGAACCCCAAAGATAACAGAAAGCCCCCAAACATGTAATGGCGGTTAGACAAGAGGAAATACTGACACAGAAAGAAAATAGTATGAGCAAACGCTGGGGCCCAAACTATCTAAATAGAAAAGGATTGGAAGGGCACTTACTGCAATCCCAGAAAACCCTGAAAAACACCAACTCTACTAATTTCAAAATCACCTGAGATCACACGACCTCTACCACCTAAATTAGTTCTCTGGTGTAACAAAATCAAAACAGCAGCCACTGAAAAAACTGGAAAAAGCAAAAGTACAAACATCAGTGGCTGAACTAAACTGAGAGGGCAGAAGCCCCCGGAGGGGACCCTGAAGGCCCCCAAAGAAGTGCAGGACAAAATGCAAAAATATAGCAAAAACACAAAAGAAGCAAAAGTCTTATCTGTAAGCAGGAGATGCAGACACGACACAGCAGGCTACAAGGGAAACAGGACTCAAGGATTGAGACCAGAACAATTGATCACCGGCAACCCTGATGGGAAAATGACTCCCTTATATAAGACCAATCAGTAACACCTGATTCCCAGTCCTCACAATCTTCACTAGCACCGCTTGTAACCACCAGAGGGAGCCTCAGCTCAGAACTCATCTCAAACCCATTCACAACAGAGAATCGTGCGAGTTTGTCGCATGTGTGATCCTAGCCTCATTCTCTGTCTGTAATGTATGTGATACAGTTCATATAGCGTCTTGTGCTTGGGTGCGATGAAAATACTTGAGACACAGGTTGATAAAGAAAGTCTTGTATTGCTTCATACAAATTGGCAAAAATAAACACACAGGTTGCAAACACAGAAGCAGAGACACAGCAGGCCAGAGTAATCTAAGTTCATCAATAACTCTCCACAACAGATTCAGATCTTCTTCTATGTTACCGCAAGTCCATGCAAACGTGAGGCTTTCAAGAGCAGAGTTCAGAGTCCACAAGTGCTTCAGAGTTTCTCAGTAGAAATGGCTGGAGTACAAGGTCCAAGGCTTCAGGAGTCAGAACACAGGTTCACTGCAGGCTAGATTCTGAAGCACTGATTGCTCAGGTGTGGCTGTTTAAGAAGCAAACGGAGAGAATCAGGGCGGGAACATGCAAGCTGGAAAACTCCATTTTAACTGAGGGCAAGATAGCTGCAGCAAAACAGAAAGCAAAATGGCCGACGAACAAACTGAGTTTCAGAAACAGATACACAGAACCTTACATTACTCCCCCCTTAGGGGCAACCTCCGGATGACCTCAGACCAGGCTTGTGTGGGTACCTCTGATGAAACTGACGGAGCAAGCGAGGAGCATTAACGTTATTGACTGGCTCCCATGAGTTGTCCTCCACTGGGTAGCCCTGCCATTTAATCAGATATTGTAACTGATTTCTATACAACCTGGAATCTAAAATCCTTTCCACCACAAATTCTTCCTGACCATCGACTAGCACTGGGTCAGGGCAAGGAGAAGAACGTCCAGGAAACGTATTGGGTGTTGCAGCCTTTAGTAGGGATACATGAAAGACAGGTGGATTCTCATAGTTCTGGGCAATTGAAGACGACAAGCAACGGCACTTATAATCTTACTGATTTTATAGGGTCCAATGTACTTATGTCCCAACTTAGACGATGGAATCCTTAACTTAAGATTTCTGGTTGACAGCCAGACCAGGTCTCCTACCTTAAAAGCTGGTGCAGGTTTACGAAATTTATCTGCTGCCTTCTTGTACCTTTCCTGAGCCGATTCCAGATTCTCCTTTAGAAGATCCATATTCTTCTGTAAAGTCGTGACTCTTTCAGCCACTGCTGGCAAAGGCGTCTCTATGGGAAATCGTGGTAGAATGTTAGGATGATAACCTAAATTAGAGAAAAAAGGAGACTGTTTAGTGGAGGCACTCTGAGAGTTGTTGTAAGAGAACTCAGCCAATGGAAGTAGATCCACCCAATCATCCTGTAGGTGGCAGATAAAGCAGCGGAGATACTGCTCCAGGGTTTGATTGGTTCGTTCGGTTTGTCCATTAGTCTGGGGATGAAAAGCAGAAGAAAGGTTTACTTTAATGTCCAATGCTGCACAGAAATTTTGCCAAAACCTAGAAGTGAATTGCACCCCTCGATCCGAAATAACCTCATCCGGTACTCCATGTAAACGAAACACATCTTTAATCATCAAATCTGATGTCTGTTTTGCAGTGGGTAAGCCGACACAAGGGATAAAATGAGCTGCCTTTGTTAAACGATCAACCACCACTAGAATAGTGTTCTTCCCTTGAGAGGTTGGTAATTCCACAATGAAGTCCATAGAAATGGATCCCCACGGGCGGGACGGGGTGGGAAGAGGCTGTAACAGACCAGTTGGTGAAGAGCGAGGTGTTTTGCATCTTGCACAAACCTCACACGAAGTGACATAGTCCAAAACATCCTTCCTACAAGTGGGCCACCAAAAGAAACGAGAAAGAAATTCCTGTGTCTTTAGAATTCCTCTATGCCCGGCTATTTTGGAATCGTGAATGAGTTGCAATACTCTCAATCTGACTGTTTCAGGTATATACAGACGTTGTCCCAGAATCCACACACCATTCTTAAAGACAAGACTTACGTCCCTTGGGGGTTGAGCCAAAAAAGAATCCGCATGGTATGCTTCCTTGATGTCTTTAATTAGGTCTTGATGATGAATCACTCCTAGGAATCTAGAGTCAGGAAGAATAGTCTTAGGAGGAGTAATTGGACGTGTCTCTGCTGAGTAAATCCTAGAGAGTGCATCAGCCTTTCCATTGCGCGATCCTGGTCTATAAGAAATAATAAAATTAAATTGGTTTAAGAAAAGATTCCAGCGAGCCTGGCGAGGAGTCAGGCACTTAGCCGACCTGATAAACTCAAGATTACGATGATCTGTCAGAACGACTATTTGCTGTGCAGCTCCTTGAAGAAGGTGTCTCCATTCTTTGAAGGCGGCAATAATGGCCAACAACTCTCTATTGCCCACATCGTAGTTCTTCTCAGCCGAAGACAACTGCTGGGAAAAGAAGGCACAGGGATGCAAGACATTCTTCTCACCTGTTCTCTGAGAGAGTATAGCTCCCACGGCACAGTCTGAAGCATCCACCTCTATTATGAAGGCAAGCTCTGGGTTGGGATGTACTAGGATAGGTGCAGTGGTAAATTTATCTTTTAGACGGGAAAATGCTTCCTGGGCTTGGGAGTCCAGGAGAACTTAGACTCTTTCCGGGTAAGTTGGGTGATAGGTGACACTACCTCAGAGAAATTTCTAATGAAACGTCTATAGAAGTTTGCAAACCCGATGAAGCGCTGTACCTCCTTCACATTTCTAGGACTTGGCCAATCATTGATGGCTTGGGTTTTACTTCCATCCATACTAATTCCTTGTGTAGACAGTACATACCCCAGAAATTGAATTTCGGTCTTATGGAATTCACACTTTTCAAGCTTGATGTAAAGATGATTTTGTCTTAGACGTTCCAAGACCATTCTCACATGTCCATGATGTTCCTCTGTGGAGTTAGAAAAAATTAAAATATCATCCAAATAAATTACCACGAATGTATCTAGGAGATCCCTGAAGATGTCATTCACCAAGTGTTGGAAAGTGGCTGGGGCGGTACTCAGACCAAAAGGCATAACCAGATATTCAAAGTGTCCATAGCGTGACCTGAATGCAGTCTTCCATTCATCCCCAGGTCTAATACGGACTAAGTTATAGGCCCCCCGAAGATCTAGTTTAGAAAAAATTTTGGCATGTCGCACTCTCTCCAATAACTCAGGGATTAAAGGCAATGGATAACGGTTTCTAATAGTAACCTTATTAAGTTCCCTATAGTCTACGCATGGTCTCAGGGATCCATCTTTCTTCTTTACAAAGAATATGGGTGCCCCTGCAGGAGATGAAGAGGGGCGTATGAAGCCCTTGGCTAGATTTTCGTCTATGTACTCTTTTAAAGCCTTCAGCTCGGGCCCCGCCAGGGGGTAGATCTTACCAAAAGGTATCTCTGCTCCAGGCAATAATTCAATTGGACAATCATATGGACGGTGAGGAGGAAGCTGGTCAGCGTTCTTCTTGCACATAAATCCACATAGTCCTGGTATACAGTTGGTAATTCAGGGACTGACATGGTTCCTTTAGGAACAGAGCAAGCTGAAATTTTTTGACTCATCTGTTTCTCTGGAAAGTGTAATTCCTTGGTCTCCCAGTTAATGGTAGGATTCTGAGCCTGCAGCCATGGTAGCCCTAGAATAATGGGAAAGTGAGGAGAAGAGATAAGCATAAAGGACAGTTTCTCTTGATGATCTTTACCCATAAGAACCTTTAAAGGCTCTGTTTCCTGATCCACTGGTCCAGAGGTCAGCAGGGAGCCATCCACAGTTTCCATCTGTACTGGAGCAGCCTTCTTCACTGAACGTATTCCCTGTTTTAGAGCAAAGGAGACATCCATAAAATTTCCACTTGCACCTGAGTCGATCATGGCAGAGCTAGACACCCAGGCTGAGTCAACCCAGAGTTTGATGGAAAGAAAACAGTGAGAATTGTTTTTCTTACAACTCAGCTGGGACAACCGCTGAGGAAACTTGAAAGATGGCAGCATTTACACAGTCAACGTCCTCAGAGGTAACGGAGTTTAAGTCCGAGAAATCAAGATCTGTTGCTGCAGCTCTCTCTGGAGCCTGAGGCTCGGACCTGACAGATCCCCTCTCGCAACACTCACAATGAATGAGTGCTGCAGTAGTCTTGCGAGAACGGCTGGGACAGTTAATAATAAAGTGCCCTGACTTACCACAATAAAAACATAGATTCTCCTTAAAACGATGTTCCTTGCGTGCATCACTAACCCGTCGTAGTAAAGAGTCTACCTGCATGGGTTCAGGTTCAGGTTCCCGTGTAATCCTATTCAAAGGTTCCTTAGCTGGAGAGGAAGGTAGGAAAAGGTTAGTACGATTGCTTTCGAACCATCTCTCTTGCCTGCGTTCAGTTAAACGAGTATCAATACGGATGCAGTAGTTAATAAAGTCACCTAACGCAGTGGGAGGGTCGGCACGAGCAAGTTCATCCTTAATTAGTGGGGATAACCCCTTTCGAAAAATAGATTTTTTGGCGGAATTGTCCCAGGTGGTATCAAGGGCCCATCTCCTGAAATCCAAGGCATATTCAGCTACTGAGTGCTTACCTTGGCGCAAAGCTAACATGGCTGCTTCAGCTGTTGCACCTCGATTGGGGTCATCAAACACCTGCCCCATGGCTGAAATAAAATCATCAAGGTGATTCAAACAATCATCCTCAGTCTCAATCAGAGGGTTTGCCCATATCAAAGCCTTGTTGGTAAGCAACATAATTTTAGTAAGCACCTTAGATCGTTCAGTAGGAAATTGTGAAGCATGTGCAGAAAAAAAAAGATTACATTGATTAACAAATCCCCTGAATTTTTCACGTTCACCACCAAAACGAAAAGGGGGCAACTTGGAATCCCAGAACTCGGGGCCACGGCAGGAGCCTGGACTTGCCCCTCCAGAACCTCAATCCTGGCTCGCAAATCCTGAGTAGTCTGTCCAACCACTTGCAAATTGTGATTATTTAGGTCCTGAAGATTTGTAAAACGGGTCTTTAAATTCTGCAAATCTGCAAGGATATTATCAGTCACTCCACAAAGTTCCTTTATGCGGGCCTCCATTTTCCAGATCTTTTAAGACAGGATACTGGAAGAAGAGGAGAGAAAAAAAAACAATAGTGTTCACCTGTGGCAACACTGAAGAAAGAAAAAACTTTAAGGGAACTGCTCACCTGGAATGGTTGTGAGAAGTCACAACCACTATCATCACAGAAAGCTTTCAACCAGACATCTGATATCCAGAGTTTCAGCAGACAAAAAGAGAAGAGGAAAAAAAAAAACAATAGTGTTTACCTGTGATAACACTGCAGAAAAAAAACTTAAGGGAATTGCTCACCTGGAATGGTTGTGAGAAGTCACAACCACTGTCATCACAGAAAGTACAACCGGACATCCGATATCCACAGTACAGCAGACAAGCCTTTCCAGACCCAGCAGACACTAACGTTTGGCTTCAGAATCTTGTAATGTATGTGATACAGTTCATATAGCGTCTTGTGCTTGGGTGCGATGAAAATACTTGAGACACAGGTTGATAAAGAAAGTCTTGTATTGCTTCATACAAATTGGCAAAAATAAACACACAGGTTGCAAACACAGAAGCAGGAGACACAGCAGGCCAGAGTAATCTAAGTTCATCAATAACTCTCCACAACAGATTCAGATCTTCTTCTATGTTACCGCAAGTCCATGCAAACGTGAGGCTTTCAAGAGCAGAGTTCAGAGTCCACAAGTGCTTCAGAGTTTCTCAGTAGAAATGGCTGGAGTACAAGGTCCAAGGCTTCAGGAGTCAGAACACAGGTTCACTGCAGGCTAGATTCTGAAGCACTGATTGCTCAGGTGTGGCTGTTTAAGAAGCAAACGGAGAGAATCAGGGCGGGAACATGCAAGCTGGAAAACTCCATTTTAACTGAGGGCAAGATAGCTGCAGCAAAACAGAAAGCAAAATGGCCGACGAACAAACTGAGTTTCAGAAACAGATACACAGAACCTTACACTGTCTCTCGTTCTCCTATCTCAATCTCGTTCTCTCTCTTTCTCTCATTCTCCTGTCTCTGTCTCGTTCTCCCTCTTTCGTTTTCTCAATTCAATTCAATTCAAAGAAGCTTTATTGGCAGGACCAAACAAACACCTGCTAAAGCACGTGTACAGTTGGGAATAGGGAGTAGGGACTGTGGGGATAGCGGGTGGGAACTGTAGGAATGATAGTTGGGGCACAGGGTGGGGACTAAGGAAGTCTATGGCATATCATGGTTGTCTTTCTCGCAGCCTATAGCTTGCGCTCACATACTGCGCTGCTATCTCCACTGCGCTTTCTTCTTCCCTCAGTAGGATATATAGCTCTGGCAAAAATTAAGAGACCACTGCAAAATGTTCAGTTTGTCTGATTTTCCTCTATATAGGTAAATTTTTGAGTAAAATGTAAATTGCTCTTTTATTCTATAAACTACTGACAACATGTCTCTGAATTTCCAAGCAATAAATTTTGTATTTATTTTCAGAAAATGAGAAATGATCAAAATAACAAAAAAATGCAGTGCTTGCAGCCCTTAAATAATGCAAAGAAAGCAAGTTCATAATCATTTAGAAACAACAATACTAATGTTTCACCTCAGGAAGAGTTCAGAAATCAATATATTGTGGAATAACCATGATTGTTAATCACAGCTTCCATGAGTCTTGGCATGCTTTCCACCAGTCTGTCACACTGCTTTTGGGTGACCTTATGCCACTCCTGGTACAGAAATGTAAGCAGTTCTTCTTTGATGGCTTGTGACATCCATCTTCCTCTTGATTACATTCCAGAGGTTTTCAATGGGGTTTAGGTCTGGAGATTGGGCGGCTCTGACAGGGATTTGATGTGGTGGTCCTTCATCCACACATTGATTGACCTAGCTGTGTGGCAGGGCGCATTGTCCTGCTGGAAAAACCAGTCCTCAGAGTTGGGGAACATTGCCTGAGCAGACGTTATCAACTCTTCCAGGATAATCTCGTATGCAGCTTGATTCATACGTCCTTTGCAAAGATTAACCTGCCCAATTCCAGCCTTGCTAAAGCATCCCCAGATCATCACCGATCCTCCACCAAATTTCACAGTGGGTGCCAGACACTGTGGCTTGTACGCCACTAAAGGTCTCCGTCTAACCATTAGACGATCAGGTGTTGGAAAAGCTGAAAATTAGACTCCTCAGAGAAGATTACCTTACTCCAGTCCTCTATGCTCCAATCCTTATGGTCTTTGGTAAACTTCAGCCTGGCTCTCCTCTGCTTCTCATAGAGGAAAGGTTTTTTTCTAGCTTTACATGACTTGAGCCCTGTTACGAACTGTTCTTGCTGTGTACTTCACCCAAGCTGCCATTTGACATTCCTTTTGTAGGTCACTTGATGTCCTCCTACGGTTGCTGAGTGACATTCATAGAATCATAGAATAGTAGAGTTGGAAGGGACCTCCTGGATCATCTGGTCCAACCCCTGCTCAAAGCAGGATTCTCTAAATCATCCCAGACAGATGTCTATCCAGCCTCTGTTTGAAGACTTCCATTGAAGGAGAACTCACCACCTCTCGTGGCAGCCTGTTCCACTCCTTGATCACTCTAACTGTCAAAAAGTTTTTTCTAATATCTAATCTGTGTCTCCTCCCATTCAGTTTCATCCCATTGCTTCTAGTCTTTCCTTGTGCAAATGAGAATAAAGATGATCCTTCTACAATGTGACAGCCCTTGAGATATTTGTAGACAGCTATTAAGTCTCCTCTCAGTCTTCTTTTTTGCAAGCTAAACATTCCCAAATCCTGCAACCGTTCCTCATAGATCATGGTTTGCAGACCGGTCACCATTCTGGTGGCTCTTCTCATTCGAAGAAGATGACGGTCATCCCGGTCAGTGGAGAGTCGTATTCGTCCTCTGCCGCTCTGCAGCTTTGTTGTCCCCAATGTCTGCTGCTTGACCTTGTTGTAATGGACTGCCGTCTTAGAAATTTTAAGGATGGAGGCAAAATAACACTCACTGTATCCCTCTGCTAGTAAAGCCTTGAAAAAGACACCGTGCGTGTCGGAACGCGTGGCTCCAAGCATTCATCAGGCTTGACTGCTATGTTTTGAGGGTGACTATCTGACTGCTGCGAGGATTGGTACTTACTTGGCTTTTCTTAGGGGTTTCAAATTCATTGAATTAATCACATTAATCACTATAAGAATTATATGCCATCCTCTTGCATTTGTTTGCATTTGTTTATAAGTGCTGGCAGCATAAATATATTGAACAGTCTGTAGTCAGTTGGCTTGCTTACCACAGGTACATTGTCATTTCTATTTGTCAACTGCAGCCTGTGGGCACGAGTTTTGAGTATTATACTCCCTATCTCTTTTTGGATTGTTTTCTGTTTTGTTTATCCTAAATGGATTTTTTTATTGTTTTTATTGTGTGTACATGAGTCTTTTGAAATTAAATTTTGACTTTTATTATTATTCATATTTTCTGATGATCCCTTTGTTTTGCATGTACTTTTGTTGTTTTCTCATGATGCTTTGCTTGACATGCAATATGGTGATCCCAGTATTTTGATTGATGGTGCCCGCTTACATATTTGTTAAATGCTCTTCAGGACAGCTAGGTGCAGTGGGAATCTGCTCAGCTCAGCCCACTGTTTGTGGTGCTCCGATGGACCTGGAGAAGGTATTTACAGGATTCCAGGTTTAATATTTCTGTTGGACTGGAATCCCACTTTGACCAATCTGGGTAAGTGTGAGGGCCCCAGACTTCACTTCCGTACAGGAGGATTGGGGTAATTATGGCATTGAAGATTTTTAGCCAGACCCTCACTGGCGGCTTCAGATGGTAGAGTTTCCTTCGGATGGCATAGAAGGTTTTGCAGGCCTTGTCCTTTAGGGTCTTTATGGCTTGTTTGAAGCTCCCTGACTGGTGAATTTCCAGGCCCAGGTAGGTGTTTTTGTCCGTTTCTGTAAGAACACAGCTGTTTAGCATAAATGGAAGGTGCTGGTTTGATCTTGGCTTTCTCCTCTGGAACACCATGATGTTGGTTTTCTTTAGGTTGACCGGTAGTGCCCAGGTGGAGCTGAATTTCTCCAAGATTTTCAGGTTTTCTTGGAGACCTTTCTCAGTTGGTGACAGCAGCAGTAGGTCATCTGCATACAGAAAAAATTTCACCTGGGTGTCATGGAGTGTGAGACCTGGTGCCGTGGAAGGTTCAAGAGCGGTGGCCAGTTCATTGATGCAAATATTGAAGAGTGTTGGACTTAGGGTGCAGCCCTGTCTGACTCCGCGGCTCTGCTGGAAATCAGCTGTTCTTCTACCGTTCACACTCACACTGCAGCGGTTCTTATTGAAGAAGCTTTTGATGACATCATAGGTCTTTCCTCCTATTCCGCTATCCAGTAGTTTCAGTAACAGGCCCGGGTGCCACACCGAGTCAAAAGCCTTTCACAAATCCACAAAACAAGCGTACATCTTCCCATTGTCACGCTGCAGCACTGCAGGTAAATGTAGAGTAACACAAACTCCACTAGATGGCAGCAGAGTGGGGAGAGGGCTGAAATCCTGCTCAAAGCAGATTAGTAGAACTACAGCGAGGCTACCGTCAGGTGGCAGCAGAATAATCAGACAAGCCGGGTCAATAACAGAGAGTAGCAAAGTATCAAGGGGAATAAACATGAAAGGCAGCCTCACCGTGTCCTCTTGGTATAACTCAGTCCGTCTTGCAATGTTATGGGACTCCAACCAATAGCCGTGACTAAGGCTTCACATAAGAAAATTAGTAATGGTGTGTCCCAAGAATAATAAAATCCTCAAATTTATTGAAAAAAGATTAAAAGATCATACAGGTTGGGGATACATCTCTTTAACGCGTTTCTGACAAAAGCCCTTATTCACTGAGATACAGATTCCTTATGATACATGGTATAAAAACAAATAGTGACCAACCATTGATCAGTAAACACATATGTTAGCAATCAATCACATTTGAGAATAATCAGCATAATCACAAGGCTAAATCACAAGAAAGCCAGAGAAAGAGAAAGAAGAAAAAAAAAACACCATAGACATTCAATTCTCTGAGATTTAATATAAATAAAGAGTATCATTCCTATAGTTCATGCCATTGGGGTGTGAACTATAGGAATGATACTCTTTATTTATATTAAATCTCAGAGAATTGAATGTCTATGGTGTTTTTTTTTTTACTTCTTCTTTGTCTTTCTCTGGCTTTCTGTGATTTTTTCAATAAATTTGAGGATTTTATTATTCTTGGGATTCACCATTACTAATTTTCTTATATGAAGGGGAATACAAAACACAGAGCCAGAGGAATGCCAAAAGGTCAGCACCGGTCCGTAGCAGAAGTAACAGAAGGAATAGGCAGAATCAGGTCAGAGCTGAAACAGAGTCGAGTACCAGGGTGTTATGAATGTGTTAGAGATGGTTTCTGAGCAGAGGCTCCCTCTGGTGGTTACAGACAGTACTGAACCTTCCAGCGAGGAGTGGCAATCTGGGTTCACTGACTGGTCTGATATAAGGGAGGTTCCTCCCATGATGGTTGCCGGTGATCAATTGTTCTTGTCTCAATTGTGGTTCCTGGTTCATTTGGAAGTTTGCTGGAGCCTTGCCTGCATCTCCTGCTTTCAGATAAGATATTTTTTGCTTTTCTTTTTGTGCTTGCTTTTTGCATTGTTTTCTGCACTTTTGTGGAGGTCAGCCGGGTCCCCTCCTGGGGCCTGGGCTCCTCACAGTTTATCTGCGGCCACTGTTGTTTGCTCATTTGCTTTTTCCTGTTTTTTCAATGGCTGCGGCTTGGTTTTTGTTTACACTGAGATCTGATTTAGTGGGTGGCGAGATCGTGTGATCTCAGTATTTTTGTAATCAGAATTGTTGGATTTTTGTAGGGTTTTTTGGGTTGCAGAAAGTAATCTCTTCTGTCCTATCCTATTTAGTCAGCTTGTTGCCCCAGCGTTTGCTCAGTCTTTTTCTACCTATGTTTGTATTTTCATCTTGTCTAACCGCCATTATATGTTTGGGGGCTTCCTATTTACTTTGGGATCTGCTCCGGGGCAGATAGCTTTCATCTTTCTGCCTTTAGGTGTAGTTATCTCTCAGGCTGTGACGAGGCATCTAGGACCAATGTAGGAACGCTCCACGGCTGCCTCTAGTTGTGTCATAGTAACATAGTAACATAGTTATTAAGGTTGAAGGAAGACTTTAAGTCCATCTAGTTCAACCCATATCCTATCCTAACCTGCCCTAACATGTTGATCCAGTGTCGTTAGATTAGGAATCTGCAACCCATCAGTTACCAACATCTCAGGTGTTCGGCTGCCCAGCTGTTGTTCCTGTCCTCCTCAGCTACCAAAACATAACAGTATCACCGGACATAACTGAAAATTATATGGTACTCACAGAAGGGAAAAATAGTGTGGAAAGAAAAAAGTTGACAGAGTTGTCAGAAATTTTTTTTTTTTTCTGTCTGTTGCATTTTTTCCCTCTTTTTCTCTGGGTGCTGAGGAGGATTTTTTTTTTCTCTCAATGGAGTTTGCACAGTCGTCTGGCCGTGTGGATCAGCTTGCCACTGAGGTTCGGAGTATTGCTACCTATCTTGCTGGGTTGCCGGTTGTGGAACCTAGGATTCCCATGCCAGATTTGTTTTTGGGGGATCGGGCTAAATTTCTGAATTTCAAAAATAACTGTAAGTTGTTTTTTGCCTTGAAGCCTAAGTCTTCAGGGAACGCAGCACAGCAGGTTCAAATTGTCAGCTCTCTCCTGCGCGGCGATCCTCAGGATTGGGCTTTTTCCCTGACACCTGGGGATCCTGTTTTGAATGATATTGATGCATTTTTTCTGGCTCTGGGGTTATTGTACGATGAACCTAATGTCACTGATCAAGCTGAAAAAACCGTGTTGGCATTAAATCAGGGTCTTGAAGACGCTGAGTTGTACTGTCAGAAATTCCGAAAGTGGGCAGTCCTGACCAAATGGAATGATGATGCTTTGGCAGCCCTTTTTCGGAAGGGGCTGTCAGAGAATGTAAAGGATGTTATGGTGGGATTCCCTGCTCCCTCTGGTCTCAATGATTCTATGTCATTGGCTATTCAAATTCACAGATGTTTGCGTGAGCGCAGAGGTATGTGTGAGATGGTGTTGCCTTGTGAGCCAGCTTCTGAGCCCATGCAGTGTGATGGAGTGACTTCTGGGGCACAGCGTCATGAGTTTCGAAAGCGCAATGGGTTATGTTTCTACTGTGGTGATGCCTCTCATGCTATTTCAGTCTGCCCTAAGCGGGGAAGACGTTTTGCACGCTCAGTTGTCTTGGGTAGTGTTCAGACTAAATTTCTGTTGACTGTTACCCTGATTTGCTCCCTGTCCACATTTTCTGCTCAGGCTTTTGTTGATTCAGGAGCAGCTATTAACCTGATGGATTTTGACTTTGCCAAACGTTGTGGGTTTCCCATGATACCCCTGCGGAAGTCTATTCCCCTACTGGGCATTGATTCCACCCCTTTGGCGGAGAATAAACCCCAGTTTTCTACTCAGGTGATAATGAGGGTTGAACCAGCTCATCAGAAGAGTTGCAAATTTCTGGTGCTGTATAATCTGCATGACATTATTGTACTAGGTTTCCCCTGGTTACAGTCTCATAATCCTGTTTTGGATTGGAAATCTGTGTCTGTGACCAGTTGGGGCTGCCAATGTGTTATTGCCGATACTCCTGTTTTTTCTGCCTCTCCCCAGTCTCAGGATGTTCCTGACTTTTTGACTGATTTTTCGGATGTATTTAGTGAAAGTAAATCTGCATCCTTGCCCCCTCACAGGAGCTACGATTGCGCTATTGAATTAGTTCCTGGTAGTAAATTTCCTAAAGGTCGCTTTTTTAACTTGTCTGTACCTGAACACGATGCTATTCGATCTTATATCAAGGAGTCATTGGAGAAGGGTCATATCAGACCATCCTCTTCACCCTTGGGTGCCGGTTTTTTCTTTGTGGCCAAAAAGGATGGTTCATTGAGGCCGTGTATTGATTATCGTCTCTTGAATAAGATCACTGTGAAGTATCAATATCCGTTACCCTTGATTTCTGACCTGTTTTCCAGGGTGAAAAGTGCGAGTTGGTTTACCAAGCTTGACCTTAGGGGGGCGTATAAACTTATTCGCATTAAGCACGGGGATGAATGGAAGATGGCGTTTAATACCCCAGAGGGGCATTTTGAGTACCTAGTGGTGCCCTTTGGGCTCACTAATGCTCCTTCCGTCTTCCAATCCTTCATGAATGATATTTTCAGGGATTTTGTGGATAAATTTCTGATTGTTTATTTGGATGATATCTTGATTTTTTCCAATGACTGGCACTCTCATGTGAAACATGTTCGGACTGTGTTCCAGATTTTGAGAGAGAATGCACTGTATGTGAAGGGATCAAAGTGTCTTTTTGGTGTACAGAAGGTCTCATTTCTGGGATTCATTTTGTCTCCGTCTGTTATTGAAATGGACCCGGTCAAGGTTCAAGCCATCTGTGTTTGGGTCCAACCTACTTCATTAAAGGCTCTTCAGAGATTTTTGGGTTTTGCCAATTTTTATCGTAAATTTATTGGTAATTTCTCCGGTATTGTTAAACCATTGACTGATTTGAACAAAAAGGGTTCTGATGTGGTGAATTGGCCTCCTGAGGCAGTCTCTGCGTTTCAGGAAGTTAAGCAGAGATTCACTTCTGCTCCTGTTCTACGGCAGCCTGATGTTTCTCTACCGTTTCAGGTGGAGGTTGATGCCTCTGAAATTGGGGCAGGTGCCGTTTTGTCCCAAAGAGATCCAGAGACCTCTAAGAGTAACCCTTGTGCCTTTTTCTCTCGAAAATTTTTCTCCAACTGAACGTAATTATGACGTGGGTAATCGGGAGTTATTGGCCATGAAGTGGGCTTTTGAAGAGTGGAGACATTGGCTGGAAGGAGCCAAACATCAGGTGGTGGTCCTCACGGACCATAAGAATCTGGTTTATCTCGAATCAGCCAAGCGACTTAATCCTAGACAGGCCAGGTGGGCCTTGTTTTTCACATGTTTTAATTTTGTGGTTTCTTTTCTTCCTGGCACTAAGAATGTTAAGGCAGATGCCCTCTCGAGGAGTTTCTTTGCGGACTCTCCTGAGTTATCTGATCCTACTGTTATTTTGAAAGAGGGTGTAGTTCTTTCCGCCATCTCGCCCAATTTGAGACTGGCCTTGGAAGGGTGTCAGGAGGATAAACCTGAGCGCTGCCCTATTGGGAAATTGTTTGTCCCAGACCAGTGGAAGAAGAGTGTGATGTCTGAGATTCATTGTTCCGCATTGGCTGGTCATCCCGGGATTTTTGGTACCAGAGACTTGGTGAGTCGGTCCTTTTGGTGGCCTACTTTGTCTCGTGACGTCAGGGAATTTGTGCAGTTCTTTGGGACTTGCTCTCGCTCCAAGCCTTGCTCTCGCTCTAGTGGTTTGTTAATGCCATTACCTGTGCCCAAGAGGCCATGGACCCATATCTCTATGGATTTTATTTCCGACCTCCCTGTTTCTCAGAGAATGACCGTTATCTGGGTAATCTGTGATAGGTTTTCCAAGATGATACATCTTGTGCCATTACCGAAGTTGCCTTCCTCCTCCGAATTGGTGCCCTTGTTCCTTCAGCACGTGGTTCGGTTACATGGCATTCCGGAGAACATTGTGTCTGACAGAGGAGTCCAGTTTGTTTCCAGGTTTTGGAGGACATTTTGTTCTAAACTTGGTGTTCAATTATCTTTCTCCTCTGCTTTTCATCCTCAGACCAATGGACAAACCGAGAGAACAAACCAGACCTTGGAGACTTATTTGAGATGTTTTGTGTCTGCTGATCAAGATGACTGGGTCTCTTTTTTGCCTTTGGCTGAGTTTGCTCTTAATAATAGGGCTAGCTCTGCCACCTTGATGTCTCAATTTTTCTGCAATTTTGGGTTTTACCCTCGATTTTCTTCGGGACAGGCGGAGGCTTCTGTCTGTCCGGGTTTTGACTCTGTTGTGGAGCGAATGCAGCAGATTTGGGACCAGGTAGTGGAGAGGTTGTCTCTCTCTCAGGAGAAGGCCCAACGGTTTGCTAACCGGCATAGGACTGATGGTCCTCGGTTTAAAGTGGGGGACTTGGTTTGGTTGTCCTCAAGAAATATCCCTATGAGGGTTGCATCTCCAAAGTTTAAGCCCAGGTTCATTGGACCTTATAAGATCATGGAGATTCTTAATCCTGTTTCCTTCCGTTTGCTTCTTCCAGGGACATTTAAGATCCATAACGTGTTCCACAAGTCCTTATTGAAGAGGTTTGTCGAGCCAGTGGTTCCTATGGCTGCGCCTCCTGACCCTGTTTTGGTTGACTGCAATCTGGAGTATGTGGTTGAGAAAATATTGGATTCTCGTTTTTCTAGACAGAAACTCCAGTACTTGGTTAAGTGGAGAGGTTATGGTCAGGAGGACAATTCTTGGGTGTTTGCTTCAGACATCCATACTAGGAGACTGATCCGTGCCTATCACCGAGCTTATCCTGATTGGCCTGGTTGCACAAGTGAGGGTTCGGTGACCCCTCCTCAAGGGGGGTACTGTTATGAATGTGTTAGAGATGGTTTCTGAGCAAGGCTCCCTCTGGTGGTTACAGACAGTACTGAACCTTTCAGCGAGGAGTGGCAATCTGGGTTCACTGACTGGTCTGATATAATGGGAGGTTCCCTCCCATGATGGTTGCCGGTGATCAATTGTTCTTGTCTCAATTGTGGTTCCTGGTTCATTTGGAAGTTTGCTGGAGTCTTGCCTGCATCTCCTGCTTTCAGATAAGATATTTTTTGCTTTTCTTTTTGTGCTTGCTTTTTGCATTGTTTTCTGCACTTTTGTGGAGGTCAGCCAGGTCCCCTCCTGGGGCGTGGGCTCCTCACAGTTTATCTGCGGCCACTGTTGTTTGCTCATTTGCTTTTTCCTGTTTTTTCAGCGGCTGCGGCTTGGTTTTTGTTCACACTGAGATCTGATTTAGTGGGTGGCGAGATCGTGTGATCTCAGTATTTTTGTAATCAGAATTGTTGGATTTTTGTAGGGTTTTTTGGGTTGCAGAAAGTAATCTCTCCTGTCCTATCCTATTTAGTCAGCTTGTGGCCCCAGCGTTTGCTCAGTCTATTTTCTGCCTATGTTTGTATTTTCATCTTGTCTAACCGCCATTATATGTTTGGGGGCTTCCTATTTACTTTGGGGATCTGCTCCGGGGCAGATAGCTTTCATCTTTCTGCCTTTGGGTGTAGTTGTCTCTCAGGCTGTGACGAGGCGTCTGGGATCAACGTAGGAACGCTCCACGGCTACCTCTAGTTGTGTCATTAGTTTAGGAATCTGCAACCCATCAGTTACCAACATCTCAGGTGTTCGGCTGCCCTGCTGTTGTTCCTGTCCTCCTCAGCTACCGAAACATAACACCAGGGAATCCAAACACACAGGGACCCACAGAGTCGGATGGGTAGGAGAGAAGTGCACAGACACGGACAGGGCCGGCTCCAGGTTTTTATGGGCCCCGGGCGAAAGAGCTTCAGTGGGCCCCTTTAACACAGACCACGATTCATGATGCACAGATACAGCAGAGAAATATGGGTACAGTACAATGCCAAACACTTCACTTCTTCCATTACATGAAGTATATCTATTGTAAATTGTACAATAGCTCAAAAACCGCCAAATCCTCACAGCACACAGAACAGACTGGACAGTACAGTCCTCCATACAATATTATGGGCACCACAGTCCTCCCCCTCATCACCCATATAATGCCCCATGCAGGATGTCACCCCCCCCATATAATGCTCCATACAGAATACTGGACCCAAAATAATGCTCCATACAGAATACTGGACCCAATATAATGCTCCATACAGGATACTGGTCCCCATATAATGCTCCATAAAGGATACTGGTCCCCATATAATGCTCCATACAAAATATGGAGCTCTCCTCTGCGCTGTACTGCGTTCTGCACTGTTACGGCTCAGGAAAGGGCGCTGTGGAAAGACTCCCCATTATCATCATGATTGCCTCCCCATCATCATCATTGTCTCCTTATCATCATCATTGCCTCCCCATCCTCATCATGGCCTCCCCATTATCATCAATGCCTGCCCATCATCATCATCTCCTCCCCATCATCATCAATGCCTGCCCATCATCATCATCTCCTCCCCATCATCAATGCCTGCCCATTATCATCATGGCCTCCCCATCATCATCATGGCCTCCCCATTATCATCAATGCCTGCCCATCATCATCATCGTCTCCCCATCATCATTATCGCCTCCCCATCATCATCAATGCATCCCCATTATCATCAATGCCTGCCCATCATCATCATCTCCTCCCCATCATCATTATCGCCTCCCCATCATCATCAATACCTGCCCATCATCATCTTCTCCCCATTATCAATGCCTGCCCATTATCATCAATGCCTGCCCATTATCATCATCTTCTCCCCATCATCATCAATGCCTCCCCATTATCAGCAATGCCTGCCCATCATCATCTTCTCCCCATCATCAATGCCTGCCCATTATCATCAATGCCTGCCCATTATCATCATCTCTCCCCATCATCATCAATGCCTCCCCATTATCAGCAATGCCTGCCCATCATCACACACAGACAGCACCACAGCACACAAGCACTCTCTCACATACATACACACACACATACACACACACAAAGCACCACACTACATAAAAACAGAGACACACACACACACGTCTTACCTGTCCAGCGTCCGCGCTCTCTGCCACAGCCGGCCGCTGAATGATGACGTCATTCAGCGGCGCTGCTGTGAGAGGAAGCGCCGGCGCCCCCTGGAGCCCGGAGCTGCGGCAGCGGAGGCATGGGAGAGGTAAGTATTGTGCCAGCTGATGCCGGGGCCCTGAGCAAGCGGGGGGGCCCAGTGGCGGCGCTGACACCGCTCTCCTCCGCTAACGGGCGCGGGGGTGCCAGACGGCGAGTGGGCACCCCCGCCTGTGCCGGGTGCTGACCCGGCGGGTGTGCCGGGTGCTGACGCCGGCCCTCGACACGGGCAAGGTGAGCAAAACACAGCAGGACAAATCAGGGTCTCACCAGAACCAGCTACACAAGCCGTAGGCAGGAAATACAACTGGCACTGTCTGCAGGATGCAGCACAGAGAAATAGCAGACCCGACACCGGAACGAGGCATTGCTGCCTGTATTTCTGGTGGGCTGTATTTCAGCATTTCTGGTGGGATTCCATCCGGGCAACCGGCTTTTCTACAACCTTATGGAAGAAATTCTCTCTTTAACTTCCTGTAGTGTGATTTGTGTATCCAGTGGATTTTGGAAATGTTTCACTTTTTCCTCTATTGCTTTTATTTTTTCCGTTATGCTTTCCTGTTCTTGGCTTAGTTCTTCCTTCGGGATGTCTTTGTAGATAGAGGTCCCTGAAGTACTGAAGCCTGATATTGCCATTTTGGATATGGATTTGTTTTTCTTGCTTTTTGTACCCATGTGGTTCCATAGTTCCAGAAGTCGGTGTCTTGTAGGGTGTCTTGGAGTTGGTTAAGTTTGGTGGAGATGTAACTCTGCTTCTTCCTCTTGAGGGTGGTTTTGTATTGCCTTTGTATGGTGTCGTAGGCATCCCTCAGACCCGGGTGGTTGGGGTCTCTAAGTTTCTTGCTAGAGGTTGTTCTCAGGGTCTTCCATACGGCTTTGCATTCTCTGTCAAACCAATCATTGGTCTGTTTTCCTTTTGGCCTTTTATAGTTGACTTTTTTAAAGTCGGACAATTCGGCCATGGTGTAGAATATATCATTGAGGTCTTTTGTAGCTTGGTTCACTCCTTCTGGGTTAGGCTCGTACTCATAGTTGTAGAAGTGGTGTAGCATCTCCTGTATTCTCGGTCTGCTGGGAGCCTCTTGATATTTCATTGCTGAAGTTTTGGACCATTTATAGGATGGAGGCCGGTTGAAGAGGTCGCTATGCTGTGGCTTTTGAGTGGATGGTTTCTTTGTAGATTTCATGTATAGGAGAAGTTGGCTGTGGTCTGACAGGTGCGTTACTGGGGTGACTATGAAGCAGACGATATTTACCATGTCCATATCTGTAATAGCATAGTCTACTACACTCCTTCCTACATGGGAGTCTCCCTTGGTATGGCCATTAAGAATATGAAGTCCTAAACTTCTACATAGGTTCAGGATCTTTTTGCCACTTTTGTTGACTGTACTGTCATAGCTGTTTCTCTCTGTGTGTACTGAGTCTTGGCCGTCATTCTCTGCTCCAAATATGTAGATTCCATCTGTGGTCAGAAAGTATTTTTCTCTCCCAGTTCTTGCGTTGAGGTCCCCAAGATGAGAACTTTGCCCAGGGCCTGATAATGGGTGACTTCTCCTTGTAAGATCTCAAAGCTCTATGGATTGAAGTAGGGGGACTCTGGCGGTGGTATATAGGTGGCGCAGAGGTGGACATCAGACTGAGAGGTGAGGATGGAGCTGCTGATCCTGATCCATATGTGGCTGCCTCCTCTCTTCACCAGTTTGATGTATTGGTGGAGCTCATCTTTATACCAGATCAGTATTCCTCCTGAGCTCCGGCCCTGTTTAATGTTTTTATTTTTCAGGGCAGGGACAGAGATTTCCCTGTATCTAATGGGCACCAGGGATTCGTTTTCGGCTCTGGTCCATGTTTCCAGGAGGATCTGGATGTCTATATTTTTCAGTCTTTGTATAAAATCAGGGTAATTTGTTTTACATCCAAAGGTCTCATTCCTCTCTCTCGTTCTCTCTCTTTCTCTCATTCTCTATCTTTCTCTCTCATTCTCTCATTCTCTCTCATTCTCTCTTTTTCTCATTCTCTTGTTCTCTCTATTTCTGTCTCTCTCGTTTTCTCTCTTCCTCTCGTTCTCTCTCTTTCTCTCATTCTCTCTCTTTTTCTCGTTCTCTCTCGTTCTTTCTCTTTCTCTCATTCTCTCTCTCGTTCTCTCTCTTTCTCTCGTTCTCTTGTTCTCTCTCTTTCTATCTCTCTCGTTCTCTCTCGTTCTCTCTCTTTCTCTCATTCTCTCTCACATTCTCTCTTGTTCTCTCTCTTTCTCTCATTCTCTCTCTTGTTCTCTCTCGTTCTCTCTCGTTCTCTCGTTGTCTTGGTCTCTCTCTTTCTATCTCTCTCGTTCTCTCTCTTTCTCTCGTTCTCTTGGTCTCTCT
>JARQOD010000001.1:872312177-872374537 GCA_033576555.1 Oophaga sylvatica
CCCCCCAAGCTCAGGATGTTCCTGACTTTTTGTTTGATTTTTCTGATGTGTTTAGCGAAAGTAAATCTGCATCCTTACCTCCCCATAGGAGCTATGACTGCGCTATTGAATTAGTGCCGGGTAGTAAATTCCCTAAAGGTCGCCTTTTTAACTTGTCTGTACCTGAACATGACGCTATGTGGTCTTATATCAAGGAATCATTGGAGAAGGGTCATATCAGACCATCCTCTTCACCCTTAGGTGCCGGTTTTTTCTTTGTGGCCAAAAAAGATGGTTCATTAAGGCCGTGTATTGATTATCGTCTCTTGAACAATATTACTGTGAAATATCAATACCCGTTACCCTTGATTTCTGACCTGTTTTCCAGGGTGAAAAACGCTACTTGGTTTACCAAGCTTGACCTCAGGGGGGCGTATAACCTTATTCGCATTAAGCACGGGGATGAATGGAAGACGGCATTCAATACCCCTGAAGGGCATTTTGAGTACCTAGTGATGCCCTTTGGGCTCACTAATGCCCCTTCCGTCTTCCAGTCCTTCATGAATGACATTTTCAGGGATTTTGTGGACAAATTTCTGATTGTTTATTTGGATGATATCTTGATTTTTTCTAATGACTGGGACTCTCATGTGAAACATGTTCGGACTGTGTTCCAGATTTTGAGGGATAATGCTCTGTATGTGAAGGGATCAAAGTGTCTTTTTGGCGTACAGAAGATCTCATTTCTGGGATTCATTTTGTCCCCATCTGTTATTGAAATGGACCCGGTCAAGGTTCAGGCCATCTGTGATTGGGTCCAACCTACTTCATTAAAGGCTCTTCAGAGATTTTTGGGTTTTGCCAATTTTTATCGTAAATTTATTGGTAATTTCTCGGTTATTGTTAAACCATTAACTGATTTGACCAGAAAGGGTTCTGATGTGGTGAATTGGCCTCCTGAGGCAGTCTCTGCATTTCAGGAACTTAAGCAGAGATTCACTTCTGCTCCTGTTCTACGGCAGCCTGATGTTTCTCTGCCATTTCAGGTGGAGGTTGATGCCTCTGAAATTGGGGCAGGTGCCGTTTTGTCCCAAAAAGATCCAGAGACCTCTAAAAGTAACCCTTGTGCCTTTTTCTCTCGAAAATTTTCTCCTACTGAACGTAATTATGACGTGGGTAATCGGGAGTTATTGGCCATGAAGTGGGCTTTTGAAGAGTGGAGACATTGGCTGGAGGGAGCCAAACATCAGGTGGTGGTCCTTACGGACCATAAGAATCTGGTCTATCTGGAATCTGCCAAGCGACTCAATCCTAGACAGGCCAGGTGGGCCTTGTTTTTCACACGTTTTAATTTTGTGGTTTCCTTTCTTCCTGGCACTAAGAATGTTAAGGCGGATGCCTCTCGAGGATTCCTTGCGGACTCTCTGAGTTATCTGATCCTTCTGTTATTTTGAAAGAGGGTGTAGTTCTTTCCGCCATCTCGCCCAATTTGAGACTTGCTCTGGAGGGGTGTCAGGAGGATAGGCCCGAGCGCTGCCCTGTTGGAAAATTGTTTGTCCCGGACCAATTGAAAAAGAGTGTGATGTCTGAGATTCATTGTTCCGCATTGGCTGGGCATCCCGGAATTTTTGGTACCAGAGACTTGGTTAGTCGGTCCTTTTGGTGGCCTACCTTGTCTCGCGATGTCAGGGAATTTGTGCAGTCCTGCGGGACTTGCTCTCGCTCCAAGCCTTGCTCTCGCTCTAGTGGTTTGTTGATGCCATTGCCTGTGCCCAAGAGACCATGGACCCATATCTCTATGGATTTCATTTCCGATCTTCCTGTTTCTCAGAGAATGACCACCATCTGGGTAATTTGTGATAGGTTTTCCAAAATGATACATCTTGTGCCATTACCTAAGTTGCCTTCCTCCTCTGAATTGGTGCCGTTGTTTCTTCAGCACGTGGTTCGTTTACACGGCATTCCTGAGAACATTGTGTCTGACAGAGGAGTCCAGTTTGTTTCCAGATTTTGGAGGACTTTTTGTTCTAAACTGGGTGTTCAATTGTCTTTCTCCTCGGCATTTCATCCTCAGACCAATGGTCAAACTGAGAGAACAAACCAGACATTAGAGACTTATCTAAGATGCTTTGTGTCTGCTGATCAGGATGACTGGGTCTCTTTTTTGCCTTTGACTGAGTTTGCTCTTAATAATAGGGCTAGCTCTGCCACTTTGATGTCTCCGTTTTTCTGTAATTCTGATTTTCACCCTCGATTTTCTTCAGGACAGACGGAAGCTTCTGTCTGTCCAGGTGTTGACTCTGTTGTTGAGCGTATGCAACAGATTTGGGACCAGGTAGTGGAGAGGTTGTCCCTCTCTCAGGAGAAGGCCCAGCGGTTTGCTAACCGGCATAGGACTGATGGTCCTCGGTTTAAAGTGGGGGACTTGGTCTGGTTGTCCTCAAAGAATATTCCTATGAGAGTAGCATCTCCTAAATTTAAGCCTAGGTTCATTGGACCTTATAAGATCATGGAGATTATTAATCCTGTTTCTTTTCGTTTGCTTCTTCCAGGGACATTTAAGATCCATAACGTGTTCCACAAGTCCTTGTTGAAGAGGTTTGTTGAGGCAGTGGTTCCTGCTACTGTGCCTCCTGACCCTGTTTTGGTTGAGGGCAATCTGGAGTATGTGGTTGAGAAAATATTGGATTCTCGTTTTTCTAGACGAAGACTCCAGTATTTGGTTAAATGGAGAGGTTATGGTCAGGAAGACAATTCTTGGGTGTTTGCTTCGGACATCCATGCTAGGAGACTTATCCGTGCGTATCATAGAACTCATCCTGACCGACCTGGTTGCTCAAATGAGGGTTCGGTGACCCTTCCTCAAGGGGGGGTACTGTTGTGAATGGGTTTGAGATGAGTTCTGAGCAGAGGCTCCCTCTGGTGGTTACAAGCGGTACTAGTGAAGATTGTGAGGACTGGGAATCAGGTGTTACTGACTGGTCTTATATAAGGGAGTCATTTTCCCATCAGGGTTGCCGGTGATCAATTGTTCTGTTCTGAATCCTTCATTCCAGTTTCCCTTGTAGCCTGCTGTGTCGTGTCTGCATCTCCTGCTACCAGATAAGAATTTTTCTTCTTTTGTGTTGTTGCTATATTTTTGCATTTTGTCCTGCACTTCTTTGGGGGCCTTCTGGGTCCCCTCCGGGGGCTTCTGCCTTCTCAGTTTAGTTCAGCCACTGAGTTTTGTTCTTTTGCTTTTTCCAGTTTTTTCAGTGGCTGCTGTTTTGATTTTGTTACACCAGAGAACTAATTTAGGTGGTAGAGGTCGTGTGATCTCAGGTGATTTTGAAATTAGTAGAGTTGGTGTTTTTCAGGGTTTTCTGGGATTGCAGTAAGTACCCTTCCTGTCCTTTTCTATTTAGATAGTTTGGGCCCCAGCGTTTGCTCATTCTATTTTCTTTCTGTGTCAGTATTTCCTCTTGTCTAACCGCCATTACATGTTTGGGGGCTTTCTATTATCTTTGGGGTTCTGCTCCGGGGCAGATAGCTTTCCTATTTCTATCTTTAGGTGTAGTTAGTTTCTCAGGCTGTGACGAGGCGTCTAGGACCAACGTAGGAACGCTCCACGGCTGCCTCTAGTTGTGGTGGTTAGTCAGGGTACTGCAATCCCATAGATTCCAACTGCTCTGGTGTATTGCCTTTTTTTTACCTGCACTCTCAGCTACCGAAACATAACAACCTGGTCCTCTTTCCTCCCATCATCAAGCGTCCAGGAGACATATGACCTCAATGCTGGCCACTCTGAGGAACTGTTTATGTTCCCTTGTAATTTTTCTGAGTCTTTCCATGACCTCTTGGCGGTGGCAGCCCCATGGTACTCGTTTCCCGGTGTACCGTCTTCGGATTACATAGGCACGTGTTACACAATATCAGCCGTGCTCTGGCAAACGCAGTCACAGGTAATGTCCATCTAGCCACAGACACATGGACAAGTTATAGTGGACAGGGACTCTACATTTCCCTGATGGCACACTGGGTTAACCTGCTGTAATCTTGGACAGATTCAGACGCTGGGACATCACACATCTTACCCACACCAAGTTTAGTGGGCCCAAATTCCATAAGGGTTTCAGTCTCCTCTTATTTCAGTTCCTATTTTTCCTCCTCATCATCCTCAGAGTAACTAGCCTCCCCACACTCTTGAGTTGGGAAGTCTGCAGCTCTGCCTTAGCAAAGCGGCAGCACGCTCTGCTAAAGCTCATCTGTTTAGGTGATAAAGCTCACAACGCAGCTGAGCTGTTGAAAGGGATAAAAGAACAGACCGATCAGTGGCTCTCCCAGCTGAACCTCCAACCAGGTTTGGTTGTGTGCGCTTAATGGGCGTAACTTGGTAATGGCTTTAAAGATCGGCAGCCTGGTACACATTCATGCATGGCCCAAGTGCTGAACTTGGTTGTACAGTGGTTTTTAAAAACATATCCTGACTTGCTGCACCTACTTGCAAAGGTACGCCATGTCAGCGCACATTTCCAAAAGTCATCTCAGGCTTTCGCCTGTCTAGCTTCGCTGCAACACCGCTCTAACTTGCCTTGTCACCGACTGACCAGCCCACATGCTGTAATTCGACCTTTCATATATTGGTAAGGCTTAGTGAGTAGCAGAGGTTAGTGTCTAAATTTCAGCTTCTCAATGCCCATCAGAGAAACACTCAACGCCCACACATAACAACTGCCGAGTGAGTGTGGCTCGCTGACATATGTGAGGTTCTTCAAAACTTTGGGTGCTGCTACAAGATGGTGAGCGCTGATGATGCTATTATCAGCATAACCAACCCACTGCTCTGTCTATTAAAATATTCGCTGCAGAATCTCACAGAGGAAGATTTGAGTGTTGAGCAAGTGGCTATGGAGCAAGATTTTACAGTGGCTGATACCACACAGCCTAGCCTCACACAATATTTTCAGGCCACATTGGGTGATGATGAGGAACAGGGGGAGGTGTTGTGAATGTTTTGGAAATGAATTCTGAGCAGAAGCTCCCTCTGGTGGTTACAAACAGTACTGAACCATTCAATGAGGATTGGCAATCAGGAGTTACAGACTGGTCTGATATAAGGGAGGTTCCCTCCCATCATGGTTGCCGGTGATCAATTGTTCTTGTCTCAACTGTGTTTCTGGTTCACTTGGAAGCTTGCTGAGTCTTGCCTCCTCTTCTGCTTTCAGATAAGATATTTTCTGTTTTTGTTTTTGTGCTTACCATTTGCATATTTCTCTGCATTTCTGTCAGGTTAGCCAGGTTCCCCCCCGGGGGGCTTGGGCTCCTCTCAGTTCCGCTGGAGCCATTGTTATTTGTTCATTTGCCTTTTCCAGTTTTTTCAGTGGCTGCGGCTTAGTTTTGTTACACCAGAGAACTGATTTAGGTGGTAGAGGTCGTGTGATCTCAGGTGTTTTTGTAATCAGTAGCGTGGGCATTTTTTAGGGGTTTTTTTTGGATTGCAGTGAGTATCCTTTCTATCCTTTCATGTCTAGGCAGATTGGGCCCCAGCTATTTTCTGTCTGTGTCTATATTTCCTCTTGTCTAACCGCCATTACATGTTTGGGGGTTTCCTATGTTCTTTGGGTATCTGCTCCGGGGCAGATAGCTTTCCTCTTTCTATCTTTAGGTGTAGTTAATCTCTCAGGCTGTGACGAGGCGTCTAGGACCAACGTAGGAACGCTCCACGGCTGCCTTTAGTTGTGGTGGTTAGTTCAGGGTACTCAATCCAATAGATTCCAACCTCCCTGGTGTATTGCCGTTTTTGCCTGCTCTCCTCAGCTACCAAAACATAACAGTATCACCGGCCAAACTGAAAATTGTATGGCACTCACAGAAGGGAAAAATAGTGTGGAAAGAAAAAAGTTGACAGAGTTGTCAGAGATTTATTTTTTTTTCTGTTTCTTGCATTTTTCCCTCTTTTTCCCTGGGTGCTGAGGAGGATTTTTTTTTCTCTCAATGGAGCTTGCACAGCTGTCTGGCCGTGTGGATCAGCTTGCCACTAAGGTTCGGAGTATTGCTGTCTATCTTGCTGGGTTGCCGGTTGTGGAACCTAGGATTCCCATGCCAGATTTGTTTTTGGGAGATCGGGCCAAATTTCTGAATTTCAAAAATAACTGTAAGTTGTTTTTTGCCTTAAAACCTAAGTCCTCAGGGAACACAGCACAGCAGGTTAAAAATTGTCATCTCTCTCCTGCGCGGCGATCCTCAGGATTGGGCTTTTTCCCTGACACCTGGGGACCCTGTTTTGAGTGATGTTGATGCATTTTTTCTGGATCTGGGGTTATTGTACGATGAGCCTAATGTCACTGATCAAGCTGAAAGAACCTTGTTGGCATTAAATCAGGGGCTTGAGGACGCTGAGTTGTACTGTCAGAAATTCCGAAAATGGGCAGTCCTAACCAAATGGAATGATGATGCTTTGGCAGCCCTTTTTCGGAAGGGGCTGTCAGAGAATGTAAAAGATGTTATGGTGGGTTTCCCTGCTCCCGCTGGTCTCAATGATTCTATGTCATTAGCGATTCAAATTGACAGACGTTTGCGTGAGCGTAGAGGTATGCATGGAATAGTGTTACGTTGTGAGCCAGCTTCTGAACCCATGCAGTGTGATATAGTGGCTTCTGGGGCACAGTGTCATGAGTTTCGAAAACGCAATGGGTTATGTTTCTATTGTGGTGACGCCTCTCATGCTATTTCTGTCTGCCCTAAGCGGGGAAGACGTTTTGCACGCTCAGTTGTCTTGGGTAGTGTTCAGACTAATTTCTGTTGACTGTTACCCTAATTTGCTCCCTGTCCACATTTTCTGCTCAGATTTTTGTTGATTCAGGAGCAGCTATTAACCTGATGGATTTTGATTTTGCCAAACGTTGTGGGTTTCCCTTGATACCCCTACCGAAGTTTATTCCCCTACTGGGGATTGATTCCACCCCTTTGGCGGAGAATAAACCCCAGTTTTCTACTCAGGTGATAATGAGGGTTGAACCTGATCATCAGGAGAGTTGCAAATTTTTGGTGCTGTATAATCTGCATGACATTATTGTACTAAGTTTCCCTTGGTTACAGTCTCATAATCCTGTTTTGGATTGGAAATCTGTGTCTGTAACCAGTTGGGGCTGCCAATGTGTTAATACCAACACTCCTGTTTTTTATGCCTCTCCCCAGGCTCAGGATGTTCCTGACTTTTTGACTGATTTTTCTGATGTGTTTAGCGAAAGTAAATCTGCATTCTAGCCCCCCCATAGGAGCTATGACTGCGCTATTGAATTAGTGCCTGGTAGTAAATTTCCTAAAGGTCGCCTTTTTAACTTGTCTGTACCTGAACATGACGCTATGCGGTCTTTTATCAAGGAGTCATTGGAGAAGGGTCATATCAGACCATCCTCTTCACCCTTGGGTGCCGGTTTTTTCTTTGTGGCCAAAAAGGATGGTTCATAGAACATAGATCATAGAATGGTAGAGTTGGAAGGGACCTCCTGGGCCTTCTGGTCCAACCCCCTGCTCAAAGCAGGATTCTCTAAATCATCCCAGACAGATGTCTATCCAGCCTCTGTTTGAAGACTTCCATTGAAGGAGAACTCACCACCTCTTGTGGCAGCCTGTTCCACTCCTTGATCACCCTAACTGTCAAAAAGTTTTTTCTAATATCTAATCTGTGTCTCCTCCCATTCAGTTTCATCCCATTGCTTCTAGTCTTTCCTTGTGCAAATGAGAATAAAGATGATCCTTCTACAATGTGACAGCCCTTGAGATATTTGTAGACAGCTATTAAGTCTCCTCTCAGTCTTCTTTTTTGCAAGCTAAACATTCCCAAATCCTGCTAACCGTTCCTCATAGGACATGGTTTGCAGACCGGTCACCATTCTGGTGGCTCTTCTCTGAACTTGCTCCAGTTTGTTGATGTCTTTTTTAAAATGTGGTGCCCAAAAACTGGACACAGTATTCCAGATGAGGTCTGACCAAAGAGGAGTAGAAGGCAATAATGACCTCACGTGATCTAGACTGTATGCTTCTGTTGATACATCCTAGAATTGCATTTGCCTTTTTTGCTGCTGCATCACACTGTTGACTCATGTTAAGTCTGTGATCAATTAGTATACCCAAGTCTTTTTCACATGTGCTGTTACTTAGCCCTATTCCTCCCATTTTGTATATGCTTTTTTCATTTTTATTGCCCAGATGTAGTACTTTGCATTTTTCCCTGTTAAAATCCATTCTGTTAGTTGCTGCCCACTGCTCCAGTTTATGTATATCTTTTTGAATCCTCTCTCTCTCTTCTCTAGTATTAGCTACCCCTCCTAGCTTTGTGTCATCAGCAAATTTGATCAGTTTACCCTCAATTCCTTCATCTAAATCATTGATAAAGATGTTGAACAATACAGGGCCCAAAACAGAGCCTTGTGGTACCCCACTTGAGACATTCTTCCAACTGGATGTGCAGCCATTTACAACCACTCTTTGGGTCCGATCACTAAGCCAGTTATGAATCCACCTAACAGTTGCCTTGTCCATTCCATACTTAGTCATTTTTTCAATAAGGATTGTGTGAGATACTTTGTCAAATGCTTTGCTGAAGTCAAGATATACTATATCTACAGCATTTCCCTGATCCACCCAGTCAGTGATTCTGTCATAGAAGGAAATTAAGTTAGTCTGACATGACTTATTAGTTACAAACCCATGCTGACTCTGTTTAATCACTTCATTCTTATCCAGGTACTTGCATACATGTTCTTTAATAATTTGTTCAAAGATCTTTCCTGGTATAGAAGTCAGACTCACCGGCCTGTAGTTCCCTGGGTCCACCTTCTTCCCCTTTTTGAAGATAGGAACAACATTTGCTCTTCTCCAGTCTTCTGGGACTTCTCCTGTTCTCCAAGAATTTTCAAAGATTATGGACAGTGGTTCAAGAATTTCTTCTGCTATCTCCTTCAGTACCCTGGGGTGTAATTCATCTGGACCTGGAGACTTGAATTCATTTATGTTAGCTAAGTGTTTCCTCACTGTCTTTCTGTTTATAGATATCCTGGATTCTTCTATTCCTTTAATAGGACAGTGAAGATCAGTTGATGTTACATTTCCTTTCTGAGAGAAAACAGATGCAAAATAGGAATTTAAAAGTTCAGCCTTCTCAACATCCTGACTTACCATTTCATCATTTTCATCCTGTAAAAATCCTATAGCATCTTTGACTTTTCTTTTACTTTTGACGTATCCCCAAAATCCTTTTTTGTTGCTTTTGACGTCACTTGCAAGCCTTAATTCATTGTCAGCTTTAGATAATCTGATTTGTGCCCTGCAGGTTCTGCAGACGGCATTATATTCTTCTTTAGATATGCCTCCCTCTTTCCATTTGATAAACATTTCTTTCTTCCTTTTTAGCATGTGTTTAAGTTCTATGTTCATCCATCCTGGTTTCCTTAAATGCTTCCTATTCTTCCCTCTTTTCGGAATTGTTAACGATTGTGCTTTGAGAATCTCATTTTTCAAGATTTTCCATCCTTCCTGGACATTTTTATCCTTAAGGATATCCAGCCATTGGATCCCTCCAATTCTCTTTCTGAGTTCCTTAAAATCTGCCTTTCTGAAATCTAACCTTGACGTCTGAGTCTTCACAGGTCTTCCTCCTCTTGTTATCCAAAATTCTAAAATAGCATGGTCACTACCTCCTAGAGTCCCAGCCACTCTTACCTCCTCCACCATTTCCTCCCTGTTTATGAGGATTAGATCCAAGGTAGCAGATCCCCTTGTTTTCTCCATTACCTTTTGGAAGATAAAGTTGTCAGCAAGAGAGGATAAGAATTTCCTGGACCTGTTAGTTTTGCCTGAGAGAGATTCCCAACAAATGTCTGGATAGTTGAAATCTCCCATGACCACTATGTCATATTTTTTGGAGAACTTGGCATTTGATGCATAAAGAGTTCATCCATATCTTCAGCTTGCACAGGCGGCGTAGTAAATGCCTACAATGGTGTCCTTTCCATTGTTCTGTCCTTGTATTCTTACCCAAACAGTTTCCACAGAACTCCCAGTCTCTGAAGCGTCAATCTCTGTGCAGATATACGCTTTTCTAACATACAATGCAACACCTCCTCCTCGTTTATCAAGTCTGTTTCTTGCAAATAAGTTGTATCCTTCTAGCCTTGTATTCCAATCATGTGTATCGTCCCACCAAGTCTCAGTGATTCCAATGACATCATATTTCTTCTCCTGCGTTAGTAGCTCCAGTTCTCCTTGTTTGTTGCCCATGCTTTGTGCATTCGTATAGAAACACTTTAGTTTGTGATTGGTTTCTCTTCCTTCAATATTTTTATTATGTAAATTTTTTTGTCTTTGTTCTTCCCCTTCACTTCTAATAGCAGAAATCTCAATAGTATTTGTCAAGTGTATGGCTTTTGCTGGTGTTTTGCTTCCCTTCCCACATTGTTCTAGTTTAAAGCTCTCCTGATGAGTGTAGCAAGGCGACTTCCAAATACATGTTTTCCAGTCTTCGTAAGGTGCACCCCATCTCTAGCAAGTAGTCCATCGTATAGGTAATTCACTCCGTGATCCAGAAATCCAAATCCTTCCTGACTGCACCATCGACGTAGCCAGTTGTTCACCTGCAGAATCTTATTCCACCTCCTTGTTCCATGGCCATCCACTGGGAGGATGGAAGAGAAGACCACCTGCGCTCCCAGTTCTTTCACTTTCTTACCTAAGTTTTCAAAGTCACTGCAGATGGTTTCCAGGTCGTTTCTAGCGGTGTCATTTGTCCCCACATGTATTAGCAGGAATGGGTAGTCATCTTTAGGTCTGAAGAGTCCTGATATCCTGTCAGACACATCTTTAATTTTTGCACCTGGAAGACAGCACATTTCTCTTGAGGTTATATCCGGTCTGCAGATAGCGGCCTCTGTTCCTCTCAACAGGGAATCGCCCATGACAACAACTCTCCGTTTCTTCTTCACAACAGTTTTCTTTCTCCATTCAGGAGGACTCTGAGGGCGTACAAGTTTGTTGTGGGCAAAGTCTTATCCTGATGTATTTCTTCATCGTTCTCCTGTGTAAGAGCCTGGTATTGGTTCCTGAGCAGAATTGGTGCTGACTGCCTCCTGATCCTCCTGCTTCTCTGGGTCACATGCTTCCATTCCTCTGTTTCTTCAGTTGCACTTCGAATTTCTTCTCTTTCTGTACCATGAAGAGATAATTCTGCTCTGTCTAAGAACTCTTCACCTTCCTTAATGGTCTTCAATGTAGATAACCTCTCTTCCAGATTTTGCAACTTTTCCTCCAACAGGGACACAAGCTTGCATTTCTGGCATGTGAAGTTTGGCTTTTCCACTGGTAAGTCTATGAACATGTAGCAAGAAATGCAGCTTACCACATGGCTCCTAGCCTCTTCCATGTTCTTATTGTTCAAGAGATAATCAAGTGGTGAAATATAAGCTAAAACTCGCGCGCCGCTAGGCACTGGGAATATGCAAATTATCTCCTCGGGACTCCTCCCCTGGTTTACTGATGTCCTCCTTTCAGCTGCAACAGCCAAAATCCAGTGTTCCTTGAGCTCGCGGAGACTCTTCACTTATCCCAGAAGGCACTGGGAATATGCAAATTATCTCCTCGGGACTCCTCCCCTGGTTTACTGATGTCCTCCTTTCAGCTGCAACAGCCAAAATCCAGTGTTCCTTGAGCTCGCGGAGACTCTTCACTTATCCAGAAGGCACTGGGAATATGCAAATTATCTCCTCGGGACTCCTCCCCTGGTTTACTGATGTCCTCCTTTCAGCTGCAACAGCCAAAATCCAGTGTTCCTTGAGCTCGCGGAGACTCTTCACTTATCCCAGAAGGCACTGGGAATATGCAAATTATCTCCTCGGGACTCCTCCCCTGGTTTACTGATGTCCTCCTTTCAGCTGCAACAGCCAAAATCCAGTGTTCCTTGAGCTCGCGGAGACTCTTCACTTATCCCAGAAGGCACTGGGAATATGCAAATTATCTCCTCGGGACTCCTCCCCTGGTTTACTGATGTCCTCCTTTCAGCTGCAACAGCCAAAATCCAGTGTTCCTTGAGCTCGCGGAGACTCTTCACTTATCCCAGAAGGCACTGGGAATATGCAAATTATCTCCTCGGGACTCCTCCCCTGGTTTACTGATGTCCTCCTTTCAGCTGCAACAGCCAAAATCCAGTGTTCCTTGAGCTCGCGGAGACTCTTCACTTATCCAGAAGGCACTGGGAATATGCAATTATCTCCTCGGGACTCCTCCCCTGGTTTACTGATGTCCTCCTTTCAGCTGCAACAGCCAAAATCCAGTGTTCCTTGAGCTCGCGGAGACTCTTCACTTATCCCAGAAGGCACTGGGAATATGCAAATTATCTCCTCGGGACTCCTCCCCTGGTTTACTGATGTCCTCCTTTCAGCTGCAACAGCCAAAATCCAGTGTTCCTTGAGCTCGCGGAGACTCTTCACTTATCCCAGAAGGCACTGGGAATATGCAAATTATCTCCTCGGGACTCCTCCCCTGGTTTACTGATGTCCTCCTTTCAGCTGCAACAGCCAAAATCCAGTGTTCCTTGAGCTCGCGGAGACTCTTCACTTATCCCAGAAGGCACTGGGAATATGCAAATTATCTCCTCGGGACTCCTCCCTGGTTTACTGATGTCCTCCTTTCAGCTGCAACAGCAAAATCCAGTGTTCCTTGAGCTCGCGGAGATCTTCTTTATCCCAAGAAGGCACTGGGAAATTGCAAATTATCTCCTCTGGACTCCTCCCTGGTTTACGATTGTCACTCCTTTCAGCTGCAACAGCCAAATCCAGTGTTCCTTGAGCTCGCGAGACTCTTCACTTATCCAGAAGCACTGGGAATATGCAAATTATCTCTCAGGACTCCTCCCTGTTTACGATGTCCTCCTTTCAGCTGCAACAGCCAATCATGTTCCTTGAGCTCGCGGAGACTCTTCCTATCCCAGAAGGCACTGGGAAATGCAATTTCTCCTCGGAGTCTCCCTGGTTTCATGATGTCCTCCTTTCAGCATGAACACCCAAATCCAGTGTTCCTTGAGCTCGCGGAGACTCTTCACTTATCCAGAAGGCACTGGGAATATAGCAAATATCTCCTCGGACTCCTCCCCGGTTTACTGATGTCCTCCTTTCAGCTGCAACAGCCAAAATCCAGTGTTCCTTGAGCTCGCGGAGACTCTTCACTTATCCCAGAAGGCACTGGGAATATGCAAATTATCTCCTCGGGACTCCTCCCCTGGTTTACTGATGTCCTCCTTTCAGCTGCAACAGCCAAAATCCAGTGTTCCTTGAGCTCGCGGAGACTCTTCACTTATCCCAGAAGGCACTGGGAATATGCAAATTATCTCCTCGGGACTCCTCCCCTGGTTTACTGATGTCCTCCTTTCAGCTGCAACAGCCAAAATCAAGTGTTCCTTGAGCTCGCGGAGACTCTTCACTTATCCCAGAAGGCACTGGGAATATGCAAATTATCTCCTCGGGACTCCTCCCCTGGTTTACTGATGTCCTCCTTTCAGCTGCAACAGCCAAAATCCAGTGTTCCTTGAGCTCGCGGAGACTCTTCACTTATCCCAGAAGGCACTGGGAATATGCAAATTATCTCCTCGGGACTCCTCCCCTGGTTTACTGATGTCCTCCTTTCAGCTGCAACAGCCAAAATCCAGTGTTCCTTGAGCTCGCGGAGACTCTTCACTTATCCCAGAAGGCACTGGGAATATGCAAATTATCTCCTCGGGACTCCTCCCCTGGTTTACTGATGTCCTCCTTTCAGCTGCAACAGCCAAAATCCAGTGTTCCTTGAGCTCGCGGAGACTCTTCACTTATCCCAGAAGGCACTGGGAATATGCAAATTATCTCCTCGGGACTCCTCCCCTGGTTTACTGATGTCCTCCTTTCAGCTGCAACAGCCAAAATCCAGTGTTCCTTGAGCTCGCGGAGACTCTTCACTTATCCCAGAAGGCACTGGGAATATGCAAATTATCTCCTCGGGACTCCTCCCCTGGTTTACTGATGTCCTCCTTTCAGCTGCAACAGCCAAAATCCAGTGTTCCTTGAGCTCGCGGAGACTCTTCACTTATCCCAGAAGGCACTGGGAATATGCAAATTATCTCCTCGGGACTCCTCCCCTGGTTTACTGATGTCCTCCTTTCAGCTGCAACAGCCAAAATCAAGTGTTCCTTGAGCTCGCGGAGACTCTTCACTTATCCCAGAAGGCACTGGGAATATGCAAATTATCTCCTCGGGACTCCTCCCCTGGTTTACTGATGTCCTCCTTTCAGCTGCAACAGCCAAAATCCAGTGTTCCTTGAGCTCGCGGAGACTCTTCACTTATCCCAGAAGGCACTGGGAATATGCAAATTATCTCCTCGGACTCCTCCCCTGGTTTACTGATGTCCTCCTTTCAGCTGCAACAGCCAAAATCCAGTGTTCCTTGAGCTCGCGGAGACTCTTCACTTATCCCAGAAGGCACTGGGAATATGCAAATTATCTCCTCGGGACTCCTCCCCTGGTTCATTAAGGCCGTGTATTGATTATCGTCTCTTGAACAAGATCACTGTGAAATATCAATATCCGTTACCCTTGATTTCTGACCTGTTTTCCAGGGTGAAAAGTGCTACTTGGTTTACCAAGCTTGACCTCAGGGGGGCGTATAACCTTATTCGCATTAAGCACGGGGATGAATGGAAGACGGCGTTTAATACCCCAAAGAGGAATTTTGAGTACCTAGTGATGCCCTTTGGGCTCACTAATGCTCCTTCCATTTTCCAGTCCTTCATGAATGACATTTTCAGGGATTTTGTGGATAAATTTCTGATTGTTTATTTGGATGATATCTTGATTTTTTCCAATGACTGGGACTCTCATGTGAAACATGTTCGGACTGTGTTCCAGATTTTGAGAGAGAATTCTCTGTATGTGAAGGGATCAAAGTGTATTTTTGGCATACAGAGGATCTCATTTCTGGGATTCATTTTGTCTCCATCTGTTATTGAAATGGACCCGGTCAAGGTTCAGGCCATCTGTGATTGGGTCCAACCTACTTCATTAAAGGCTCTTCAGAGATTCTTGGGTTTTGCCAATTTTTATCGTAAATTTATTGGTAATTTCTCTGTTATTGTTAAACCATTGACTGATTTGACCAAAAAGGGTTCTGATGTGGTGAATTGGCCTCCTGAGGCAGTCTCTGCGTTTCAGGAACTTAAGCAGAGATTCACTTCTGCTCCTCTTCTACAGCAGCCTGATGTTTCTCTGCAATTTCAGGTGGAGGTTGATGCCTCTGAAATTGGGGCAGGTGCCGTTTTGTCCCAAAGAGATCCTGAGACCTCTAAAAGTAACCCTTGTGACTTTTTCTCTCGAAAATTTTCTCCAACTGAACGTAATTATGACGTGGGTAATCGGGAGTTATTGGCCACGAAGTGGGCTTTTGAAGAGTGGAGACATTGGCTGGAGGGAGCCAAACATCAGGTGGTGGTCCTCACGGACCATAAGAATCTGGTTTATCTGGAATCAGCCAAGCGACTTAATCCTAGACAGGCCAGGTGGGCCTTGTTTTTCACACGTTTTAATTTTGTGGTTTCCTTTCTTCCTGGCACTAAGAATGTTAAGGTGGATGCCCTCTCGAGGAGTTTCCTTGCGGACTCTCCTGAGTTATCTGATCCTGCTGTTATTTTGAAAGAGGGTGTAGTTCTTTCCGCCAGGAGTCAGGAGGATAAACCCGAGCGCTGCCCTATTGGGAAATTGTTTGTCCCAGACCGGTGGAAAAAGAGTGTGATGTCTGAGATTCATTGTTCCGCGTTGGCCGGTCATCCCGGAATTTTTGGTACCAGAGACTTGGTGAGTCGGTCCTTTTGGTGGCCTACTTTGTCTCGTGACGTCAGGGAGTTTGTGCAGTCCTGTGGGACTTGCTCTCGCTCCAAGCCTTGCTCTCGCTCTAGTGGTTTGTTGATGCCATTGCCTGTGCCCAAGAGATCATGGACCCATATCTCTATGGATTTTATTTCCGACCTACCTGTTTCTCAGAGAATGACCGTTATCTGGGTGATTTGTGATAGGATTTCCAAGATGATACATCTTGTGCCATTACCTAAGTTGCCTTCCTCCTCCGAATTGGTGCCTTTGTTCCTTCAGCACGTGGTTCGGTTACACGGCATTCCTGAGAACATCGTGTCTGACAGAGGAGTCCAGTTTGTTTCCAGATTTTGGAGGACTTTTTGTTCTAAACTTGGTGTTCAATTGTCTTTCTCCTCTGCTTTTCATCCTCAGACCAATGGACAAACTGAGAGAACAAACCAGACATTGGAGACTTTTCTGAGATGCTTTGTGTCTGCTGATCAAGATGACTGGGTCTCTTTTTTGCCTTTGGCTGAGTTTGCTCTTAATAATAGGGCTAGCTCTGCCACTTTGATGTCTCCATTTTTCTGCAATTTTGGGTTTCACCCTCGATTTTCTTCGGGACAGATGGAGGCTTCTGTCTGTACGGGTGTTGACTCTGTTGTGGAGCGTATGCAGCAGATTTGGGACCAGGTAGTGGAGAGGTTGTCCCTCTCTCAGGAGAAGGCCCAGCGGTTTGCCAACCGGCATAGGACTGATGGTCCTCGGTTTAAAGTGGGGGACTTGGTCTGGTTGTCCTCAAGAAATATCCCTATGACAGTTGCATCTGCTAAGTTTAAGCCTAGGTTCATTGGACCTTATAAGATCATGGAGATTCTTAATCCGGTTTCCTTTCGTTTACTTCTTCCAGGGACATTTAAGATCCATAACGTGTTCCACAAGTCCTTATTGAAGAGGTTTGTCGAGCCAGTGGTTCCTATGGCTGCGCCTTCCGACCCTGTTTTGGTTGAGGGCAATCTGGATTATGTGGTTGAGAAAATATTGGATTCTCATTTTTTAGACGGAAACTCCAGTATTTGGTTAAGTGGAGAGGTTATGGTCAGGAGGACAATTCTTGGGTGTTTGCTTCAGACATCCATGCTAGGAGACTGATCCATGCCTATCACAGAGCTCATCTTGACCGACCTGGTTGCACAAATGAGGGTTCGGTGACCCTCCTCAAGGGGGGGTACTGTTGTGAATGTTTTGGAAATGAATTCTGAGCAGAAGCTCCCTCTGGTGGTTACAAACAGTACTGAACCATTCAATGAGGATTGGCAATCAGGAGTTACAGACTGGTCTGATATAAGGGAGGTTCCCTCCAATCATGGTTGCCGGTGATCAATTGTTCTTGTCTCAACTGTGTTCCTGGTTCACTTGGAAGCTTGCTGAGTCTTGCCTCTTCTTCTGCTGTCAGATAAGATATTTTCTGTTTTTGTTTTTGTGCTTACCATTTGCATATTTCTTTGCATTTCTGTCAGGTTAGCCAGGTTCCCCCCCGGGGGGCTTGGGCTCCTCTCAGTTCCGCTGGAGCCATTGTTATTTGTTCATTTGCCTTTTCCAGTTTTTTCAGTGGCTGCGGCTTAGTTTTGTTACACCAGAGAACTGATTTAGGTGGTAGAGGTCGTGTGATCTCAGGTGTTTTTGCAATCAGTAGCGTGGGCATTTTTTAGGTTTTTTTTTATTGCAGTGAGTATCCTTTCTATCCTTTTCTGTCTAGGCAGATTGGGCCCCAGAGTTTGCTCATACTATTTTCTGTCTGTGTCTGTATTTTCTCTTGTCTAACCGCCATTACATGTTTGGGGGCTTCCTATGGTCTTTGGGGATCTGCTCCGGGGCAGATAGCTTTCTCTTTTCTATCTTTAGGTGTAGTTAATCTCTCAGGCTGTGACGAGGCGTCTAGGACCAACGTAGGAACGCTCCACGGCTGCTTTTAGTTGTGGTGGTTAGTCAGGTACTGCAATCCAAAAGATTCCAACCTCTCTGGTGTATTGCCGTTTTTGCCTGCTCTCCTCAGCTACCAAAACATAACAGGGAGGAGAGGAGGAATCACAGGAGGTTTTGGTCTGCGTTACAGATGGACTCACAATCCCAGATTCTTGCCTGTCCAGTATGGATGGTCATAAAAGGAGGAGGAGGAGGGCAAGGTCATAAATGGGAGCCAGAAAGGTGGCCCCACGCATATCGCCGTAACCGGTATGGCTTTGCCACCTTTCTGGCTCACACTCATGACTTTGCCCAGGTAGATTTGGTTGCTATAATTGATTTGGGTAATTATGTGGCTTGACTTATATGTTTGTGGCTGTATTTGCGGACAGTTGTCCGATGATTGATGTGTCCTGGCTTTGTAGCCTTGCTATCTGATATTGGTGGCCTATTTTGGCTCCGGCTGGCTTGCTTTTTGGACATTTGCATGATTAGTGCTAATAAGATTTATGCCTTATTGTAGGCATTATTGTCTCAGCCCTTCTCTTCTTTTGTTTTTTGAGGTCTCCTCTTTTCTTCTTGTATGCTATTTGCATTTTTGCACAGCAGGGGTCTGTATAGACCTTTTGCTTAGCAACCCATACCTCATGAGCCATATTAACCCAATATTTATTGCCCATAAGTATCACCATGCTTTATACGTATTGTATATGTTTATATCTAGGGCAAGTTGTCTTGAGTGGATTAGCCATATGGTTTTAATTATGCTTTAACTTCACTAGTTTGTCATTATGTACTAATAAAGATTTTGTATTTTCATTATTTTTGTTGTAGTGTGCATATCTACAGTAGTGATTTTCTTGTTTCCATGTTCTATTTCATTTACTACTGGTTTGCACCTTCTTTTATTTATTAACTATTTTGTAGTGCGCCTGGCCCTTATCTATATACTTCTATCATATTCTATCCCTGATCCTATAAGCTGCTGTGATGTGCTGCGGGGCATGGTGCGGATAGGTGAGTGTGTGTGTGTCTGTTTGCCTGCGTGTGTGTGTGTATGTGGTGCGGTGCTTTGTGTGTGTGTATGTGAGAGAGTGGTGCGGTGCTGTCTGTGTGTGGTGTGGTATGTGTATTGGTTGTGGGGGAGACAATGATGATGGTAATCATGGTGGTGGGGGGAGGCAGTGATGGTGGTGAGGAGGCAATGATGATGGTGGGGGGAGGCAATGATGATGGGAGGCAATGATGGTGGTGGGTGGAGGCAATGATGGTGGTGAGGAGGCAATGATGATGGTGGAGGGAGGCAATGATGATGGGGAGGCAATGAAGGTGGGGAAGGCAATGATGATGGTGGTGAGGAGGCGATGATGATGGTGGTGGGGGGAGCAATGATTATGGTGAGCAGGCAATGATGATGGTGGTGAGAAGGCAAGATAATGGTGGTGAGGAGGCAATGATGAGGGTGGTGAGGAGGCGATGATGGTGGTGGGGAGGAAATGATGATGATGAGGAATCAATGATGATTATGGGGAGGCAATGATGGAGGTGGGGGAAGGCATTGATGATGGGGAGACAATTATGGTGGGGAAGGTAATGATGATGGTGGTGAGGAGGCGATGATGATGATGATGGGGAGGCAGTGATGATGGTGAGGAGGCAATGATGATGGTGGTAAGAAGGCAATGATAATGGTGGTGAGGAGGCAATGATGAGGGTGGTGAGGAGGCGATGATGGTGGTGGGGGAGGAAATTATGATGATACGGAGGCAATGATGATGATGGGGAGACAATGATGGAGGTGGGGAAGGCAATGATGATGGTGGTGAGGTGGCGATGATGATGGTGGTGGATGGGAGGCAATGATGATGGTGAGGAGGCAATGGATGATCGGTGGTGAAGGGGCGATAATGGTGGTGTGGAGACAATGATGATGATGAAGGGGAGACAATGATGGTGGTGAGGAGGCAATAATAATGGTGGTGAGGAGGCAATGATGGTGGTGGGGGGAGGCAATGATGCTGATGATGGGGAGACAATAATGGTGGTGGGGAGGCAATGATGATGGTGGTGGGGAGGCAATGATGGAGGTGTTGGAATGGGCAATGATGGGTGTGGGTGAAAGGCAATGATGGTTGTGGTGTAAAGGACAATGATGGTAGGTGGTGAAGGACAATGATGTGGAGGGAGGCAATGTGGAGGTGTTATGAGGACAATGGTGGAGGAGGGCTGCATTATACCCTTTGAGGGGGGCTGCATTATACCCTATGAGGAGGCTACATTATATTCTGTGGGGGGCTGCATTATGCCATATGAGGGTGCTACATCATATTCTATGGGGGGCTGCATTATAACTTATGAGGTGGTTGCATTATATTTTGTGGGGTGCTGTATTATACCCTATGAGGGGGCTGCATTATATTCTATGAGGGGGCTGCATTATATTCCATGAGGGAGGCTACATTATATTCTAAGAGGGGGCTACTTTATATTCTATGAGGGGGGTATCCCAAACCGTGCTACATAACTAAGAATTAAGCTGTGTACTACCTTATATTATACCCTGATATTAGCGCGTTTTACCACACAATTGGTGGTCTTATATTTATTTCTATGTAGCTACATAGTGGGCCCCAAGAATGATTTTCTCTGTTCGGCCCAAGGTGCTCCAGTCCGACGCTGACCATATGTGAGTCAGAACGGCATGCAGGCATCTTTTCCATGCTGCTCCCATTTAGTTTTAACTCTTTCCCATCCATTTCAGCTTTTTTCTCAGGTCACCAGACTTTCCCATTGACTTGCATTGGATTTGTTATTCAGTACGAATATACGTATATTAGAAATTATTAATTAATTTTAATACAAATAAAGGTTATATTTTAACAATTTTATTAATCAACGCTTCAACAGTAGTTGTCATTCTGCTTTGCAGTTCTTATTTCTTAAATAATGTACCATAGTACTCTACTAGTGGCGTTTTTTTCTTAATGAGCTTTTGATGGAGGAGGGGCGAGGGGCACCTATATGGATATAAGGCTAGGTTTACAATGGGTCTCTATCCTGATGAAGAAGGTCTGTGCACCTTTGAAACGCGTCGGATGATTTTTGACCTTTCCCGCTTTCTGTCCCGAGGTGTCACCCGTTTTTTGTCCCGCCCCCGTTTTGTCTGCTTCCTATCAGCGGCGCCTCTCATCCGGAGGACACCGCCGCTTGCTCTGACTATCAGCGCTACCACACAGGAGGCCTTTCTGTGCTGCAGGGGGGACGCTCCCTGCCACATTGCCATCCTGCTGTCTCTCCTGTGTGCGCGGTCCGGAGGACATCTGCATGAAGCCACGACTCCCTCCTCTTCAATCAGATTATACCTATCCAGCCCCGAGCCACTATGAAGTAAGTTGATGCACTAATAGCTGACTACATGCATGATTTTTTCGATACCCATATAGACAGGTCTATTTGTCGCTCTTAGTTGAAGTTTTTTCAGTAGGGGGGTTTCTATTTCTCAATAGACTGTACTGGAGGCGCAGGTAGTTAATTTTGAATTATTTATTAACTATTTTGTGATATGACTCTCTGATTTAAGGGCACAAAAATTAAAAGTTAAAAAATTGCAAAATTTTTACTAATTTCCGTTTTTTTCAGAAATAAACTCAAGTCATATCAAATAAATTTTACCACTAACATGAAGTACAATATGTTATGAAAAAGCAGTTTCAGAATCAGTGGGATACGTTGAGGTATTCCAGAGCTATAACCTCATAAAGTGACAGTGGTCAGACTTGTAAAAATTGGCTTGGTCATTAAGTACCAAATTGGCTCTGTCACTAAGGGATAAAATGATCCGGCTTATCTTAAAAGAGTGACAAAAAGTGCTCCACTGATGCTTTAAACATCTACTGATGGCTTTTTTTTGTGAAGTGAAATTTTTTATACATTGGTATTATTGTCATTTTCACAAACATTGTCACCTCATTACACATTTTTGGTGGTTACACTTACAGCATAATAGGGTCAGAGAGGGAGAGCCGACATCGCAATACTAGGGTGCCAACCTCCGTTGCAAGTTAGGGAAAGTGGATGAGAACATTATAGGGCTAGCCCCACTGTCCCCTCTCCTTTATGTATTGTTATCAAATCATATTAGTCTTCTTAGCCCCGCCTTTTTATGGTATTAAAATAAAGTTTTTGTAAATAGTATGAGGGTCTTTTTTAAGATTTTTCTATTTGAAAGTGTAGCACTGATCAGAGTCACCAGATTTCCTGACTCCAACAGTCCAAGTACCATTACCCCATTAATTGACTTGGCACACTCCTGCATTCTCTCACCAGGTTGACAGTCTACACTACAAGCATGAAAGGCGTAATAGGAACAATGCCAGCCTAAGCTTCATTTCGTTGGTTCAGGTGACATATGACACCAGGTGGCTACGTGTTCAGGATGGTGACATTGCCAACAGACCACTGTCACGTGTCTAATGATATGTGTACATGTCAGTAAACTATTAATACAGGAACAATCTCTATCAACACTAGTATAGCAACATCAGATGTAAGTATAGAATAGATTTACCTGACACGATTCTGCTGAACTCAGGGTTAATCTTGAGGACTTGATGAGCTGAAACAGGAAAGAGGTGGACCGGGATCTAACCTGACCCTAAACTGGGGTCTAACTAATCCCTCACCTTGGAGGTACTGATAATGGTTCAGAGGTCCAAGTCTCCAACCTAACCCTGTCTCCTATCAGACCCTGAACCCTGTAATCAGTCCTAAGAAGGATCCTGACTACCACCAAAGGGATATGGGCTGATCTTAGCTAAATACACAGATTAGACATAAGACAGACAGGATAACACTCGCTTGCATACACACTCAAACACCAAAGGAACATAAATGGTCTGGGAAATAAAACTCTAACCAAGTTGAGCTTAGAACAACTAAGGAGCTCACAACTAAAGTCTATACAGATTCATTCCTATCTGTGGTCTGCATGAAGGTTTCACTGGCAACTCCCCAAGCAGACAACCAGAAATTTAAAGGAGACCAATCAACAAATAATCAATTGCAGCTGGGAGAAACTGCACCCAGTCCAGCACCGAGCACAGACAGAATTAACTCCCTAGCTGCAAAACAAAGAAACAGCCTAGCTCATTGTGAGAAGTCAATGTGCAACCGCGACGGTCTTCGTGGCAATTGCACCATGACAACCACACCCTTAACAACAGTCTTTGGAGAACCTTCAGTTGGATTGGGATGCCCCACATTTGTGTCTCTAGACTCCCTCTGTGGTGAGCCTGCCCCCATTTGGGTATTCCAGTAATGTCAAGTGATGATGTCTGGTTTCCAAGAGATTTCTCGACAACTTGGTACCTCTCTACTAGGCCATACAGGTCATCCGCTATTTCAAGGGTTGCCCTGGGCAACCCAGGTCTGCACTAGCCTGGGAAGGGAGTGGATGAATCTGTCTATCTGTCATGTGTGCATTGCCACGAAGATCGTCGCGGTTGCACATTTTGACTTCTCACAGCTGAGTTGCTGTTTCTTTGTGTTTGGCAGCTAGGGAGTTAATTCTGTCTGTGCTCGGTGCTGGGACTGGGTGCAGTTTCTCCCGGCTGCAATTGATTATTTGTTGATTGGTTTCCTTTAAATTCCTGGTTGTCTGCTTTGGGAGTTGCCAGTGAAATCCTTCATTCAGTCCACAGATAGGAATGAATCTGTATTGACTTAAGTTGAGAGCTCCTTAGTTGTTTTAAGCTCAACTTGCTTAGAGTTTATTTCCCAGACCATTTATGTTCCTTCGGTGTTTGAGTGTGTATGCAAGTGAGTGCTATCCTGTCTGTCTTATATGTCTTATCTGTGTATTTAGCTGAGATCTGCCCATATCCCTTTGGTGGTAATCAGGATCCTTCTTAGGACTGATTACAGGGTTCAGGGTCTGATAGGAGACAGGGTTAGGCTGGAGACTTGGACCTCTGAACCATTATCAGTACCTCCAAGGTAAGGGATTAGTTAGGACCCCAGCGTAGGGTCAGGTTAGACCCCGGTCCTCCTCTTTCCTGTTACAGCTCATCAAGTCCTCAAGATTAACCCTGAGTTAAACAGAAATCGTTTCTGCACATCTAGTCCTCAAGATTTACCCTAAGTTCTGCAGATATCGTGTCAGGTAAATCTATTTTATACTTACATTCTGATGTTGCTAAACTATATGTTGTATAGAGTGTGGTTCCTGTATAAATAGTTTACTGACATTGTATTCATATCATTAGACAGCGTGACACTTTCACTGGCCCTAAAATTATCTCTAGTTACCATGGATCCAGTAGCCCAGCTGGCTCTGCAGTTGCAGGGATTATCCATGGAGCTGACGGACATTAAGTCCAAAGTTTTGTCTCCCCTGGAGCAAACCAGAGTTGAACCTAAAGTAGCTCTCCCAGATAGGTTCACTGGTGGGCGAGACAAATTTTTTACCTTCCGGGAGGCATGTAAATTGTATTTTCGGCTTCGGCCGCGATCATCAGGGAGTGATGAGCAGAGAGTGGGAATTGTTATCTCACTTCTTCAAGGGGACCCTCAATCCTGGGCATTTTCCCTTCCTCCGGGATCCCCGGCTCTACAGTCTGTAGATCAATTTTTTACTGCCCTGGGATTGGTATATGATGACCCAGATCGGGTCTCTCTTGCTGAGACCAAATTACGTAAGATACAGCAGGGAGATCGTCCGGGGAGGAATTTGCTTCTGAGTTTCGTAGATGGGCCACGGATACTCAGTGGAATGACCCAGCTCTTAGGAGCCAGTTTTGTCATGGGCTTTCTGACAAATTAAAAGACGTTTTGGCTCAGTATGAGTCTCCTCCTTCTCTGGAGGCTGCTATGGCCCTAGCTATCCGTACTGATAGACGGCTTCGGGAGAGGGGTGAGGTAACTCCACTCCCTGTTGTTACTCCACCTACTACTAAAGTCCCTTATGTTGAGGTTCCCCTTGTCTGTTCGGATGAACCTATGCAGTTGGGAGGGACATTTTTCGTAGTAGGGGATTGGCGGCACGCCGCAGGACTAGAAGGTGTTTTTTTTGCGGGAAAGAGGGACATTTTGTTGGAGAATGTCCATCCCGTGTCTTGTTAAGTAAAAAGTCGCCGGAAAACTGCTAATCCCAGGTTGTGTGGTGGACGACAACCTGGGAGTATGTATTTCATCTGCCGGTTCTTCTCAGTTCCTTGTACCAGTGGAGGTGGTGGTTGGTACTAGGGTGAAGAGATTGTCTGTTCTTCTGGATAGTGGTTCCGGGGCTAATCTGGTTGACGCTCAGTTTGCTCAGGCTCAAGGTATGCATCTGAGTGTATTGGTCAAACCGATCCCTATTTTCTCCATTGACGCCAGGCCTCTCGGCCAAGGTAGCTTTGTTCATGAGGTTCATAACATTGACCTTCGGGTAGGGCAATACATAGGGAACAATTATCTTTTATGTGTTGGAGGGTCTACCTACTCCCATTGTGTTGGGACTTCCTTGGCTGGTTAACATAACCCTGTGATTAATTGGCAGTCCAGAGAGATAAGCCAATGGGGAGAGTTTTGCAAAAGCAACTGCATGAACACAGTCATCAGTGCGGTCGTGCCTAGTACATTGCCTCCTTTTTTGGAGGATTTTGGGGATGTTTTCTCTGAGGAGGGGTGTCGGGAGTTGCCTCCTCATCGCGTGTATGACTGCTCTATTAATCTACTTCCTGATGCTAAGTTGCCTAAAGCTAGGTTGTATAATCTTTCTGGTCCTGAAAGGCAGGCTATGAAAGATTATATTTCTGAAAGTCTGGCCAAAGGGCATATTAGACCTTCATCTTCCCCTGTGGCCGCGGGGTTCTTCTTTGTGAAGAAAAAAGATGGAGGCCTACGCCCTTGCTTGGATTTCCGCGAACTTAATCGGATTACTGTTCGAGATCCGTATCCACTCCCTCTTATTCCTGATCTCTTCAATCAAATTGTTGGCGCCAAATGGTTCTCTAAATTGGATCTCAGGGGGGCGTATAATCTGATTAGGATAAAAGAGGGGGATGAGTGGAAAACGGCGTTTAACACGCCGGAGGGACATTATGAAAACCTGGTCATGCCTTTTGGTCTGACTACTGCACCAGCAGTATTCCAACATTTTGTTAATGACATTTTTCGTCACCTTGTGGGGCTGTTTGTGGTCGTATATTTGGATGACATTTTAATTTACTCGCCAGATCTTGTGTCTCACCAGGAGCATGTGAGACAGGTGTTGCAGATCTTGCGAGACAATAAACTATACGCCAAACTGGAGAAGTGTGTTTTTGCCGTACAGGAACTTCAGTTTTTGGGTTTTTTGGTGTCAGCCTCCGGTTTTCCGTATGGACCCTGAAAAGGTGAGAGCAGTGCTTGAATGGGATCAGCCAGGGGATCTTAAGGCTCTGCAGCGTTTTTTGGGGTTTGCTAATTACTACCGGAAATTTATTTGTAATTTCTCGTCTGTCGTCAAACCTCTCACTGACATGATGAGAAAAGGGACGGATTTTTCTAGGTGGTCGGACAAGGCTTGCCAAGCCTTTTCCTCTTTGAAGAGATGTTTTGCTTCGGCACCCGTTCTCATCCAACCAGATGTATCTCAGCCTTTCATTGTTGAGGTGTACGCGTCTGACGTAGGGTGGGTGCTATATTGTCCCAGGGTCCGTCCCCTGGTAAATGGCATCCGTGCGCTTTCTTTTCTAAGAAATTGTCATCCGCCGAAAGGAATTATGATATCGGCAATAGGGAACTTTTGGCCATTAAATTGGCTTTTGAAGAATGGCGTCACTTTTTGGAGGGGGCAGTCCACCCGGTCACCGTTATTACTGATCACAAGAACCTGCTGTATTTAGAATCCGCTAAGCGTCTGAATTCCAGACAAGCTCGATGGTCGTTGTTTTTTACCAGGTTTAATTTTGTCGTCACTTATCGCCCGGGGTCTAAGAATGTAAAGGCTGATGCCTTGTCTCGCAGTTTCCCAGGGGCCGGGAAAACGGATGACCCGATTCCTATCCTTCAGGAGGGGGTGGTAGTGTCGGCTGTATGTTCTGAGCTTGAGGAGGAGGTGTTAGAGGCTCAGGGGGACGCCCCTGCAGGACCTCCAGGGAGACTGTTTGTCCCGAATCAGTTGAGACAAAAGGTTATTGAGGCACATCATAATTCTGCTTTAGCAGGACATCCAGGGAGTAAGGCTACTTTAGATCTCCTTTCTCGCCGATTTTGGTGGCCTAACGCTAATAAAGATGTTATAACTTTTGTCGCGTCCTGTGGGGTTTGTGCTCGCTCTAAAACCCCTCATACCCGTCCGTCTGGGACCCTTTTACCCTTGAAACTTCCGGAGCGTCCATGGACTCATTTATCTATGGACTTCATTACAGACCTTCCTCCGTCGTCAGGGAATACTGTCATACTGGTGGTTGTTGACAGGTTCAGTAAGATGGCACATTTCGTTGCTCTTCCTGCACTCCCTAATGCTAAAACTCTGGCGCAGGTGTTCATTAGGGAGATCGTGAGACTTCATGGGTTGCCTTCTGATGTGGTGTCAGATAGGGGGTCTCAGTTTGTGTCCAAATTTTGGAGGGCATTTTGTTTACGTCGGGGGATGCAATTGTCGTTTTCCTCGGCTTTTCATCCGCAGACCAATGGTCAGACAGAGCGTCTGAATCAGAGTTTAGAGACATATCTCCGGTGTTTTGTCTCGGAGAACCAGGAGGACTGGTCTTCTTTCTTGCCTCTGACAGAGTTCGCTCTTAACAACAGGCGGAGCGAGTCCACTGGTAAGTCCCCGTTTTTTGGGGCATATGGTTTTCATCCTCAGTTTTGTACTTTCAATGGGGGGGGTCCTTCTGGGGTTCCTGAGGAGGAGCGTTTCTCGTCGTCACTTGCTTCTGTGTGGAGAGGTGTATTGAATAATCTGAGTGCGATGGGGAACCGTTACAAACGTATGGCTGATAGGAGGAGAGTTTCTGGTCCAGATCTGAATGTGAACGATCTGGTATGGTTGTCTACCAGGAATATAAAACTTAAAGTGCCCTCCTGGAAACTGGGTCCCAGATTCATCGGGTCGTACAGGATCAGTTCCATAATTAATCCTGTGGCATTTCGTCTGGAACTCCCTCCTACGTTTAAAATTCATAATGTGTTCCACAAGTCTTTACTTAAAAGGTATGTGGCACCAGTCATATCGTCACCTCTACCTCCTCCTCCAGTGTTGGTCAATGGCAACTTGGAATTTCAAGTATCAAAAATCATTGACTCACGTCTGAATCGCCGGTCCCTTCAGTACTTGGTGCATTGGAAGGGGTATGGTCCGGAGGAGAGGACGTGGGTCCCTGCGTCTGATGTTAACGCAGATCGTTTGGTTCGGACCTTCCACAGAACTCACCCGGGCAGGCCTGGCCCTGAGGGTTCGGAGGCCCCTCGTAGAAGGGGGGGTACTGTCATGTGTGCATTGCCACGAAGATCGTCGCGGTTGCACATTTTGACTTCTCACAGCTGAGTTGCTGTTTCTTTGTGTTTGGCAGCTAGGGAGTTAATTCTGTCTGTGCTCGGTGCTGGGACTGGGTGCAGTTTCTCCCGGCTGCAATTGATTATTTGTTGATTGGTTTCCTTTAAATTCCTGGTTGTCTGCTTTGGGAGTTGCCAGTGAAATCCTTCATTCAGTCCACAGATAGGAATGAATCTGTATTGACTTAAGTTGAGAGCTCCTTAGTTGTTTTAAGCTCAACTTGCTTAGAGTTTATTTCCCAGACCATTTATGTTCCTTCGGTGTTTGAGTGTGTATGCAAGTGAGTGCTATCCTGTCTGTCTTATATGTCTTATCTGTGTATTTAGCTGAGATCTGCCCATATCCCTTTGGTGGTAATCAGGATCCTTCTTAGGACTGATTACAGGGTTCAGGGTCTGATAGGAGACAGGGTTAGGCTGGAGACTTGGACCTCTGAACCATTATCAGTACCTCCAAGGTAAGGGATTAGTTAGGACCCCAGTGTAGGGTCAGGTTAGACCCCGGTCCTCTTCTTTCCTGTTACAGCTCATCAAGTCCTCAAGATTAACCCTGAGTTAAACAGAAATCGTTTCTGCACATCTAGTCCTCAAGATTTACCCTAAGTTCTGCAGATATCGTGTCAGGTAAACCTATTTTATACTTACATTCTGATGTTGCTAAACTATATGTTGTATAGAGTGTGGTTCCTGTATAAATAGTTTACTGACATTGTATTCATATCATTAGACAGCGTGACACTATCACCACATGCTCGACCATCTTGGCAGGAGTGGAAGACTCTGGCTGCAACCATTTTGTATTAGATATAACAAGCAAATATCTGCAAGGGGGTTTGTCATCAGCATTCACCCTGTGGTGGGCTCATTGGGCTCTAACTGGCATAGTCAGTCCCAGAAGTGCCACGATTTGGGTCTTTAACTTTGCATATTCTTCGCATCCAGTAGTGCTAATAAATAATATGCTTTTTGAGATTCACCCATCAAATATGGTGCCAGCACCTCTGCCCACTGCCCTGGCAGAAGTTTCTCCTGATCTGCCACACTCTCGAAAACTTTGAGAAAGGCTTCCACATCATCGGGGTTATGTTCTGCATCACCCGTCTTGCCATCCTGAATGGCGCTTACCAGAAGCTGCATGTGTTGCCACTGCTCCTGCTGCTGTTGTATCTGTTGTAGCAGTAACTTGTTCATATCCTGCTGCTGCATCTGGCCTAGGTGTTTGATTAGGTCCTCCATGCTGCCGAACGTCTCTCGCTGGCTGGCGGCCTTTTCTCATGACATGTAACATTCTCTGTAGCAGCAACACATATTCCTGGAACATTGCCAGCATTCAAAACAACTGTGATAGATTGGCTCACTCAGCTGCTCTTAGCGGTAGATACAGGAACTTTTCTTCTACTGGTTTATTTAAACACGGCATAAACCAGTGCAGGATTTAACACAATAAACATGGTCTTTCTGGCATAATGACAAAACAAAAGAAAACTTATAGCACAGTCCATATGTCTGTGGGGTTCAGCTGTTCATGATACAGTAAACTTCAGCTCCCACTGGAGGTCCAGACTGGAGACTCCCTTGCCTCCAAACTCACACACAGAGAAAAAAAAACTCAGTGGCCAGATATTTAACCTGCCGAACAACATCCTTGGGGAGGAAATATGATGGTGGCTGTACCACTCATCTCTTACAGTCACTCACATAAAATAATGGAGAGAAACTTCTGGGCTTCACAACACAGAAGAAAGCAACCTTCATGACACATATCTCCCCTGACATACATCGCCAGTGACCCTGTCACACAGCAAAGTATCTCCCCGGACAGATTCCAAAGCATGTACATGTACTGCGCATGTCGTGTCTCCCCCTTTGATGTGGGCTTCAGCGCTAAGCCCACATCTTTCCTGGCACATGTAACAGCCATGGGTAGAATCGCGATGCAACTATTAACCCGTTAAATGCCGCTGTCAAACTCTGACAGCAGCATTTAATACTCGCTTCCGGCAATTGCGCCGGAAATCCCCACATCGGTGACCACTATCACGTAATCGTGGTCACCGATGGGTCAGCATGACAACCAGAGGTCTCCAGGAGACCTCTATGGTTGTCAATGCCGGATTGCTATGAGCGCTGCTCGGTGGTCGGAGCTCATAGCAAGTCAGCAATTCTGCTATATACAGGTGATCTGATCATCGCCTATATGCAGCAGAGCCAATCGGGCTATGGCAGCTTCTTGCCTCCCATGGAGTCTATTGAAACATGCCAAAAGTAAAAAAAAAAATATTTTTAAAAATATTAAAAAAATATGAAAGTTCGAATAACCCCCCCTTTCGCCCCATTCAAAATAAAATGGTAAATGGATTAAACTGAGGGTAAATTGATTAAATTTGCTGATGATAAAAAGCTAGGAGGGATAGCTAATACTAGAGAAGAGAGAGAGGATTCAAAAAGATATAAATAAACTGGAGCAGTGGGCAGCAACTAACATAATGGTTTTTAACAGGGAAAAATGAAAAGTACTACATCTGGGCAATAAAAATGAAAAAAGCATATAAAAAATGGGAGGACTAGGGCTAAGTAACAGCATATGTGAAAAAGATTTGGATATACTAATAGATCACAGACTGAACATGAGTCAACAGTGTGAGCAGCAGCAAGAAAGGCTAATACAATTCTAGGATGTATTAACAGAAGTATACAGTCTAAATCACGTGAAGTCAATATTGCCCTCTACTCCTCTTTGGTCAAACCTCATCTGGAATACTTTGTCCAGTTTTGGGCACCACATTTTAAAAATGACATCAACAAACTGGAACAAGTTCAGAAAAGAGCGGTGGTGACCTGTCTGCAAACCATGTCCTATGAGGAACGGTTGCAGGATTTGGGAATGTTTAGCTTGCAAATGAGAAGACTGAGAGGAGACTGTCTACAAATATCTCAAGGGCTGTCACATTGTAGAAGGATCATCTTTATTCTCATTTGCACAAGGAAAGACTAGAAGCAATGGGATGAAACTGAATGGGAGGAGAAACAGATTAGATATTAGAAAAAACTTTTTGATAGTTAGGGTGATCAATGAGTGGAACAGGCTGCCACGAGAGGTGGTGAGCTCTCTTTCAATAGAAGTCTTCAAACAGAGGCTGGACAGACATCTGTCTGGGATTATTTAGTGAATCCTGCTTTGAGCAGGGGGTTGGACCAGATGGCCCAGGAGGTCCCTTCAAAATCTACGATTCTATGATTCTATGAAAACATTAAAAAAAATCAAAACATACACATATTTTGTATTGCCACGTTCAGAATCACCTGATCTATCAATCTAAAAAAAGAATTAACCCGATCGCTAAACGGCGTAACGAGAAAAAAATTCAAAACGTCAGTATTACGTTTTTTTGGTCTCCATAACATTGCATTTAAAATGCAATAATGGATGATCAAAAGATCGTATCTGTATCAAAATGGTATCTTTAAAACATCAGCTCAGCGCACAAAAAATAAGCCCTAATAGAACCCACGATTACAAAAAATGGAGATGGTATGGGTCTCGGAAAATGAAGCATTTTTTTTTTTTTAAACAAACTGGATTTTTTTTCACCACTTAAATAAAAAAGAACCTAGACATGTTTGGTGTCTATGAACTTGCAAAACCTGGAGGATCATAATGGCAGGAGAGTTTTAGCATTTGATGAACAGAATAAAAAAAATCCAAAAAACAGTTGCAGAATTGCAGTTTTTTGCAATTTCACCACACTTGGAATTTTTTTCCCGTTTTTGAGTACACAATATAGTAAAACCAATGGTGACATTCAAAAGTACAACTCGTCCCACAAAAAGCAAGCCCTCATATGGACATATTGATGGAAAAATAAAAAAGCTATGGCTCTGGGAATAAGGGAGCGAAAATCAGAAATGCAAAAATGAAAAAGGGCTGCAGCGAGAAGGGATTAAGGTGACAATGCTCACCAAATTGCCACGTAGCCGCTCAGTACGTCATGTAGTGCTTACTCATAGTAGAGGGAGATTAGATGCGCCCACCAGATCTGGTTTGGCTGGATGACAAAATGAAAAACAATCATGCTTACTTCTCTTCAAAATAAGAAGATGTCCAGTAGTGTCAACTTCTCAGCACTGACTCAATGGAACCCAGCTATACCTTGTACTGTTCAGAGACGTCTGGCCAGAAGTGGACTTCATGGAAGGATTTATTTATTGTACTCATTTATACAGCACATAAATTCCACAGTACTTTACAGATGTTATTGGCACTGTCCCCAATAGGGCTCATAATCTAAATTCCCTATCAGTTTGTCTTTGAAATGTGAGAGGAAACCAGAGCACCCGGAGGAAACCCACACAAACACAGGGAGAACATACAAACTCCTTGCAGATGTTGTCCTTGGTGGGATTCGAACCCAGGACCCCAGCATTGCAAGTCTGTAGTGCTAACCATTGAGCCACCATGCCACTAACTTGTGACTAAAGAGCAATACCTTTGACATGGAAACATGGAAAAGCACCTCAACTATACACCAAATTATTGGAACTTAGGTGAAGGAAAATGGAGGCATGCGCTCTGTCTTCAAGCAACAGTGTAGCATGGTAGAGGTTCTTTTTCAAGTTTGGGATTTAATTTAAGCAAATAGTGTTGGGATTTGGTCAAGATTAATTGTGACCTCAATGCTTAGAAATACAGGGAGATACTTATCCATCATACAATATTTCTATGCTAATTTTGCTATTACCAAAGAATAATAACACCAGTAGCAGGGACTCACCTGTAGATCAGAAACAATTAATCAACAACAGAAAGAGTTGCAAAAGTGTTTCACAAAAAATAAATACTTTAATAATATAAACAATTATATATGATAACAAGATTAAAATGAAAAACAATTAGGCTGGAATCACACTCAACGTATAAAAATACGGACCGTATTGTACGGCCATAATGCGCAGAAATGTTCCTGGCACAGTGATCCGTATTTCATCCGTTGTCAAGGTGTGGCTGCGTATTTTGCGCATGTAAGCATCCGTATGCAATCCGTATGGCATCCGTATAGCTTTTTTTTTTCGCAGCCTTGCAAAATGGACATTTAATGGTTTTTAGGCCTGAAAATCATTGAAACCATCATCAGCAAGCCTATTTATTGGCTCTGCAACAGGTGGCAGCCCCCAATCTGGCCATTTTGGTGCTGTGCTTGTGTTGGAGTACTGCTGCTTGGTTGCCAAAATGTCTGACACTCTTCAGTTCACCCCAACAGATCGAGTTCGGTACAACTGGGGTTTGTCCCGCCGCTTTGGCCAGCCATACCCAGTGATCGTTGCTCCGCGGAGGACGAGACGAATGTGGGTGCATCCGCATTTGAGGCAACGCCTCACTAAAGGCCATTTTCACCGCCTTTATGCATCTCTGCGGACTCATCCCGACAAGTTTTTTCTCTATTGTCGGATGAGCATTGCCACATTTGATGTTTTGTTGGAGATCGTGCCCTCAGGGATCACCTACCAGGACACCAGGATGCGCAAAGCTATCTCTGCAGAGGAGCGGCTTCTCCTTACGTTACAGTATGTATTCCTCACCTACAAACTGTCTGTTGATGATGTGTTTTCCCACAAGTTTGCCTTTACCCTTATGGCTGCTGCTTAAATATCCTCATAATATATCCCATATATCAGCTTGAACTACCAGAACAATGATGTGTATGTCAAAATCACATAGACCTTTGACTTGTGTATAATTTAAGTTAGGATAGCGTGTACATTAAATCCTTTTATGGTTATGTATAGTGTATTTGTGAAAGCTTTGTGCTGGTGTAATGATTGTTCTCTCTACATTTGTTTAATTGTAGGTTCCTGACAACTGGCATTTCATATGCCGCACTCGATATGGAGTTTTTGATTGGGAGATCCACCATATCTGGCATTGTTCGTGATACATGCTCACAACTCTGGGACAGACTTCATCAAGTGGTCATGGCTGAGCCCAAGATGGAAGACTGAATGAGGATTGCCAGGGGATTTGAGGAGCAATGCCAGTTTCCAAATTGTATAGGAGCCCTGGATGGGAAGCACATCCGTGTGCGTAAGCCGCCGAACTCAGGGTCCCAATTCTATAATTATAAACAATATTTTTCTGTAGTGCTGTTGGCTCTGGTTGACAGTAAGTACAGGTTTATAATTGTAGACATTGGAGCCTATGGAAGAGCTGGAGACTCTAGAGTCTTCAATTCTTACATTATGGGTCGGCGGCTGCGCAATAACCAGTTGCACCTACCACCAGCATGTCAACTTCCTGGCTCCAATCTTGAACCTGTGCCATATGTTATAGTTGGGGATGAGGCCTTCCAACTATCAAGGAATGTCATGAGGCCATATTCACGATGAAACCTTGACCACTGTTGTAGGATCTTCAACTTGCGCCTATCACAGGCCCAGCGCCTGGTGGAGTGTGCCTTTGGAATTCTATGTGCAAAATGGCGGGTCCTCCAGTCTGCTATTCAGCTGAGTGAAGCCAACGTCAATGAGGTCATCAAAGCATGTGTTGTCCTACATAATTTCACTAGAATGCATGATTATGGCCCATCTGATGTTGGTGAAAGTGTAGTGACCAATGGGGATATGCCTCGGCCACATGTCATCCCTTTACGTCGTCCACTCTCAGGACTGAAAACCCGTGATATCTTTACCCAGTATTTTGTGTCACCTCAAGGTACTACAACCTGGCAAGATGAGGCATTATCAATGCTGTAATGTTGTTTTGTGTGTATAGATAAAGGTTTTTTTTCTCTGACATAGTCTTTGTGTCTGGTGTTAATGTTCATAACAGATGTGTTGGTGGTTTAGTAGAAAGAACTTATGAAAGATGAGTCCAAACTTTCTATAAAAATATGTTTTTATATGTGCAAACTCTCACTTGAGGTAGTGACTACCATATTTTAGTCATATGGTATATGTCTTCAAAGCACAATACTGTAAGTCTGCATTATTACACAAGTACCAAAATTAGTTATAAAAAAATAACAAACATTTCAATAAATAATAATACATAATAAAACCAACAAACTTTCACTATGCCTAGTGAACACCATATGTGACCCATATGTTTGATTTGTAAGATTAGACTAGTGCAAATATGCATTAGCCAACATGGAGTAAAAGTAAAGATAAAAAAATAACAAACATTGGTATAAATAATAAGAGATAATGAAAATAACAAAATGTCACTTAGCCCACTGAAGACCATATCTGTACCATAAGGTTTTTTGTGGCATTCAGATTAGTGCAAATATGCTTTACACAACATGTTTTATAAATAAAAATAAAAAAGTAACAAACTGAGTTTCAAATAATAATATATAAGAAAAATAACAAATCAGAGTGGGTGGTATGTGGGTTGTGGGGTTGGCGGGTGACCAGCGTCTCTGTGTTGTTGGCTTGGGTGACCACCTTGACCATCACCCTGTTGGGGTGGATTTTCTGGGCCCTGAGCTAACATCTGGCCACGGTCAGGTTGATGTGTGGGCACATTGCCATAAAGATAATGGAGATTATACTCCTGGGGAAGCTGGTACCCACGAGAATCATACCCCCCCAATATGACCATGTTGACCAAATCCAGGTTGGGACTAGCCTTCAACACTGGATCTGCACAAGTGGCCATATTGGGAAGTTGGGTTATAGCCTGCCATTTGACCCTGTTATTGCCAAGGTTGGTTTTGTGGGGGAATGGGTTGAGGTGTAGGCGCACATGCAGGAGGATCCTCAGATCCTAATTGGGCATGCACATTTTGGTGGGTGGTAAGGCGTAGAAGGTTACGGGGTGAGAGCTGCCACCGCTCAAGGAATTCAAACACCTCATATGGTGTATTGGGGGTGTGGATGCATCAATTAGGATCTGAATTGATCCTCGCACACGGAGCCTGACCTCACGGGGTAGGGGACGAAGGTAGCGAGCAAGGCTACGTGAACACGCCTCCTCACCCTCATCCACAGCTGCCCTTGAAAGATAATTGAGGACCCCAGTGTCCACATGCCTCTGGGTATCAGAGGCAGTGTTGTCTCGCAGTCTTCTCCCACAGCGGGATATTGCAGCAGGCTGGGGGGAGACCCCCAGAGGTACAGTGGGGCTGCTGCTGTTTGCTGCTTCCTCAACACTGGCGGCTGCTGCTGTAGCTGGTGGGTCAGGTACAGGTAGAGGTGCAGCTGGTTGATCAGGTCCTGGTGCTTGGGAAGCTTGGGGGATGCAGCTGGGAGGCTCAGAAGATGGGCCAGCCACCTCTTCACCTCCCCCAACTGGGTCTATAATGGCCTCTGAGTCGGAGCCTGTCTCCCTCTCAGTGAGGTTGGACTGAGTTCTGTTAGGAAATTAAATGGGATTAGAACATGTTGGAGATGTCAGCCTAAACAGCATATGTGTTATGTGGTGTGATGTATGTTCTTACGGTCTCAGTTCCTGAATCGGAGCCAAAAACCCAAGGCGGTCAAAGTACACATATTTCCTCTTGGTCGGTGCTGCAGAACTGCTCCTGGACCTCTGCTGACGTTCCCGCCGGTACTGATCGCGGATGCTTCTCCAGCGTCTCAGTACATCATCCACTGCAATGTGACATATAATTTCTTCATTTACCTAGCTGCATAATGCCAAATTGTACAACATACATTTCACAAAGTCATGGGGGCCTAGTCGGATGTCAGTATCCTAACATTTTGGCTCTTAAAAAAAAATTATACTAAAAAGTATATTTTAGGGAAACTCAGCTCAATTATTACGTTCTGCCCATTAAGATGTTTGGGAAAAAATCTGGTAACCTACTCATTCGCTGCTGCTCCTCGCGTGGGCTGTCACCAAAGTGGGGAAACATCTGCCCATGGATGCGCCTCCATGCCGCCTCTTTTCTTGCGCGGTCTGCGTAGTGTGCATCCCGTGGGTCCCAAATTTCGGGCCTCTCCTGGACCAAAACTATCAGCATCTCCACATTTATGTGTGTAGACATGATGGCCGACTCCATGGAGGCATTCTTCCGGGATGTCTGGCGCTCTTTTTGAGCTAATTTGCATGTGTAAGCTTCCTGATTCATGGCTTGCACCATTTCCTGTGAGCTGCAGAAGTCTTGCGTATTTCTCGCAAGTCACACGTGTGGTCCGTGTGTAATCCATATTTTTCTCTCACCCATAGACTTTCATTGGCGTACAACGGGCGTAATACGCTGACAATCGCAGCATGCTGCGGGTGTCTCGCACTGTAAAATACGGCCAAGAAATATACGCATGATCAGAGCTGCCCCATAGAGAAATATTGGTCCGAGTGTAATGCGTGATTTTCACTCCTTTCACTCGTCCGTATTCCTCTTTAGTGTGACGCCGGCCTTAGACTCAATGGAGGGAAACAGCTACATGCTTAGCCTGCATAATGCATTGTATACCAAAATGACAGTGCCTAAAGTTTAACAACGGTGGAAGTATATGGCCAGACAAAGTTAAAGAAAACTTACATACTGCAGCTGTTTTAAAACCCAATGGTGGTGCAGCCCAAGCCCAGAGGGTTTCAGAGTCAAACATATTTGGCTGAGTTCATACAACTAGTGCCTGATACATGCTGCCCCTGGATCGGACAGCGTGTATCAGCTACCAGGTTCTCTTTAAGCATTTACCATGTGGAAATAACCCCTTCGCGACACAGCCTGTTTTCACTTTTCTGACCCGGTCAATTTTTACAATTCTGACCACTGTCCATTTATGAGGTAATAACTCTGGAACGCTTCAACGGATCCAACTGTTTCTGAGACTGTTTTCTTGTGACATATTCTACTTCATGTTAGCAGTAAAATTTCTTCGATATGACTTGCGATTATTTGTGAAAAAAACAGAAAATTTTGAAAATTTAGCAATTTTCCAACTTTTAATTTTTATGCCCTTAAATCAGAGCATCTTATCGCACAAAATAGTAAATAACATTTCCCACATGTCTACTTTACATCAGTACAATTTTGGAAACAAAATTTTTTTTTGTTAGGAATTTATAAGGGTTAAAAGTTGATCAGTGATTTTTCATTTTTACAACAAAATTTACAAAACCATTTTTTTTTAGGGACCACATCACATTTCAAGTCACTTTGAGGGGTCTATATGATAGAAAATACCCAAAAGTGACACCATTCTAAAAACTGCACCCCTCAAGGTGTTCAAAACCACATTCAAGAAGTTTATTAACCCTACAAGTGCTTCACAGGAATTTTTGGAAAAATAGTTTTTGCATCACCACAATTTAAGAGCTATAATTTTTCCATATTTTGGCCCACAGAGTCATGTAAGGTCTTGCTTTTTGTGGGACGAGTTGACGTTTTTATTTGTACTATTTTCAGGCACATGACATTTTTTGATTGCTTTTATTTTGATTTTTTGAAGGCAGAATGAACAAAAACCAGCAATTCATGAATTTCTTTTGGGGGGCGTTTATACCATTCCACGTGTGGTAAAATTGATAAAGCAGTTTTATTCTTTGGGTCAATACGATGACAGCGATACCTAATTTATATAATTTTTTTATGTTTTGGCGCTTTTATGCAATAAAAACTATTTTATAGAAAAAATTATTTTTGGATCGCTTTATTTTTTTTTTTTTTTTTTTTTTTTGAGAGCTATAACTTTTTTATTTTTCCGGTGATGGAGCTATATGGTGACTTGTTTTTTTGCGGGTCAAGATGACGTTTTCAGCGGTACCACGTTTATTTATATTCCGCCTTTTTGATCGCGTGTTATTGCACTTTTTGTTCGGCGGTATGATGATAAAGCATTGTTTCTTGCCTCGTATTTTATTTATTTTTTTACGGTGTTCACTGAAGGAGTTAACTAGTGGGACAGTTTTATAGGTCTGGTCGATACTAAATATGTGTAATTTTATTGTTTTTTTCTTTATTTTCATAAATAAATGTATTTATTGGTAAAATATTTATTAAATATTTTTCTTTATCTGGGGATTTTTTTAAATACTTTTACACATTATATATTTTTTTAACTTTATTGCATTGTACCAGTATAGGACATTACTATGTAAAGTAAGATCGCTGATCTGACACTTTGCACAGCACAGTGTCAGATCAGCAATCTGACAGGCAGTGAAGGAGGCTTGCCAGTGCCAGGAAGGATCCCGCAGCCATTTTGGAGCCAGGGGTCTCCATGGAGACCACAGAACAATGTGATCGCATCACGTTGTTCCGGTGGGAGCGCGCAGGGAGCCCCCTCCGTGCGCGATGCTTCTCTGTGCCGCTGTCACTACTGACAGCAGCATCAGAGGGGTTAAATGCCCATTATCGTGGGCGTTGCTGCTGGATGTCAGCTGTCACAAACAGCTGACACCCGCACCCGATCACCGCGGCGCTCAGCGTGAGGCCGCGGTGATCGTGCCCCATACTAGTACTGCTGCGGGCAGAAATGCACCTCCCACAGAGCAGTACTAGTACGGCGAAGGTCGGGAAGGGGTAAATGTCACCTTCTCAGGACAGTCCCAAACTTCCAGGTACAGACTGGGGCTGAAATTCAGCCCTGGCATTTGAAATCACACAGGCCCATGCTGTCCCCGTCTGCAAGCACCAGATGGGATATATTACCAATATTACCCTGGATAGAGGAAAGCAAGAATTACTGCAAGACCAATATTTTTAGTGATACCCATGTCCTGCTGGGGTAAGTGATGGAGTCAGTGACTTTGTGCTCCGTCGCAACTCTTAACAGTATGGGTGTCTTGAGAACACAGATTCTGCTAACAACTCAGCAGACAAGGCAGCCCCGGACCAGACAGGCCCTTCTGGCATTTGCCAGAATTGTCAGATGGCCAGTCCGGCCCTGCAAACTACACAGGACCGTTTGACATGCACTAAAACTAGTCCTCACTGTGTGATTGAGTACTTCATCATGCAATATAAAGTTTCAGATGAGTAATACAGGGATAGGACCAAAATGTTTTTTTTCCAGAATTAAGGATCCATCCTGGCATTAACTATATTAACTTACATGACACCTCCATCAAGATTGCACTGCATGAACCTGAACTTAAAAAAAACAGCATTTTCAGTCATGAAATACTGCTTGTAACTTTACAAAGAATTGTTATACTTTTAGCTTACACCAGACTTTAAAAATATACTATATATTAGATAGTGAGAGAGGAACCTGCAAAACGTAGCATTAATATTTATGTGTGGCTCTGCGGATCTCACACAGCACTGCCTCCAGCTGGTGTGGTAGCTTTAATACTGGGCCAAGGTTATATGATACCAATCAATAGCAAAGAAGTTGCCTCGTTTCACAAATAGTTTATATGGAAGAGTAAAAACACAGAGGAAATGTGATACAAAAGGTTACGCTCTGGGAAAAGTCAGCACATTTATGTAGTAGGACATTGATGTTATTATCGGTCACAATGAGAACAGTGAAGAAAAGTGAACAATAAAACTCGGTACAAAAAAGCCATATGCAAGGTGGATAACAGATACAGAATATGACAGCTTCATTTTTTCAAATATCCTCCTCTTCCAAAAATGGAATTGTGAATATAGCCTTATAGGGGTATTCCCATCTCAAGGATCCTATCACAATATGTAGTAGATATAATGATATGCTTTAGATGCTTTATCAGAAGGATTTTGGCTTATTCACATACATTTTGGCAACCTGCAGTCTAGCTTTTTTTTGCCTCTGTGTTAGCACTGGGTCCTCCAGGGTCGCCTGAAATAGTGTTTCATTTCATTCAAATATCGATGGATAGTTTGCGCTGACACTGATGCGCCCTGATCCTGCAGGACAGCTTGAATGTCTTTGGAACTTGATTAGGCTGCTAATCCACATCTGGGCTATCTTGTTTGCAACCTTTCATTAGTTTTTCTCTGCCTTCCACATCCAGAGAGATTAGCTACAGTGCCATTTGTTACTTCATTATTTTGCGCACCATGTACATTCCATGGACAAAGGAACATCAAGATCTCTGGAGATGGACTTGTAACCTTGAGATTGTTGATATTGTTCAACAATTTTGGTTCCCAAGTCTTCAGACAGCTCTCTTAACTTTCTGTTTTTGTCATTGGTACTTATATTTGTCAGGACTTTCTTAATCCCACAAATCCCTGATATCACGGAAAGATCCCATGTACCACCCGCTGTGATCTTTGGAGTGGACAGCTCTCTGCGGCCTCCTATCGTCCGGACAATTACACGATTGGCCGGCAATCAATGGAAAGGCCGCAGCCTGTTTGCACCACTAGGCCGGCTATCAGAAAATTAACGTTGAGCATACAGCATACACACCTCTGGATTCCAACCCATGGAATATGTGTACACACCCCAGTGTGTCCACAGCTAACTCTCAGATAACCCCAGACTACTCGCTGCCACCACTAATCTGTTTCAGTCGGTTAGACACCATTAAACGGTGCTCATGGCAGTTTTTTTGAAAAACATACAAAAGATTTTACAAGAGGACAAAACAATGCAGCATAAACAGTTACATAAAATAAAAGAGATTAACAGGAGAACTTACTACACTGATTCCAGAGACGATTCAGTTTAGTCGAAGGAGAGTTCTTTGATTTGGCCATCACATACTACATACACAGGATATGTAACTCTCTGTGCGAACACTGATCATAATTGGGATCAATCTTTTATCAGACGCTGAGTCCCACCCACACACCCCTTTACTATGACCTCACATGTGTTATGAATGTGCTAGAGATGGTTTCTGAGCAGAGGCTCCCTCTGGTGGTTACAGATAGTACTGAGCCTTTCAGCGAGGAATGGCAATCTGGGATCGCTGACTGGTCTGATATAAGGGAGGTTCTCTCCAATGATGGTTGCCGGTGATCAATTGTTCTTGTCTCAATTGTGGTTCCTGGTTCATTTGGAAGTTTGCTGAGTCTTGCCTGCATCTTCTGCTATCAGCTAAGATATTTTCTGCTTTTATTTTTGTGCTTGCTTTTTGCATTGTTCCCTGCACTTCTGTGGAGGTCAGCCAGGTCCCCTCCGTGGGCTTGTGCTCCTCTCAGTTTATCTATAGCCACTGTTATTTGTTCATTTGCTTTTTCCTGTTTTTTCAGTGGCTGCAGCTTAGTTTTGTTACACCAGAGATCTGATTTTAGGTGGTAGAGATCGTGTGATCTCAGGTGTTTTTGCAATCAGAAGAGTTGGTATTTTTAGGGGTTTTTTTTAGATTGCAGTGAGTATCCTTTCCTGTACTTTTCTGTCTAGACAGATTGGGCCCCAGCGTTTGCTCATTCTATTTTCTGTCTGTGTCCGTGCTTCTTCTTGTCTAACCGCCATTACATGTTTGGGGGCTTCCTATTTTCTTTGGGGATCTGCTCCGGGGCAGATAGCTTTCATCTTTCTGCCTTTAGGTGTAGTTATCTCTCAGGCTGTGACGAGGCATCTAGGATCAACGTAGGAACGCTCCACAGCTACCTCTAGTTGTGTGGTTAGTTCAGGGTACTGCAATCCAATAGGTTCCAGCCTCTCTGGTGTATTGCCGTTTTTGCTTATTCTCCAAAACATATACCAAACATATACCAAAACACAACAGTATCACCGGCCATAACTGAAAATTATATGGTACTCACAGAAGGGAAAAATAGTGTGGAAAGAAAAAAAAAAAGTTGTCAGAGTTGTCAGAGAATTTTTTTTTCCTGTTTGTTGCATTTTTTCCCTCTTTTTCTCTGGGTGCTGAGGAGGATTTTTTTTTCTCTCAATGGAGCTTGCACAGTTGTCTGGCCATGTGGATCAGCTTGCCACTGAGGTTCGGAGTATTGCTACCTATCTTGCTAGGTTGCCGCTTGTGGAACCTAGGATTCCCATGCCAGATTTTTTTGGGGGGGATCGGGCTAAATTTCTGAATTTCAAAAATAACTGTAAGTTGTTATTTGCCTTAAAGCTTAAGTCCTCAGGGAACGCAGCACAGCAGGTTCAAATTGTCATCTCTCTCCTGTGCGGCGACCCTCAGGATTGGGCTTTTTCCCTGACACCTGGGGATCCTGTTTTGAATGATATTGATGTATTTTTTCAGGCTCTGGGGTTATTGTACGATGAACCTAATGTCACTGATCAAGCTGAAAAAACCTTGTTGGCATTAAATCAGGGTGTTGAAGATGCTGAGTTGTACTGTCAGAAATTCCGAAAGTGGGCAGTCCTGACCAAATGGAATGACGATGTTTTGGCAGCCCTTTTTCGGAAGGGGCTGTCAGAGAATGTAAAGGATGTTATGGTGGGATTCCCTGCTCCCTCTGGTCTCAATGATTCTATGTCATTGGCTATTCAAATTGACAGACGTTTGTTGTGAGCGCAGAGGTATGCGTGAGATAGTGTTGCCTTGTGAGCCAGCTTCTGAGCCCATTCAGTGTGATAGAGTGACTTCTGGGGCACAGCGTCATGAGTTTCGAAAGCGCAATGGGTTATGTTTCTACTGTGGTGAGTCCTCTCATGCTATTTCAGTCTGCCCTAAGCGGGGAAGACGTTTTGCACGCTCAGTTGTCTTGGGTAGTGTTCAGACTAAATTTCTGTTGACTGTTACCCTGATGTGCTCCCTGTCCACATTTTCTGCTCAGGCTTTTGTTGATTCAGGAGCAGCTATTAACCTGATGGATTTTGACTTTGCCAAACGTTGTGGGTTTCCCATGATACCCCTGCGGAAGTCTATTCCCCTACTGGGCATTGATTCTACCCCTTTGGCGGAGAATAAACCCCAGTTTTCTACTCAGGTGATAATGAGGGTTGAACCAGATCATCAGGAGAGTTGCAAATTTCTGGTGCTGTATAATCTGCATGACATTATTGTACTAGGTTTCCCTTGGTTACAGTCTCATTATTCTGTATTCCCATCTCAAGGATCCTATCACAATATGTAGTAGATATAATGATATGCTTTAGATGCTTTATCAGAAGGATTTTGGCTTATTCACATACATTTTGGCAACCTGCAGTCTAGCTTTTTTTTGCCTCTGTGTTAGCACTGGGTCCTCCAGGGTCGCCTGAAATAGTGTTTCATTTCATTCAAATATCGATGGATAGTTTGCGCTGACACTGATGCGCCCTGATCCTGCAGGACAGCTTGAATGTCTTTGGAACTTGATTAGGCTGCTAATCCACATCTGGGCTATCTTGTGTTGCAACCTTTCATTAGTTTTTCTCTGCCTTCCACATCCAGAGAGATTAGCTACAGTGCCATTTGTTACTTCATTATTTTGCGCACCATGTACATTCCATGGACAAAGGAACATCAAGATCTCTGGAGATGGACTTGTAACCTTGAGATTGTTGATATTGTTCAACAATTTTGGTTCCCAAGTCTTCAGACAGCTCTCTTAACTTTCTGTTTTTGTCATTGGTACTTATATTTGTCAGGACTTTCTTAATCCCACAAATCCCTGATATCACGGAAAGATCCCATGTACCACCCGCTGTGATCTTTGGAGTGGACAGCTCTCTGCGGCCTCCTATCGTCCGGACAATTACACGATTGGCCGGCAATCAATGGAAAAGGCCGCAGCCTGTTTGCACCACTAGGCCGGCTATCAGAAAATTAACGTTGAGCATACAGCATACACACCTCTGGATTCCAACCCATGGAATATGTGTACACACCCCAGTGTGTCCACAGCTAACTCTCAGATAACCCCAGACTACTCGCTGCCACCACTAATCTGTTTCAGTCGGTTAGACACCATTAAACGGTGCTCATGGCAGTTTTTTTGAAAAACATACAAAAGATTTTACAAGAGGACAAAACAATGCAGCATAAACAGTTACATAAAATAAAAGAGATTAACAGGAGAACTTACTACACTGATTCCAGAGACGATTCAGTTTAGTCGAAGGAGAGTTCTTTGATTTGGCCATCACATACTACATACACAGGATATGTAACTCTCTGTGCGAACACTGATCATAATTGGGATCAATCTTTTATCAGACGCTGAGTCCCACCCACACACCCCTCTACTATGACCTCACATGTGTTATGAATGTGCTAGAGATGGTTTCTGAGCAGAGGCTCCCTCTGGTGGTTACAGATAGTACTGAGCCTTTCAGCGAGGAATGGCAATCTGGGATCGCTGACTGGTCTGATATAAGGGAGGTTCTCTCCAATGATGGTTGCCGGTGATCAATTGTTCTTGTCTCAATTGTGGTTCCTGGTTCATTTGGAAGTTTGCTGAGTCTTGCCTGCATCTTCTGCTATCAGCTAAGATATTTTCTGCTTTTATTTTTGTGCTTGCTTTTTGCATTGTTCCCTGCACTTCTGTGGAGGTCAGCCAGGTCCCCTCCGTGGGCTTGTGCTCCTCTCAGTTTATCTATAGCCACTGTTATTTGTTCATTTGCTTTTTCCTGTTTTTTCAGTGGCTGCAGCTTAGTTTTGTTACACCAGAGATCTGATTTTAGGTGGTAGAGATCGTGTGATCTCAGGTGTTTTTGCAATCAGAAGAGTTGGTATTTTTAGGGGTTTTTTTTAGATTGCAGTGAGTATCCTTTCCTGTACTTTTCTGTCTAGACAGATTGGGCCCCAGCGTTTGCTCATTCTATTTTCTGTCTGTGTCCGTGCTTCTTCTTGTCTAACCGCCATTACATGTTTGGGGGCTTCCTATTTTCTTTGGGGATCTGCTCCGGGGCAGATAGCTTTCATCTTTCTGCCTTTAGGTGTAGTTATCTCTCAGGCTGTGACGAGGCATCTAGGATCAACGTAGGAACGCTCCACAGCTACCTCTAGTTGTGTGGTTAGTTCAGGGTACTGCAATCCAATAGGTTCCAGCCTCTCTGGTGTATTGCCGTTTTTGCTTATTCTCCAAAACATATACCAAACATATACCAAAACACAACAGTATCACCGGCCATAACTGAAAATTATATGGTACTCACAGAAGGGAAAAATAGTGTGGAAAGAAAAAAAAAAGTTGTCAGAGTTGTCAGAGAATTTTTTTTTCCTGTTTGTTGCATTTTTTCCCTCTTTTTCTCTGGGTGCTGAGGAGGATTTTTTTTTCTCTCAATGGAGCTTGCACAGTTGTCTGGCCATGTGGATCAGCTTGCCACTGAGGTTCGGAGTATTGCTACCTATCTTGCTAGGTTGCCGCTTGTGGAACCTAGGATTCCCATGCCAGATTTTTTTGGGGGGGATCGGGCTAAATTTCTGAATTTCAAAAATAACTGTAAGTTGTTATTTGCCTTAAAGCTTAAGTCCTCAGGGAACGCAGCACAGCAGGTTCAAATTGTCATCTCTCTCCTGTGCGGCGACCCTCAGGATTGGGCTTTTTCCCTGACACCTGGGGATCCTGTTTTGAATGATATTGATGTATTTTTTCAGGCTCTGGGGTTATTGTACGATGAACCTAATGTCACTGATCAAGCTGAAAAAACCTTGTTGGCATTAAATCAGGGTGTTGAAGATGCTGAGTTGTACTGTCAGAAATTCCGAAAGTGGGCAGTCCTGACCAAATGGAATGACGATGTTTTGGCAGCCCTTTTTCGGAAGGGGCTGTCAGAGAATGTAAAGGATGTTATGGTGGGATTCCCTGCTCCCTCTGGTCTCAATGATTCTATGTCATTGGCTATTCAAATTGACAGACGTTTGTGTGAGCGCAGAGGTATGCGTGAGATAGTGTTGCCTTGTGAGCCAGCTTCTGAGCCCATTCAGTGTGATAGAGTGACTTCTGGGGCACAGCGTCATGAGTTTCGAAAGCGCAATGGGTTATGTTTCTACTGTGGTGAGTCCTCTCATGCTATTTCAGTCTGCCCTAAGCGGGGAAGACGTTTTGCACGCTCAGTTGTCTTGGGTAGTGTTCAGACTAAATTTCTGTTGACTGTTACCCTGATGTGCTCCCTGTCCACATTTTCTGCTCAGGCTTTTGTTGATTCAGGAGCAGCTATTAACCTGATGGATTTTGACTTTGCCAAACGTTGTGGGTTTCCCATGATACCCCTGCGGAAGTCTATTCCCCTACTGGGCATTGATTCTACCCCTTTGGCGGAGAATAAACCCCAGTTTTCTACTCAGGTGATAATGAGGGTTGAACCAGATCATCAGGAGAGTTGCAAATTTCTGGTGCTGTATAATCTGCATGACATTATTGTACTAGGTTTCCCTTGGTTACAGTCTCATTATCCTGTTTTGGATTGGAAATCTGTGTCTGTGACCAGTTGGGGCTGCCAATGTGTTAATGCCGACACTCCTGTTTTTTCTGCCTCTCCCAAGTCTCAGGATGTTCCTGACTTTTTGACTGATTGTTCGGATGTATTTAGTGAAAGTAAATCTGCATCTTTGCCCCCTCACAGGAGCTACGATTGCGCTATTGAATTAGTGCCTGGTGGTAAATTTCCTAAAGGTCGCCTTTTTAACTTGTCTGTACCTGAACATGACGCTATGCGGTCTTATATCAAGGAGTCATTGGAGAAGGGTCATATCAGACCATCCTCTTCACCCTTGGGTGCCGGTTTTTTCTTTGTGGCCAAAAAGGATGGTTCATTAAGGCCGTGTATTGATTATCGTCTCTTGAACAATATCACTGTGAAATATCAATATCCGTTACCCTTGATTTCTGACCTGTTTTCCAGGGTGAAAAGTGCTACTTGGTTTACCAAGCTTGACCTCAGGGGGGCATATAACCTTATTCGCATTAAGCACGGGGATGAATGGAAGACGGCATTTAATACCCCAGAGGGGCATTTTGAGTACCTAGTGATGCCCTTTGGCTCACTAATGCTCCTTTTGTCTTCCAGTCCTTCATGAATGACATTTTCAGGGATTTTGTGGATAAATTTCTGATTGTTTATTTGGATGATATCTTGATTTTTTCCAATGACTGGGACTCTCATGTGAAACATGTTCGGACTGTGTTCCAGATTTTGAGAGAGAATGCTCTGTATGTGAAGGGATCAAAGTGTCTTTTTGGCATACAGAGGATCTCATTTCTGGGATTCATTTTGTCCCCATCTGTTATTGAAATGGACCCGGTCAAGGTTCAGGCCATCTGTGATTGGGTCCAACCTACTTCATTAAAGGCTCTTCAAAGATTCTTGGGTTTTGCCAATTTTTATCGTAAATTTATTGGTAATTTCTCTGTTATTGTTAAACCATTGACTGATTTGACCAAGAAGGGTTCTGATGTGGTGAATTGGCCTCCTGAGGCAGTCTCTGCGTTTCAGGAACTTAAGCAGAGATTCACTTCTGCTCCTGTTCTACGGCAGCCTGATGTTTCTCTGCCATTTCAGGTGGAGGTTGATGCCTCTGAAATTGGGGCAGGTGCTGTTTTGTCCCAAAGAGATCCAGAGACCTCTAAAAGTAACCCTTGTGCCTTTTTCTCTCGAAAATTTTCTCCAACTGAACGTAATTATGACGTGGGTAATCGGGAGTTATTGGCCATGAAGTGGGCTTTTGAAGAGTGGAGACATTGGCTGGAGGGAGCCAAACATCAGGTGGTGGTCCTCACGGACCATAAGAATCTGGTTTATCTGGAATCAGCCAAGCGACTTAATCCTAGACAGGCCAGGTGGGCCTTGTTTTTCACACGTTTTAATTTTGTGGTTTCCTTCCTTCCTGGCACTAAGAATGTTAAGGCGGATGCCCTCTCGAGGAGTTTCCTTGCGGACTCTCCTGAGTTATCTGATCCTGCTGTTATTTTGAAAGAGGGTGTAGTTCTTTCCGCCATCTCGCCCAATTTGAGACTGGCTCTGGAAGGGTGTCAGGAGGATAAACCCGAGCGCTGCACTATTAGGAAATTGTTTGTCCCAGATCGGTGGAAAAAGAGTGTGATATCTGAGATTCATTGTTCCGCGTTGGCCGGTCATCCCAGAATATTTGGTACCAGAGACTTGGTTAGTCTGTCCTTTTGGTGGCCTACTTTGTCTCGTGACGTCAGGGAATTTGTGCAGTCCTGCGGGACTTGCTCTCGCTCCAAGCCTTGCTCTCGCTCTAGTGGCTTGTTGATGCCATTGCCTGTGCCCAAGAGACCATGGACCCATATCTCTATGGATTTCATTTCCGACCTCCCTGTTTCTCAGAGAATGACCGTTATCTGGGTGATTTGTGATAGGTTTTCCAAAATTATACATCTTGTGCCATTACCTAAGTTGCCTTCCTCCTCTGAATTGGTGCCTTTGTTCCTTCAGCACGTGGCTCAGTTACACGGCATTCCTGAGAACATTGTGTCTGACAGAGGAGTCCAGTTTGTTTCCAGATTTTGGAGGACTTTTTGTTCTAAACTTGGTGTTCAATTGTCTTTCTCCTCGGCTTTTCATCCTCAGACCAATGGACAAACTGAGAGAACAAACCAGACATTGGAGACTTATCTAAGATGCTTTGTGTCTGCTGATCAGGATGACTGGGTCTCTTTTTTGCCTTTGGCTGAGTTTGCTCTTAATAATAGGGCTAGCTCTGCCACTTTGATGTCTCCATTTTTCTGCAATTTTGGGTTTCACCCTCGATTTTCTTCAGGACAGACGGCGGCTTCTGTCTGTCCAGGTGTTGACTCTGTTGTGGAGCGTATGCAGCAGATTTGGGACCAGGTAGTGGAGAGGTTGTCCCTCTCTCAGGAGAGGGCCCAGCGGTTTGCCAACCGGCATAGTACTGATGGTCCTCGGTTTGAAGTGGGGGACTTGGTCTGGTTGTCCTCAAGAAATATCCCTATGAGAGTTGCATCTCCTAAGTTTAAGCCTAGGTTCATTGGACCTTATAAGATCATGGAGATTCTTAATCCTGTTTCCTTTCGTTTACTTCTTCCAGGGACATTTAAGGTCCATAACGTTTTCCACAAACAAGTCCTTATTGAAGAGGTTTGTCGAGCCAGTGGTTCCTATGGCTGTGCCTCCTGACCCTGTTTTGGTTGAAGGCATTCTGGAGTATGTGGTTGAGAAAATATTGAATTCTCGTTTTTCTAGACGGAAACTCCAGTATTTGGTTAAGTGGAGAGGTTATGGTCAGGAGGACAATTCTTGGGTGTTTGCTTCGGACATCCATGCTAGGAGACTCATCCGTGCATATCACAGAGCTCATCCTGACTGACCTGGTTGCTCAAATGAGGGTTCGGTGACCCCTCCTCAAGGGGGGGCACTGTTGTGAATGTGCTAGAAATGAATTCTGAGCAGAAGCTCCCTCTGATGGTTACAAACAGTACTGAACTATCCAATGAAGATTGTGAAGATTGGCGATCAGGTGTTACTGACTGGTCTTATATAAGGGAGGTTCCCTCCCATCAGGGTTGCCGGTGATCAATTGTTCTGGTCTCATCTTTGATTCCTGTTCACTTTGTAGCTTGCTGTTTCGTGCCTGCATCTTCTGCTGACAGATAAGACATTTTCTTCTTTTAGTTTTTTGTGCTTGCTTTTTGCATTTTGTCCTGCACTTCTGTGGGGGTCTGCCGGGTCCCCTCCGGGGGCTTCTGCTCCTCTCAGTTTAGTTCAGCCTCTGTTGTTTGTTCATTTGTCTTTTCCTGTTTTTTCAGTGGCTGCTGTTTAGTTTTTATTACACCAGAGAACTAATTTAGGTGGTAGAGGTCGTGTGATCTCAGGTGTTTTTGTAATTAGTAGTGTTGGTACTTTTCAGGGTTTTTTGGGATTGCAGTAAGTGTCCTTCCTATCCTTTTCTATTTAGGAAGTTTGGGCCCCAACGTTTGCTCATACTATTTTCTGTCTGTGTCTGTATTTCCTCTTGTCTAACCGCCATTACATGTTTGGGGGCTTTCTATTTCTTTGGGGATCTGCTCCGGGGCAGATAGTTTTCCTCTTTCTGTCTTTAGGTGTAGTTAGCTTCTCAGGCTGTGACGAGGCGTCTAGGACCAACGTAGGTACGCTCCACGGCTGCCTTTAGTTGTGGTGGTTAGTCAGGGTACTGCAATCCCATAGATTCCAACCTCTCTGGTGTATTTCCTTTTTTGCCTGCTCTCCTCAGCTACCAAATCATAACACCAACCTGTGACTGTCCCTAAACTTCCCTAATGCCCTAATTGGGTATTTACCCCCACCGCCATCATGTGCTTAGTTCCTGACTGTCACCTCAATATACTCTGGCTAGTACACTGGTCAGCAAGGATGCTAACCTCACCACTGCAGATAGTAATACTGCATACAGAGGAAGAGACAAACACGAGACAGACAAAAAGGGAAATACTCATTTTCCAACACTTTCGACTATGACTGTATGCACATATAAAGTGGTGTAAACCGTTTTTTGTGCCCTGCACTTCATCCCTTTACTGGGTAAGATGTCTTTTATTTACTATCGATTGAATGTTTGAGGTTTTTTGATGCATCATCTCTTTATTCAGCTAATATACTTGATTGGTCATTATGACCTGGTTATCTTTTACATCGGCTCTGATGGCCATACAATGACCTGCACTGCATCTGCCATATATTTATATTAAATTATTAATATTCAATCATCTTGTGGACATCACCCTGGGATATTTCTGTTTAAATTGCCTGTCTGTCCTTTTTTCTAATGGCTTTTTAAAATGTCTTTGTGAGATTTTTTTCTGCGCATTAATTAAAAATATAAGTTTTTTAAACCATTACTTCGCATTTTCTCCTTTCCCAAATTGTTCCACATTGGAGTGGTTCTTTAAATGAGAGTTGATAGCACCCATTTGGTGCATAGTCTCATTAACCATTATGGAACTGGATTTTTTGTCTCTTATCCCCATCCTTGTCTGCATGGCTCCCTATCCCCATTCTTGTCTGTATAGCTCCTAATCCTTATCCTTGTATGCATGGCCCCCATGAGAAAAGCAGTGCAGTGTAGTGAATATTCATTTCTCTTTAGCAGTGGGCATAGGATTTAGCCTCAGCAGCCGGCTCCTGCCTCCTGTGACCCACTGCTTCGTTGCTCTCCCTCCCCTGCCGTCTTCTGGGACAATGACTCAAGTATAAGCCAAGGCGGGGTGTTTTCAACACAAATAAATGTACTGAAAAACTCAGCTTATACTTGGGTATATGTTGTGAATGTGCTAGAGATGGTTTCTGAGCAGAGGCTCCCTCTGGTGGTTACAGACAGTACTGAACCTTCCAGCGAGGAATGGCAATCTGGGATCACTGACTGGACTGATATAAGGGAGGTTCCCTCCCATGATGGTCGCCGGTGATCAATTGTTCTTGTCTCAATTGTGGTTCCTGGTTCATTTGGAAGTTTGCTGGAGTCTTGCCTGCATCTGCTGCTTTCAGATAAGATATTTTCTGCTTTTCTTTTTGTGCTTGCTTTTTGCATAGTTTTCTGCACTTTTGTGGAGGTCAGCCGGGTCCCCTCCTGGGGCCTGTGCTCCTCTCAGTTTATCTGTAGCCACTGTTATTTGTTCATTTGCTTTTTCCTGTTTTTTCAGTGGCTGCGGCTTGGTTTTGTTACACCAGAGATCTGATTCAGGTGGCGAGATTGTGTGATCTCAGGTTTTTTGGCAATCAGGAGTGTTGGTATTTTTAGGTTTTTTTTGTTGGATTGCAGTCAGAATTCTTTCCTGTTCTTTTCTGTCTAGACAGATTGGGCCCCAGCGTTTGCTCATTCTATTTTCTGTCTGTGTCCGTGCTTTCTTCTTGTCTAACCGCCATTACATGTTTGGGGGCTTCCTATTTTATTTGGGGATCTGCTCCGGGCAGATAGCTTTCATCTTTCTGCCTTTAGGTGTAGTTATCTCTCAGGCTGTGACGAGGCGTCTAGGATCAACGTAGGAACGCTCGACGGCTACCTCTAGTGTGGTTAGTTCAGGTTACTGCAATCCAATAGGTTCCAGCCTCTCTGGTGTATTACCGTTTTTGCTATTTCTCCTCAGCTACCTAAACATAACAGGTATATATGGTATATAGGTACATGATGTGGCAAGCAAAAAATACACTCTAATTAAATGAATTATACAGAATTTGTACAGTTATGACCGAAAGTGTTGGTACCCTTAAAATTGTTCCAAAAAATGAAGTATTTCTGCCAGAAAATGGTTGCAATTACACATGTTTTGTGTATTTACAGTACAGACCAAAAGTTTGGACACACCTTCTCATTCAAAGATTCTTCTGTATTTTCATGACTATGAAAATTGTAGAATCACACTTAAGGCATCAAAACTATGAATTAACACATGTGGAATTATACATTACACTTTACAAAAAAGTGTGAAACAACTGAAAATATGTCTTATATTCTAGGTTCTTCAAAGTAGCCACCTTTTGCTTTGATTACTGCTTTGCACGCAGAAAAGGTGAACGGATGGACTCTACATGCCTAGTTCCCACCGTGAAGCATGGAGGAGGTGGTGTGATGGTGTGGGGGTACTTTGCTGGTGACACTGTTGGGAATTATTCAAAATTGAAGCGGTGAGCGGTCCAGCTCACCCCAAACTATCTCGATTGGGTTCAGGTCTGGTGACTGTGGAGGCCAGGTCATCTGGCGTAGCACCCCATCACTCTCCTTCTTGGTCAAATAGCCCTTACACAGCCTGGAGGTGTGTTTGGGGTCATTGCCCTGCTGAAAAATAAATGATGGTACAACTAAACGCAAACCGGATGGAATAGCATGCTGCTGCAAGATGCTGTGGTAGCCATGCTGGTTCAGTATGCCTTAAATCTTGAATAAATCCCCAACAGTGTCACCAGCAAAGCACCCCCACATCATCACACCACCTCCTCCATGCTTCACGGTGGGAACCAGGCATGTAGAGTCTATCAGTTCACCTTAATCAAAGTAATCAAAGCAAAAGGTGGCTACTTTGAAGAACCTAGCATATAAGACACATTTTCAGTTGTTTCACACTTTTTTGTAAAGTGTAATGTATAATTCCACATGTGTTAATTCATAGTTTTGATGCCTTTAGTGTGATTCTACAATTTTCACAGTCATGAAAATACAGAAAAATCATTGAATGAGAAGGTGTGTCCAAACTTTTGGTCTGTACTGTATATGGATCATTATATGGGCCCATCATATGCTGGAGCATTATATGGAGTCCATCATATAGTGTATGGAACATTATATGGGTCCCTTTATGTACTGAACAATACATGGGGCTCATTATTCTTTATGGAGCAATATATGGGGCTTATTATATACTGTATAGGGCAATATATGGGGCCCATTGTACAGTATGGAGCATTATATGGGGTCCATTATTCTATATGGAGCAATATATGGGGCATATTATATACTGTATGGAACAATATATGGGGCTCATTATTCTGCATGGAGCAATATATGTGGCTCATTAATCTGTATGGAGCAACATATAGGGCTCATTATTCTGTATGGAGCAAAATATGGGGTCCCTGATTCTGTATGGAGCAATATATGGTGCCCATAATACTGTATGGAGCATTATATGGGTTCATTATACTGTATGGAGCATTATACTGTATGTGGCTCATTATACTGTATTGAGCATTATATGGGGTCCATTATTCTGTATGGAGCAATATATGGGGCTCATTATTTTGTATGGATCACTATGTGGTGCCCATAATACTGTATATTATAATACCATGTGTTGTGAACGTGTTGGAGACAATTTCTGAGCTGAGGCTCCCTCTGGTGGTTGCTGATTGTACTGAAGCTGTATCTAATGACAGGTCCTCCTCACCTGCCAGCAATGACTGGCAATAAGGAGTCACTGACTGGGCTGATATAAGGGAGCTGCCTTCCCATGATCCTTGCCGGTGATCAATTCTTGTTTCCTGGTTCATTTGGAAGTCTGCTGGTGTCTTGCCTTCGTCTGCTACCTTCAGAAAATATATTTTCTGCTTGTTTCTATTGTGTTTGCTATTTCCTTTTTTGTCTGCACCTTTGTGGAGGTTAGCCGGGTCCCCTCCTGGGGCCTGTGCTACTCTCTGTTTTTCAGTAGCCACTGTTATTTGTTCTATTGCTCTTTCCCTGCTTTTTGAGTGGCTGTGGGTTAGCCTTGTTCACACTGAGATCTGATTTAGTGGGTGGCGATATCGTGTGATCTCAGCATTTTTTAAATCAGAAGTGTTGGAAGTTTTGCTAGGGTTTTGCTAGGTTGCAGATAGTATTCTGTCCTGTCCTATTTAGGCAGTGTTTGGCCCCAGCGTTTGCTCACTCTATTTTCTGCATGCGTTTGTGTTTCGTCTTGTCTAACCGCCATTATATGTTTGGGGGCTGCCTATTCCTTTGGGGCTCTACTCCGGGGCAGTTAGCTTTCCTGTTTCTATCTTTAGGTGTAGCTAGCTCTCCAGCTGTGCCGAGGCGCCTAGAACCACTGTAGGTACACTCAACGGCTGCTTCTAGTTGTGCGGTTAGTTTAGGAATCTGCAACCCATTAGTTTCCAACCTCTCAGGTGTTCGGCTGCCTTGCTGGTTTGCTCCTGTCCTCCTCAGTTACCAAATCATAACAAACATGATTAAGACCCCAATGGGTCGAAACGCGTTGGTTGTACCAGGGACCCTGCCCATGTATCGTATCTTTATGGATTGTGAGACAGTGAAGGGGTGCGTACTGGACGGGGTGTATATTCCCCCAGGTTTCTTAGCTGGGGCGCATAAAAAGTAGGTTGTCAGTGCGGTGTTCACTCCATTCTCATCTGGGACAGGTTTGCAGTTCAGCCCAGAGTGAACACAGCTGCTTAATTAGACAGCCATAAGTACCTGCTTGGAAGTTCAGAGGGGGCTCTCTCTCAGTCTGGATCTGACTTCAGACGCCATTGGAGCCTCATGTGAGCTGCACGCTGGTAACTACTGAACATATGTGTTGTTTTGGGCACAGGCTATTAGAGTCTGGACCCGGATAGAAAGGGAAATCTATCTAAGTGTAATTAGTGGCTGGACAAGCCCAGGCTTTATGTTTATGATTTTGTTTTAATTTATGTTCTGTTTGCTGTGGACTTTAATAAAACTGGTTGCGGCCAGTTTTTAACAGAACCACTGTCTGTGAATGGTCTCTTTATGACACTCCGTCTCCCCAAGACGGCGATCCCAGAGCTATATCCCCTGAAAAGCTTACAATTGGTGCTTGAATGCTGGTGCAGCACAGTGGCTGAAGACTTTGAAAAAAAAAAAAAGGTGTCTGCACCGCAAAACTGAACTTATTGTGGAGAAGACTGTGGAGTGTATATGTCTTGGGTGAAGGCTGTCAGCCAGCCCAAGATGTCCGGCAGTATGGAGGAGCTCGTTAAGCAGCTGGCCCAGAATCAGCAGGCCATGCAGCAGCAACATCAGCAGGCCATGCAGCAACAACAGCAGAGCATGCAGCAGCAACAGCAGGCCATGCAGCAACAACACCTAGAGGCCCAGCAGGCCATGCAGCAGCAACAGCAGGCCATGCAGCAACAACACCTAGAGGCCCAGCAGAGCCAGCAACAACAGCAGGAAACCAACCGGTTGTTACTGGAGCAGCTTGCAGCACTAAAAAAAACTCCTAGCACCTCGTCCCCGAATGAAGACGCCGGGTTGCCGGCATTATCCGCTGTAAAGAAGGCGGTAAAACAGACTCTGCAGAAGATGACGCCTCATGACAATGTGGAGGCATATCTGGCTATATTTGAGAGACTGGCAGAGAAGGAGAATCTGCCACAATCTGAATGGGCTATGGTGGTCGCGCCCTATTTGACTGGGGAACCCCAAAAAGCCTATTTTGACCTCAGCGAGCAGGACAGCAAAAACTATACTAAGTTGAAAGCGGAGATTCTTGCCCGCCTGGGTGTGACGAGGGCAGTCCGTGCCAGGAGAGTCCATAACTGGAGATACAGGCGAGACAAGCCTGCTCGCTCACAAATGTATGACTTGATTTCTTTGGTAAAGAAGTGGTTGGAACCTGACGTCAGCACCCCTGCCCAAATGGTTGAAAAGGTGGTGCTGGACCGGTACATCTGGGCCCTTCCCCCTGAGGTTCAGCTCTGGGTCGGACAGGGAGACCCCAAAGATGCCGATCAACTGGTCAGCCTGATAGAAAGGTATTTCGCCACCAAAGACTATCTACGTGACCAGCCGTCCGAGCGATCATCAGTTCGGAATACCCGGCCTCCGTCATCTCCCGGTAAGAGGGTTCCAGCTGTGGGGGCAAGGGGGCTGTTGATAGTCCGGTCAGCCCCGAGGGGACATGTATGAGCGAAAGGGTGATACTTACCTACCAGGAGACCCCAGACCTAGGAAGGTCTCCCCGTCTGAACACCCTGACCTGAGACAGTGTTGGAGATGCCGTGAACAAGGTCATATTTCAGCCAATTGTCCACTAGTGGGGGAACCTATGGACTGTGACGCTGGACAGTCTCTCTCGTTCCTCGCCGAGCCCGTGTGCGTGGCCACTCTAGTCGAGGAGACTGGCCCACAGCTGTGTCAGGTCGTGATAAATGGGTGCCCAGTACAGGCCCTACTCGACTCAGGAAGTCGAGTGACTCTGATACATGCTAGTCTGGCTGATAGGGACTTCGTCACAGGTAGGCACCTAAGCGTGGTGTGCATACATGGAGACATCAAAGTCTACCCAGTAACCTCCTCAGACTTCGTCACAAAACTCGGGGAGATTTCATATGAAGTGGGGGTAGTGAAGAACCTGATGCATCCCGCCATATTGGGTCGTGACTTTCCCCTGTTTTGGGGTCTTTGGAAAAAAATGTTTCTGCTGGACAGTGTGATGAAGCTCCTACTGAGGGTGCGCAGTCCCGAGGGGCGGAACACAATGCTAGTGGGCCGTTAAACTTATGTGATGATAATGATAATAATGGTGATGATGATGACCATGATAATGATGCTGATGCTGATAGTAATCACGATAATGATATTGATAATGATGATGACTGTAAAAAAAATGAATTTCCATTTCAGGTGATGTTGGGGGAGGGGGAGGATGTTTCTCTAGAACAGAATGTCCCTGACCTACCGGTGTCCCGTGGCAATTTTGGGAGTGAGCAATTGCAAGACCCCACTCTTAAACATGCCAGGGAGAATATAACTGTTCTGAATGAGATCCCACAAGAGCCCGGCTCTGATGAAAAATTTCCCCATTTTGCCATGAACAATGACCTGCTATATAGGGTCACTAAAGTAAAGGGAGAGGCCGTGAGTCAGCTCCTAGTACCTAAGCCATACAGAAGTATGGTGTTAGGTTTGTCCCATAACCACGTGCTGGGTGGGCACCTGGGGATGGACAAAACCCAGGAAAGAATTCTTCAGAGGTTTTACTGGCCCGGGTTTATCGAGATGTGGAGGATTATTGCAAAACCTGCCCCTCGTGTCAGATAAATGCTCCGGTGTCTCACTTCCGAGTCCATTAATCCCGCTGCCGGTTATAGAAATACCCTTTGAAAGGGTAGCAATGGACTTGGTAGGTCCTATTGTAAAATCAGCCAGGGGACACCAATACATCTTAGTTGTACTTGATTATGCAACCCGGTACCCCGAGGCGGTCCCTTTAAGAAATATGGCATCTAAAAATATTGCACGGGAACTCTTTCATATGTTTTCCAGGACAGGAATTCCTAAAGAGATCCTCACGGACCAAGGCACACCTTTTATGTCCAAAGTGATGAAGGAACTGTGTAAGTTGCTTAAAATCTCGCACATTCGGACATCTGTGTATCACCCCCAGACGGATGGGTTGGTTGAACGTTTTAATAAAACATTAAAACATATGTTAAAGAAAGCAGTAGAGAAAGATGGGCGGGACTGGGACTACCTGTTACCCTACTTATTGTTTTCGGTCAGAGAGGTCCCCCAGGCCTCTATGGGATTTTCTCCCTTTGAGTTGGTGTATGGTCGGCATCCACGGGGCTTGCTGGACATAGCCAAGGAGGTTTGGGAAACCGAGACAACTCCATACAAGAGTGTTATAGAGCATATTGCCCAGATGCAAGAGAGGATGGCTAAAATTATGCCATTGGTGAAGAATCATCTGCAGAGAGCCCAAGAAGCTCAAAGCAGAGTATATAATCGGTCAGCAAAAATTAGGTCTTTCAACCCCGGGGATCGAGTCCTAATTCTAATTCCCACAGTGGAAAGTAAGTTTTTGGCCAAGTGGCATGGTCCATACGAGATCGTACAAAAAGTGAGCGAGGTTACTTACAAAGTACACCAACCCCGGAGACGGAAGCCCTACCAGGTATATCATATCAATCTGATCAAGCCCTGGAGGGACAGAGAGGCATTGTTGGCCTCGGGCGAAGTAGAGAAAGGGGAAAACCATCTCTACCTCCTGTGACCATGGGAGAGACGTTGTCCGTGCACCAAAAACAGGAAGTGCGGGAGTTTTTGCAGAAAAATCAGAAAAGATTTTCTGACTTGCCCTGCCGGACTTCTCTAATAAAACACCATGTCGAGACCGAGCCCGGTACTAAGGTCAAGATAAAACCGTACAGACTTCCAGAAGCCCGCAGAAAGATAGTCTCTGCTGAAATTAAACGCATGTTAGACCTCGGGGTCATTGAGGAGGCCCAAAGCGAGTGGTGTAGCCCGATTGTACTCATCCCAAAACCTAATGGAACCTGGAGGTTCTGTAATGATTTCAGAAGGTTGAACGAGGTGTCAAAGTTTGACGCATACCCAATGCCACGGGTAGACGAGCTAATCGAGAGGTTAGGGGTGCCCGTTATATTACAACCCTCGATCTGACAAAAGGGTACTGGCAGATACCCCTGTCGGAGGAAGCGAAAGAAAAAATGGCCTTTGCAACCCCGGAAGGTTTGTTTCAGTATCTGGTGATGCCTGTTGTGAATGGGTTTGAGATGAGTTCTGAGCAGAGGCTCCCTCTGGTGGTTACAAGCGGTACTAGTGAGGATTGTGAGGACTGGGAATCAGGTGTTACTGATTGGTCTTATATAAGGGAGTAATTTTCCCATCAGGGTTGCCGGTGATCAATTGTTCTGGTCTGAATCCTTCTTTCCAGTTTCCCTTGTAGCCTGCTGTGTCGTGTCTGCATCTCCTGCTATCAGATAAGACAATTTCTTATTTTGTGTTTTTGCTATATTTTTGCATTTGGTCCTGCACTTCTGTGGGGGCCTTCTGGTCCCCTCCGGGGGCTTTTGCCCTCTCAGTTTAGTCCAGCCACTGTGTTTTGTACTTTGCTTTTTCCAGTTTTTTCAGTGGCTGCTGTTTTTGTTACACCAAGAACTAATTTAGGTGGTAGAGGTCGTGTGATCTCAGGTGATTTTGAAATTAGTAGAGTTGGTGTTTTTCAGGGTTTTCTGGATTGCAGTAAGTACCCTTCCTGTCCTTTTCTATTTAGATAGTTTGGGCCCCAGCGTTTGCTCATACTATTTTCTTTCTGTGTCAGTATTTCCTCTTGTCTAACCGCCATTACATGTTTTGGGGGCTTTCTATTATCTTTGGGGTTCTGCTCCGGGGCAGATAGCTTTCCTATTTCTATCTTTAGGTGTAGTTAGTTTCTCAGGCTGTGACGAGGCGTCTAGGACCAACGTAGGAACGCTCCACGGCTGCCTCTAGTTGCGGTGGTTAGTCAGGGTACTGCAATCTCATAGATTCCAACTGCTCTGGTGTATTTCCATTTTGCCTGCACTCCTCAGCTACCGTAACATAACAGTATCACCGGCCATAAAAATTGTATGGTACTCACAGAAGGGAAAAAATATTTTGAAGGAAGAAAGTTGTCAGAGATATTTTTCTGTTTGTTGCATTTTTTTTTTTTTTTCCCTCTGCATCTCTGGGTGCTGGGGAGGATCTTTTCTCCCAATGGAGTTTGCACAGTTGTCTGGCCGTGTGGATCAGCTTGCCACTGAGGTTCAGAGTATTGCTGCATATCTTGCTAGGTTGCCTGTTGTGGAACCTAGGATCCCCATGCCAGATTTGTTTTTAGGGGATCGAGCTAAGTTTCAGAATTTCAAAAATAATGTAAATTGTTTCTTGCCTTAAAATCTAAGTCCTCAGGAAACGCAGCGCAGCAGGTTCAAATTATCATTCTCTCTCCTGCGCGGCGATCCTCAGGATTGGGCTTTTTCCCTGATACCTGGGATCCTGTTTTGAGTGATGTTGATGCATTTTTTCAGGCTTTGGGGTTATTGTACGATGAACCTAATGTCACTGATCAAGCTGAAAAAGCCTTGTTGGCATTAAATCAGGGGCTTGATGACCCTGAGTTATACTGTCAGAGATTCCGTAGGTGGGCAGTCCTGACCAAATGGAATGACGACGCTTTGGCGGCCCTTTTCCGGAAGGGTCTGTCGGATAATGTAAAGGATGTTATGGTGGGATTCCCTGTCCCCTCTGGTCTCAATGATTCTATGTCATTAGCGATTCAAATTGACAGACGTTTGCGTGAGCGGAGAAGTATGCGTGGAGTGGTGTTGCCTTGTGAGCCAGCTGCTGAGCCCATGCAGTGTGATGGAGTGGTGTCTGGGGCACAGCGTCATGCGTTTCGAAAGCGCAATGGGTTATGTTTCTACTGTGGTGATGCCTCTCATGCTATTTCAGTCTGCCCTAAGCGGGGAAGACATTTTGCACGCTCAGTTGTCTTGGGTAGTGTTCAGACTAAGTTTTATTAACTGTCACTCTGATATGCTCTCTGTCCTCATTTTCTGCTCAGGCTTTCGTTGATTCTGGAGCAGCTATTAACCTGATGGATTATGATTTTGCTAAACGTTGTGGGTTTTCCTTGATACCCCTACAGAAGTCTATTCCTTTACTGGGGATCGATTCTAACCCCTTTGGCTGAGAATAAACCCCAGTTTTCTACTCAGGTGATAATGAGGGTTGAACCTGATCACCAGGAGTGCTGCAAATTCTTGGTTCTATATAATCTGCATGACATTATAGTGCTGGGTTTCCCTTGGTTACAGTCTCATAATCCTGTTTTGGATTGGAAATCTGTGTCTGTAACCAGTTGGGGCTGCCAATGTGTTTAGTGCCAACACTCCTGTTTTTTCTGCCTCCCCCCAGGCTGAGGATGTTCCTGACTTTTTGTTTGATTTTTCTGATGTGTTTAGCGAAAGTAAATCTGCATCCTTACCTCCCCTAGGAGCTATGACTGCGCTATTGAATTAGTGCCATAGTAAATTCCCTAAAAGTGCCTTTTAACTTGTCTGTACCTGAACATGACGCTATGCGGTCTTAATATCAAGGAATCATTGGGAAAGGGTCATATCAGACCATCCTCTTCACCC
>JARQOD010000001.1:872374637-872427125 GCA_033576555.1 Oophaga sylvatica
ATTGATAAAGACTTTGTTCACGCTTTGCTATTTTTTTGTTTTGTGGCACAACCATTTTTTTTGTTTTCACAATGCAGTGCTTAAAGCTTTACAGATGAAGCTACAAATCTTACTTTTGTTTACTCCTTTCCACACAAGGGTTTAACTGACTTTGCAAAGCTTTTGTCCGTGTGCCCTCCGTATGAAAAGGTTGCGCTTTGCCACTATTGTAAAGATCTATCATGTTTGCATCAAATGTGAAGACTTTTGTAATAACAATTGTTCCACTGAAAATAAAATGCATATTGAAACCTAATTTAAGTTCCTTTTTTTTTGAGGTATAAATGAAAGACATTTACAAGGGGCAAAAAAAAAAATGCGAATGGTAAAGGTTTTTAGAAGGGGGCTTTTCATACGGTGGTTTCGAAAGTATTCACTCCCATTGGTTTTTTTGGGTTTTACACCTCACCACCTAGAATTTCACTTTTTTTTTTTTTTTTTTTTTTGAGGGTTTGCATCATTCATGCAAAGAACATGTCTACAACTGTGAACATTTGGTTTGGTTTTCTTTTTATTGTGAATCAAGCAACAAATAGAAAAAAATAACTTAAAACTTGGTGTGTAACTGTTCCCCTCCCGTAAAGTCAGTATTTGTAGGACTCCTTTTGATAGCTTTCCCACATCTTGCCTTTGGATTTTTGCCCATTTCCAGGCAAAATGCTCAATCAAGTTAGATGGTTTTCCTCTGATGAACAAATCTTCAAGTCGATCCAGATTCCATTTCGATTAAAGGTCTGGGCTTTGACTTATGTCACTCCAAAACATTTCCTCTAAACCACTTTAGCATTGCCTTGAGTCAAGTCTTGTTGGAAGGAACCTCCATCCCAGTCTCAAATCAGACATCCTGACAGATCCCCGCGGGGGACCATTTTACCTGTCCCTTTAACAAAAAGTTTCCCACAGGTGGGCTGCCCCAAATATTTCATTTGGGGCTAGTGTTTTTGGTGGAGCGTGTTGGTTTGGTGCCAGATTTGCTTTACCTTGGTGGCAAAAAGTACAATTTTGGTCTTGTCTGACCACAGCACCTTCCTCCATACATTTGGGGGTCTCCCACGTGCTTCTGGCAAACCAAAACGGCCTTACAATTTTTATGTGTACGTAAAGCTTCTTTTTTTCCCACTTTTCCATAAAGGTTACCTCTATGAAGTGTTGGCTAATGCCGGTTCCATAGCGTTAATGCAGTCCGTACAACGATGCGTTAAACGGAGCGCTAACGCACCTCTTTATTCTGATCGGTTATGCGATGCGCTAGCGCAATCCCATCTGTATAACTGAGGACCCTCAAACGCTGCAGACTGCGTTCGAGGTCCGCACTAATGACGGACATCGTAACCATCCGATTAGCCATTATTAATGATGCGCCGTTATGCAGTCTATGGCGCGTTAACGGATGCTTACATCGCGTAAATGCCGCTTTGTAAGCAATCCATTAAAGGATGCCATAACTATGGAACCCAGCCTCATTGAAGTCGAAAAAACAATACCCGTCTCTGCTTGAGAATGCTTCAGCCTTCAGAGTTCCTTTGTTCTTTTGCTGCTCTTGATTAACCCCTTCACCCCCAAGGGTGGTTTGCACGTTAATGACCGGCCAATTTTCGCTGCAGAAGGAAAGAAGAGGCCACAGTATTCATTACTGATGGGAGGCGGAGCCCCAGTCGGGGATGTCACCTCAGACAAAAGAGTGCTGACTGGCTGGCCCTCCACTCGGCTCCTCCTACTCAGCCCAGTCTAAGATTTTGAGGTCCAAAGGAGGTCGTGCTAATGCAGTCCTCAAAGATTTTATTTTTAATTGGAAGGAGACCTGGATCACTATTGGTCTGAGGTTCAGGGTACAGCGCTGCTGACCCCACCCTCCCTTGGGGGATCGTAATTCTCAAAGTCCCTGCGAATCCTTGCCGCCCTGGGGATGAGGAGACTTCCCTGGCGGGACGCAAACCACAGTGGGTCACTGCGTTCCTCGCCCTGGGGGGAATCATGGGATACGCCAGAAACCCCTGAGGGTCCCTGTGCGCCTTGGCTGGGAGTACTCCACACAAATTTTATTATTAATGTTGAGGCTTTAGCGTTGATGACAGCGCATTCTTTATCAATTTCAGCGCTGCGGTGACAGCGCATTACATTTTATCAGTGTTTTTCCCAGCCTCTCCCTTGGCGGATCTGTAATTACTAATGGTCCCTGCAGAATCCTTGCCGGCCCTGGGGGATGAGGAGGTTTTTTCCCCGGCGGGGCCCAAACCACACCTGGGCACTGCGCTTCCCCGCCCTGGGGGGAAGCATGGGCATAGCGCCAAAACCCTAGGGTCCTGGGCGCTGAGGAGGTTTTCCACACAATTTTTATTATAATAATGTGTAGTGCTCACGCTGCGGTGACAGCGCTATACGTATGTCAGTATGCTTAAGGCTCGGACAGCGCTGTTACATTGTGATTGGTGATCTTTTGTCCCAGCAGTTAGCTGCAGGACAGAGAGGGAGCAGGAGCGGGGAGTTCGCGCTCAATATTTGAGTAGGGGGCGTGGCCTATTATTCCCGGTCTTTTGAGCAGAAGAGCGCGTTGGCGTTTCTCCTGCGACTTTTTTCCCCACTGTGGCGGCCATTACACAAGGCTCCCGGGCTCCTCAGACCGCTCCCTCCCTCATAAGACACCACGGCCACTGGGTAGTGCTGATTCCTCACCCCAGCGCAGCGATCGCTATCCTGCAGCTGAGTTCATTAGGACATAAATTGGCTGGGACTCACATTCATATAAAGTTTGGTGATTTGCAATATTAACCCTTTGAGGGTTATTTTCCAGAAAAATTTTTGACGAATACCGCTGGGGTAACCCTGCCGGTGAGCGTTAAAACCTTCGCATATATAAAAAAAAGAAAAAAACCGCATAGTTTTGCGGTATTACCGCTTTGACCTTTCATCAGGTGAGACTGTCGAACAGAGTTCAGATGCCGGGACACGTCCCAGTGCCATTGCGGCAATCAGATCGCAGACCTCCACAACGTCTACGCGCGGTCGACAGCGGTGAAAAATTGGACGATATCGCTCGAAACGATCAACAACTTGTCTACCTTTTTAGGTCAATATGTGTCTGCTAATTCTTCTCAGAGGAAGGACGCAGGCCGTTACGGCCTTCACGGAGCGAGTCAACGTATCTGATATTGGGCAGAGTTCCCCTTTAAATTTTGGATGGGAAAATTCCGATTCAGATGCGGGAGCCGCAGGGGCTTCCTCTATGGCGAAGCTACGAGCCGCATGTTCCAGGAGTCCCGTGCTTCGCGTACAACATTGCCAGCTCGGATGGCTTAATAGTTAAAAGGAGGAAGTCTATGTCCAATAAGGTTTTCATGGAACCATTTTCTTGGATACAACTTTACCTTCTCGCGGAGTTAAAGGTAATTGACTTCTGCTCCCCGAAGTGGATTTCTTTATCTCAGCTTAATAAATCCTCACTACCCCTATAAGGGAAAAGCAGCTTACAGGAGCCTTTGGATAGAAAAGCGAATTGGCGCAAAAGCAAGCTATGAGGCTGCGGGTCATGGATTCCGAGCAGTGCTAGGATCCATGTGTGCGCAGGCTTCTTAAGGTTTTGGCAGTTGAAACGGAGTTGACAATGAATCTCCGTTATCTGAGATACGGGAAACTTGTAATGGTTAGAAACGGCAGGTTATATTTTGATCCCGGGGTCTGGATCGGCATCTCTGCTGCCAAAGCGCAAACTTCAGCGGTCACAGTCAGAAGAGCTTTATGCCAGACTGGGCCGGGGACGCAGTTTCCAAACAAGGGTTGTTGGCCTTACCCTTACAAGGGTGGCCTTTTTTTGGATCTGACCTCACGAGTGATTTCCAAGGCTAAGGCGAAGGAATCAGCATTACCACAGCTAGGCCATGCCTCGGTGTCCATAGGCCTGGTGCTATATGGTCGGCGGTCCTTTCGGGGCCGAGGACGATCTAGCACTCCTCGTGGGGATCGGGTCGTCCTTCTCAGGAAAGAAATCCTCTCAAAAACCGTACTTCCTGGAAGCGATTTCCGCCGGCAACGGGAAACTTGAAAAAGCCCGCAAAGTCTAATTGAGCCAGGGGTCCATCGAGGATTCCATGGGGGGTCCGCCTGCTTTCTTTTCAAGGCGACTTGGATGGCTCGCGTTCCAATTCTGGGCAACGCGGATTGTGTCGGCAGGTATTTCATAAGTTGCTCTCACCCCCAAAATGTTTTTTTGTCAGTCTCGCGTTCCGTCGGAACCCGGCTTGTTGTCGCCCCCTTACACGAGAGGTCGAATCCTGCTACAAAAGGGTGTGTGATGGTTCCGTCAGAGGACCGAGAAAAGGTTTTTATTCCAACCTTTTTATAGTTCCCCAAAGGAGAACAAATTTCGCCCATTCTGGATCTCAAGGATAAAACCCCGGCATGTCCAGCCGGAAATTTGCATGGAGCGCTTCGTTCGTTGTGGCAGCTTGTCAAGAACGATTTTCTGGTGTCAATCGCTTCGCGACGCCTATTTGCATATTCCCATGGAAAAGGGGCTCATCAGCGCTTTCTTCGTTTGCCATAGTCGAACATTACCATTCGTGGCTTGGTTTCGGTTTTGCCTCAGCGCCAAGGGTTTTACAAAAATTCTGGCGCCTCCATGGCAATCCTTCGAAGACAGGGGAACATTCTCCCTTTTGGACGTCTTTTGATCATGCTTCCTCGGAGGAGGAGGCGTTGACGGCTCGGGATTTGTCTCTTCAGTTTCTGAAGGACTTCGGTTGGTGGTCAATTGGGAAAGTGCCCTGGAACCATCGAGGACAATCCTCTTTTGGGATCCTCGACACGTTTCGGTCGGTAGTTTCCTTACCACCAGACAAACACATTCTTCTTCGACATGTAAATTATGAGATCCTCAACGGCAATGTTCTCTACGGAAGTGTATGGCTTCAGGACTGATGGTGGCGTCCATGGAGGCAATTCCTTTTGCCCAGTTCCACTCCAGGACTCTTCAAAGGTTCATCTTGGTCGATGAATCAGTCGCAATCGCGGATTGCAGGTCACCATTTCTCGCGCGGTGGGGGGATTCTCTAGAATGGTGTTACTCCAGGGCATTCTCCCTGGGGAATCTTCCCCTCCTCCGAAGTGGTCGTCATAACCACCGACCAGCCTGACGGGTTGAGGGGTTTGAACAATCCTGGATTCAGGGGGTAGGCATGGAAGAGTCTTGCTTCCGATCAACACCTGGAATTAGGGCGATTTTCCTTGCCCCAACATTGGACGGTCCCTTTGACGGTCTGCCATCCGTGTGCAGACAGACATGCACGGCTGTCGCGTATATCAATCACCAAGGTGGGACAAGGAGTTCCAGACCATGGTAGAGGTGTCCCGAATTCTGATTTGGGCAGAGGCCAATGTACCAGCCTTTCGGCGATTCACATTCCAGGGTTCGAAGTTACAGCGGACTTTCTCATCGCAGAAGGATGGATCCGGGGGAATGGAGCCCCCCATCGGATGTGTTTGCACACTGTGCTCTCGCTGGGGAACCCCCCAAGTGGATTGATGGCTCCAGGTTCAATGCCAAGTTACCGACATTCATGTCCAGGTACAAGGTCCAAGGCGTGGCGGTGGGGTGCTTAGTGGCTATGGGATCAGTTCGGCTGATCATTATTCCCGCCGATATCCAACTTCCTCAGACTGCGTCGGATCAAAGAAGAATTCCACTATTTTGATAGCTCCCTGGCCAAGAAGGGTGTGGTTCTCGCAATAATGTCGCTGTTGGCGGCACCTCCTTTTCCCTCCCTCTTCAAAGGACTTGTTGACTCAGGGGCCCGTTTGTCATGGACGATGTCCCCGTTTGACGGCGTGGCTCTTGAGACCGAAAACTTGACCCGTAAGGTTTCTCAGCCGAGGTCCATTGCTACCCTCGTGCTGCAAGATGTCCGGCTCTATAGATTTACCCCCAAAATTTGGAAACCTTCTTTTGGTGGTTTGGGGTCCCTCGGAACCCGAGAAAATTTTCCATTCCAACCTGTTGGCTTTTCTACAGCATGGGCTAGACAAGGGTTTGGCAGTAAGCACCCTGAAAGGTCAGATTTCTGCTCTGTCCTTATTGTTTCGGAGAACCATTGCTTCAAATAGAGACGTGCTCTCCTTTTTTCCGGAGGTATATCTCGTAAGTTTCCGCCGCGGAAGGCATCCGTGTCTCCTTGGCGGCTCAACCTTGTTTTGAGGCTCTCAGCATAAACCTTTTGAGCCTATGGTTTCTGCTAGCCTTTCTTTACTTCTTGGAAGGTGGCTTTCCTTGTTGCAGTCACTTCCTTGAGGAGAGTTTCTGAGTTGGCAGCTCTTTCTTGTTCGCCTCCTTTTCTGGAGTTTTTTCCGGATCGTTAGTGCTTTCGCACTCGGGGTGATTTTTTGCCTAAAGTGGTGTCACAATTTCATGTTAACCAGGATATTGTGTTGCCTTCACTCTGTCCGGATCCGAAGAATGTGAAAGAGCGAGATTTCACACATTGGATTTAGTGCGGGCCTTGAAGTTTTATCTATCTATTACTCAAGGTTTTCGTAAGACGGACTCCCTGTTTGTGGTTCCAGCAGTCGTCGGTGGTCAACGAGCTTCCAAGGATTCTATAAGCTCGTTTGGATCCGGTCAGCTATTTTGGAAGCTTACCGTCTTCGGGGTGAATCTTGCCCGATTAAGATTCAAGCCATTCTACGAGGGCTGTGGCCTCATCGTGGGCTTTTCATCAAGGTGCCTCGGCAGTGCAGCTCTGCCGAGCGGCAAACTTGGCGCTCTGTCCACACGTTTACGAAGTTTTATAAAGTGGACGTCAGTGCTTCCGCTGATGCAGCCCTCGGACGTAGGGTCCTGCAGGCAGCTGTAGTTTAAAGATTCTGATGAACTTGTGTTTAGCGCTGGTTGCGCTTTGTTGTTTAAGGTTGTTGGGTTTCCTGCCTTTTATTGGTTTTTCCCACCCTTTTTTTTTGAACTGCTTGGGACGTCCCATCAGTAATGAATACTGTGGCTCTCTTCCTTCCATCTGCAGCTGAAACACGGATTTTGGTAAAACTTACCTGTAAAATCCTTTTCAGCGAAGGAAGAAGAGAGACACAGCACCCTCCCATGGCAGAAGTGTGTTGATGTTTTCAGATGCAGCGCGACCCTTATCTGATAGCGATTATCTGGGCTGAGGTCAGCGCGCTAAGGCTCTGTTCCAGCATCGCCAGCTCATCGCAGTAGTTCAGGTTCCGTGAGTAGTACCTGGAACTCTGTGGTTTTTGGCTTTCTTTGCATGCATAACCTGTATCCTTGTGTTTTTTCTCTGAAGTTCCTTCAGAAGGGGTTATGTTGCTCCGCTGGTGATCTTGGCTCTTTTCCTCAAAGCTTTGGTCGACGGAGCTGAGTAGAGGAGCCCGAGCTGGAGGGGCCAGCCAGTCAGCACTCTTTTGATCTGAGGTGACATCCTGATCTGGGCTCCGCCTACCCATCAGTAATGAATACTGTGTCTCTCTTCCTTCCTTCGCTGAAAAGGATTTTACAGGTAAGTTCTTACCAAAATCCGTGGTTTTACAATTCTGACCACTGTCTCTTTATGAGGTTATAACTCTGGAACGCTTCAAGGATCTTCGCGATTCTGAGATTGTTTTCTCGTGACATATTGTAAATTCATGATAGTGGTAAAATTTCTTCCATATAACTTGCGTTTATTTATGAAAAAACGCAAATATGGCAAAAATTTTGAAAATTTGCAATTTTCAAACTTTTTAATTTTTATTCCCTTAAAACAGAGAAAATATGTCACACAAAATAGTTAAGAAATAACATTTCCCACATGTCTACTTTACATCAGCACAATTTTGGAAACAAAATTTTTTTTTGTTAGGAAATTTAAGGGTTAAAAGTTGACCAGCGATTTCTCATTTTTACAACAAAATTTACAAAGCCATTTTTTTTAGGGACCACCTCATATTTGAAGTCACTTTGAGGGGTCTATATAGCAGAAAATACCCAAAAGTGACACTATTCTAAATACTACACCCCTCAAGGTACTCAAAACCACATTCAAGAAGTTTATTTAACCCCTCAGGTGCTTCACAGTAGCTGAAGCAACGTGGAAGGAAAAAATGAACATTTTACTTTTTAGTCACAAAAATGATCTTTTTACAAACATTTTTTTTATTTTCACAAGGGAAAAAGGAGAAAAAGGACCGATAAAGTTGTTGTGCAATTTCTCCTGAGTACGCCGATACCCCATATGTGAGGGAAAAAACCCCTGTTTGGGCACACGGCAGGGCTTGAAAGGGAAGGAGCGCCGTTTGACTTTTCCAAACCAAAATTGGCTGGAATTGCGAACGGAGCCATGTCGCGTTTGGAGGGCCCCTGATGTGCCTAAACAGTGGAAACCCCCCACATGTCACCACATTTTTGGAAAATAGGACCCCCTAAGGAACTTATCTAGATGTGTGGTGAGCACTTTGAACCCTCAAGTGCTTCACGCAAGTTTGTAATGTAGAGCCGTGAAGAAAAAAATCATATTTTTTCCACAAACATGATGTTTTAGTCCCCAAAATTTTTATTTTCCCAAGGTAAGAGGAGAAATTGGACCACAAAAGTTGTTGTCCAACATGTCCTGAGTACGCTGATACCCCATATGTGGGGGGGGGAACCACTGTTTGGGCGCATGGCAGGGCTCGAAAGGGAAGGAGCGCCGTTTGACTTTTCCAAACCAAAATTGGCTGGAATTGCGAACGGACGCCATGTCGCGTTTGGAGGGCCCCTGATGTGCCTAAACAGTGGAAACCCCCACATGTGACCCCATTTTGGAAACTAGACCCCCTAAGGAACTTATCTAGATGTGTGGTGAGCACTTTGAACCCTCAGTGCTTCACGCAAGTTTGTAATGTAGAGCCGTGAAGAAAAAAAATCATATTTTTTCCACAAGCATGATGTTTTAGTCCCCAATTTTTTATTTTCCCAAGGGTAAGAGGAGAAATTGGACCACAAAGTTGTTGTCCAACATGTCCTGAGTACGCTGATACCCCATATGTGGGGGGAACCACTGTTTGGACACACGGCAGGGCTTGAAAGGGAAGGAGCGCCGTTTGACTTTTCCAAACCAAAATTGGCTGGAATTGCGAACGGACGCCATGTCGCGTTTGGAGGGCCCCTGATGTGCCTAAACAGTGGAAACCCCCCACATGTGACCCCATTTTGGAAACTAGACCCCCTAAGGAACTTATCTAGGTGTGTGGTGAGCACTTTGAACCCCCAAGTGTTTCACTAACGTTTATAATGCCCTGGCGTGAAAAAAAAAAAAAAAAAAAATTTTTTCCACAAAAGTGATGTTTTAGTCCCCAATTTTTTATTTTCCCAAGGGTAAGAGGAGAAATTGGACCCCAAAAGTGGTTGTCCAATTTGTCCTGAGTACGCTGATACCCCATATGTTGGGGGGATCCACTGTTTGGGCATACGGCAGGGCTCGGAAGGGAAGCAGTGACGTTTTGGAATGCAGAATTTGATGGAATGGTCTGCGGGCGTCATGTTCCGTTAGCAGAGCCCTGATGTGCCTAAACAGTGGAAACCCCCCACATGTGACCCCATTTTGGAAACTAGACCCCCTAAGGAACTTATCTAGGTGTGTGGTGAGCACTTTGAACCCCCAAGTGTTTCACTAACGTTTATAATGCCCTGGCGTGAAAAAAAAAATATATTTTTTTTTTCCACAAAAGTGATGTTTTAGTCCCAAATTTTTTATTTTCCCAAGGGTAAGAGGAGAAATTGGACCCCAAAAGTGGTTGTCCAATTTGTCCTGAGTACGCTGATACCCCATATGTTGGGGGGATCCACTGTTTGGGCATACGGCAGGGCTCGGAAGGGAAGCAGTGACGTTTTGGAATGCAGACTTTGATGGAATGGTCTGCGGGCGTCATGTTCCGTTAGCAGAGCCCCTGATGTGCCTAAACAGTGGAAACCCCCCACATGTGACCCCATTTCAGCTGCAGAATGGAAGGGAGGGAGACACAGGAATTCGTTACTGATGGGTAGGCGGAGCCCCAGATCAGGATGTCACCTCAGATCAAAAGAGTGCTGACTGGCTGGCCCCTCCAGCTCGGGCTCCTCCTACTCAGCTCCAGTCTAAGATTTGAGGTCCAGAGGATGGTCGCTGCTAATGCAGCTCCTCAGAAGATTTTATTATTTTATATTCGGACAGGAGACTTGGATCACTAGTTGGTCTAGAGGTCTCAGGGTACCAGCGCTGCTGTACCCCAACCTCTCCCTTGGCGGATCTGTATTTACTCAAAGTCCCTGCAGAATCCTTGCCGGCCCTGGGGGATGAGGAGAGCTTCCCTGGCGGGACGCAAACCACACGTGCGGTCACTGCGTTCCTCGCCCTGGGGGGAAGCATGGGCACAGCGCCAGAAACCCCTGAGGGTCCCTGTGGCGTTTTGGCTGGTGAGTACTCCACACAAATTTTTTATTATAATTATGTGTGAGTGCTTTAGCGTCTGAGTGAGCAGCGCTATTACTTGTATGTCAGTATGCTTCAGCGCTGCTGTGACAGCGCTGTTACAAGTAGATGTGGTGATTTTTTGTCCGCAGGCAGATACCTGCAGGACAGAGAGGGAGCAGGAGCGGGGGAGTTCGCGCTCAATATTCGAGCTGGCGGGGGGCGTGGCCTAACTATTCCCGGTCTTCTGAGCAGGAAGACGCGCGCTCTGGCGTTTCTCCTGCGACTCCCTCACTGTGGCGGCCATTACACAGGCTCCTGGGCTCCTCAGACCGCTCCTCTCCTCATAAGACACCACGGCCAGCTGGGTGAGTGCTGATTCCTCACCCGCAGCGCAGCGATCACTATCCTGCAGCTGCAGTCTTATTAGAGACTTAAAAATTCGCTGGGCTCACACAGTACATATATATTGTGGAGAGATTGCAACATTAACCCTTCTGAGGGTTATTTCTGCCAGCGTTTTTGACTGAATGCCGCTGGGGTAACCCTTCCTGTGGAGCGTTAACCCTTCAGCGTTTACAAAAAAAAAAAAAACGCATATTTTTTGCTGGTACTGCCTCTTTGACCTGCAAACACAGGTGAAGCATGTCTGAACAGAGTTCAGAAGCCGCAGACCATGTCCCAGTATCACTGCGGCAATCAGATACGCAGACCTCAACAGCGTCTAGCACTGCGGTCGACAGTGGGGCAAAATTGGATGATATCGCTCGCTCGATTAACAACTTGTCTGACCTTTTAGGTCAATATGTGTCTGCTAATTCCTCTCAGAGGAAGCGACGCAGGCCGTTACCGGCCTCTACACGGAGCGAGTCAGATGTATCTGATATTGGGCAGAGTTCCCCTTTAAATTCGGATGGAGAAATATCCGATTCAGATGCGGACGAGCCGCAGGGGCGTTCCTCTATGGCGAAGCGTACGGAGGCATTAATTGAAGCCATGAGAGATATATTACAGTTACCGGAGGAGGTAACTAGTCGTCCTGGTAAATCAGCACGCATGTTCCAGGAGTCCCGTGCTTCGCGTACAACATTGCCAGCTCTGGATGAGCTTAATAGTGTAATAGAGGAGGAACGTCTGTGTCCAGATAAGCGTTTTCATGGAACGCATTTCTTTGATACACTTTATCCTTGCTCTGCGGAGTTAAAGGCTAATTGGACTTCTGCTCCTGAAGTGGATGTGTCTTTATCTCAGCTTAGTAAATCCTCACTACTCCCTATTAAGGGAAAAGCGAGCTTACAGGAGCCTTTGGATAGAAAAGCAGAATTGGCGGCAAAAGCAAGCTATGAGGCTGCGGGTCATGGATTCCGAGTAGTGCTAGGATCCATGTGTGCTGCTAGAGCTTCTCTAAGCTGGTTGGCACGTCTGAAGACGGAGTTGCAAAATGAATCTCCGTTATCTGAGATACGGGAAACTTGTGAATGGTTAGAAACGGCAGCCTGTTATATCTTTGATGCCGGTCTGGATACGGCATCTCTGCTGGCCAAAGCGCAAGCTTCAGCGGTCACAGTCAGAAGAGCTTTATGGCTCAGACAGTGGGCCGGGGACGCAGTTTCCAAACAAGGGTTGTTGGCCTTACCTTACAAGGGTGGCCATCTTTTTGGATCCGACCTCACAGAGCTGATTTCCAAGGCTAAGGCGAAGGAATCAGCATTACCACAGCGTAGGGCCATGGCCTCGGTGTCCAGTAAGCCTGGTGTCTATAGTGGTCGGCGGTCCTTTCGGGGCCGAGGACGATCTAGTCACTCCTCGTGGGGATCGGGTCGTCCTTCCTTCTCAGGAAAGAAATCCTCTCGGAAAACTCGTACTCCCTGGAAGCAGAGTTTCCGCCAGGACAAGCGGGAACTTGACAAGAAGCCCGCAAAGTCGGATTGACGCCAGGGGTCCACTCGAGGATTCTCGAGTGGGGGGTCGCCTGCTTCTTTTCAAGGAGACTTGGATGGCTCGCGTTCCAGATTCCTGGGTAACGCGGATAGTGTCGGCAGGCTATTTCATAGAGTTTGCTTCTCGACCCCCAAATGTTTTTTGTCAATCTCCCGTTCCGTCGGAACCCGAGCTTGTTGTCGCTCTACAGCAAGAGGTCGAATCTCTGCTACAAAAGGGTGTAGTGATACCGGTTCCGTCAGAGGACCGAGGGAAAGGTTTTTATTCCAACCTTTTTATAGTTCCCAAAAAGGAGAACAAATTTCGCCCGATTCTGGATCTCAAGCGATTAAACCGGCATGTCCATGTCCGGAAATTTCGCATGGAGTCGCTTCGCTCCGTTGTGGCAGCTCTGTCACAGAACGATTTTCTGGTGTCAATCGACATTCGCGACGCCTATTTGCATATTCCCATCGGAAAGGCTCATCAGCACTTTCTTCGATTTGCCATAGGTCAGAATCATTACCAGTTCGTGGCTCTGCCGTTCGGCTTAGCCTCAGCGCCAAGGGTCTTTACAAAAATTCTGGCGCCCCTCATGGCAATCCTTCGAAGACAGGGGATTACGATTCTCCCTTATCTGGACGATCTTTTGATCGTGGCTTCCTCGGAGGAGGAGGCATTGACGGCTCGGGATTTGTCTCTTCAGTTTCTGAAGGACTTCGGTTGGCTGGTCAATTGGGAGAAGTCGTCCCTGGAACCATCGAGGACAATCCTCTTTTTGGGAATGCATCTCGACACGTTTCGGTCGGTAGTTTCCCTACCACCAGACAAACAGTCATGTCTTCTTCGACATGTACAGATTATGAAATCCTCAACGGCAATGTCCCTACGGAAGTGTATGCGTCTTCTGGGACTGATGGTGGCGTCCATGGAGGCAATTCCTTTTGCCCAGTTCCATTCCAGGACTCTCCAAAGGTTCATCTTGAGTCGATGGAACCAGTCGCAATCGCTGGATTGCAGTGTCACTATTTCTCGCGCGGTGCGGGATTCTCTAGAATGGTGGTTACGTCCAGGGGCATTCTCCCTGGGGAAGTCTTTCCTTCCTCCGAAGTGGTCAGTCATAACCACCGATGCCAGCCTGACGGGCTGAGGGGGTGTTTGGAACAATCTCTGGATTCAGGGGGTATGGTCATCGGAAGAGTCTGTTCTTCCGATCAACATCCTGGAATTGATGGCGATTTTCCTTTGCCTCCAACATTGGACGGTCCCTTTGAGCGGTCTGCCAGTCCGAGTGCAGACAGACAATGCGACGGCTGTCGCGTATATCAATCACCAAGGTGGACAAGGAGTTCCAGACTCATGGTAGAGGTGTCCCGAATTCTGATTTGGGCAGAGGCCAGTGTACCAGCCATTTCGGCGATTCACATTCCAGGGGTTCAGAATATTACAGCGGACTTTCTCAGTCGCAGAAGGATGGATCCCGGGGAATGGAGCCTCCACCCGGAAGTTTTTGCACTACTGTGCTCTCGCTGGGGAACCCCACAAGTGGATTTGATGGCATCCAGGTCCAATGCCAAGTTACCGACGTTCATGTCCAGGTACAAGGACCCGAAGGCTGTGGCGGTGGATGCTCTAGTGGCTCAGTGGGATCAGTTCGAGCTGATCTATGTATTCCCGCCGATATCCTTACTTCCTCTAGTACTGCGTCGGATCAGACTAGAGAGAATTCCAGCTATTTTGATAGCTCCAGACTGGCCAAGAAGGGTGTGGTTCTCGACAATAATGTCGCTGTTGGCGGCACCTCCTTTTCCACTCCCTCTTCAACCGGACTTGTTGACTCAGGGGCCCGTTTGTCATCCGGACTTGATGTCCCTGCGTTTGACGGCGTGGCTCTTGAGACCGAAATCTTGACCCGTAGAGGTTTCTCAGCCGAGGTCATTGCTACCCTTCGTGCTGCAAGAAGTCCGGCTACTACTAGGATTTACCACAAAATTTGGGAAACCTTCTTTTCGTGGTGTTTGGGGTCCTCTCGGAACCCGAGAAAATTTTCCATTCCCAACCTGTTGGCTTTTCTGCAGCATGGGCTAGACAAGGGTTTGGCAGTCAGCACCCTGAAAGGTCAGATTTCTGCTCTGTCCTTATTGTTCCGGAGAACCATTGCTTCAAATAGAGACGTGCTCTCCTTTTTCCGAGGTATATCTCGTAAGTTCCCGCCGCGGAAGGCACCCGTGTCTCCTTGGCGGCTCAACCTTGTTTTGGAGGCTCTTCAGCATAAACCTTTTGAGCCTATGGTTTCTGCTAGCCTTTCTTTACTTTCTTGGAAGGTGGCTTTCCTTGTTGCAGTCACTTCCTTGAGGAGAGTTTCTGAGTTGGCAGCTCTTTCTTGTTCGCCTCCTTTTCTGGAGTTTTTTTCCGGATCGTGTAGTGCTTCGCACTCGGGGTGATTTTTTGCCTAAAGTGGTGTCACAATTTCATGTCAACCAGGATATTGTGTTGCCTTCATTCTGCCCGGATCCGAAGAATGTGAAAGAGCGTGCTTTACACACATTGGATTTAGTGCGGGCCTTGAAGTTTATCTATCTATTACTCAAGGTTTTCGTAAGACGGACTCCCTATTTGTGGTTCCAGTCGGTCGTCGGCGTGGTCAACGAGCTTCCAAGGATTCTATAGCTCGTTGGATTCGGTCAGCTATATTGGAAGCTTACCGTCTTCAGGGTGAATCTTGCCCGATTAAGATTCAAGCCCATTCCACGAGGGCTGTGGCTTCATCGTGGGCTTTTCACCAAGGTGCTTCGGCAGTGCACCTCTGCCGGGCGGCGACTTGGCGATCTGTCCACACGTTTACGAAGTTTTATAAAGTGGACGTCAGTGCTTCCGCTGATGCAGCCCTCGGACGTAGGGTCCTGCAGGCAGCTGTAGTTTAAAGTTCTGGATGAACTTGTGTTTAGCGCTGGTTGCGCTTTGTTGTTAAGGTTGTTGGGTTTCTGCCTCTTGTTGGTTTTTTCCCACCCTTATTTTTGAACTGCTTTGGGACGTCCCATCAGTAATGAATTCCTGTGTCTCCCTCCCTTCCATTCTGCAGCTGAAACACGGATTTTGGTAAGAACTTACCGGTAAAATCCTTTTCAGCGAAGGAAGGGAGGGAGACACAGCACCCTCCCAAGGCAGAAGTGTGTTGATGTTTTCAGATGCAGCGCGACCCTTATCTGATAGCGATTATCTGGGCTGAGGTCAGCGCGCTAAGGCTCTGTTCCAGCATCGCCAGCTCATCGCAGTAGTCAGGTTCCGTGAGTAGTACCTGGAACTCTGTGGTTTTTGGCTTTCTTTGCATGCATAACCTGTATCCTTGTGTTTTTTCTCTGAAGTTCCTTCAGAAGGGGTTATGTTGCTCCGCTGGTGATCTTGGCTCTTTTCCTAAAAGCTTTGGTACGACTGGAGCTGAGTAGGAGGAGCCCGAGCTGGAGGGGCCAGCCAGTCAGCACTCTTTTGATCTGAGGTGACATCCTGATCTGGGGCTCCGCCTACCCATCAGTAATGAATTCCTGTGTCTCCCTCCCTTCCTTCGCTGAAAAGGATTTTACCGGTAAGTTCTTACCAAAATCCGTGTTTTGGAAACTAGACCCCTAAGGAACTTATCTAGGTGTGTGGTGAGCACTTTGAACCCCCAAGTGTTTCACTAACGTTTATAATGCCCTGGCGTGAAAAAAAAAAAATATTTTTTTTTTCCACAAAAGTGATGTTTTAGTCCCCAATTTTTTATTTTCCCAAGGGTAAGAGGAGAAATTGGACCCCAAAAGTGGTTGTCCAATTTGTCCTGAGTACGCTGATACCCCATATGTTGGGGGGATCCACTGTTTGGGCATACGGCAGGGCTCGGAAGGGAGTGACGTTTTGGAATGCAGACTTTGATGGAATGGTCTGCGGGCGTCATGTTCCGTTAGCAGAGCCCCTGATGTGCCTAAACAGTGGAAACCCCCCACATGTGACCCCATTTTGGAAACTAGACCCCTAAGGAACTTATCTAGGTGTGTGATAAGCACTTTGAACCCCCAAGTGTTTCACTAAAGTTTATAATGCCCAGGTGTGAAAAAAAATCCTACTTTTTACCTCACACAAATGATGTTTTAGTCCCCAATTTTTTATTTTCCCAAGGTTAAGAGGAGAAATTGGACAACAAAAGTTGTTGTCCAATTTGTCCTGAGTACACTGGTACCCATATGTGGGAAAAAAACTGTTTGGGCACAATTCGGGGCTCAGAAGGGAAATTGTGACGTTTAGAAAGCAGACTTTGATGGAATGGTCTGCGGGCATCATGTTACGTTTGCAGAGCCCCTGATGTGCCTAAACAGTAAAAAAAAAACCACAAGTGACATAATTTTGGAAAGTAGACTCCCAAGGAACTTTTCTAAATGTGCCCCCCTTCTGGAACTAATCTTTCCTGTAAAGTAAATTAGTAGTGCATGGAGGTGTGGTACAATTTGAAACAATCCTTCATACACAGGCCAGGTTTTTCGGGGCAGGTGTCGCATTGGTAAGTGGTGTCCTTGCGTATTCCCCTTTTGTAACACACTCGGCACCTTTTTTGCGGCTTACCTTTTCTTCCAGTTGGCGGGACCACCCCCGGGAAATGCTGACCTGGTATGATACGAGCACCTTCAGTTCCGGAAGTACTGGGGCCCGCTGTTTCCTGAGCGCCAAACATCAGGGCCTTAACCACTACCTCCTGAAACTGAAGGTACGTCGTATCGCTGTTGCGTGCACATCGTGACAGCAGGAAAGCGTTGAGCATTGCCATTTGGACGATGTGCACGGACAGCTTCTTGTACCACACCTTGGCCTTTCTCAAAGCACTGTACGGTTGGAGGAGTTGATCAGAGAGATCAACACCCCCCATGTATTTATTGTACCCCAGTACAGTCCGGTTTGCGGACCTGTGTAGAGGTACCCCGTACAGTGCTGAGAGCGCTGCCATCACCATGTATGGTGGTCAAGAGAAGGACATCCCTCTTGTCCTTGTACTTGACCACCAACAGGTGGTCGCTACATTGGGCTCTGCTCTCACCCTTTCTGAGCATCAGCCCAAGTAGCGTCTTTGGGAGGCCTCTCTGATTTTTGCGGACGGTACCGCAGGCTGCGGTACCTCGCGCAGAGAGGGATTTGTAGAGTGGGATGCTGGAATAAAAGTTATCAGTGTAAAGGTGATAATCTTTATCCAGCAGTGGGTGCACCAAATCCCACACAATTTTCCCACTCCCAGGACGGGGGGACACTCAGGGGGTACAATCCTGGTGTCCTTTCCTTCGTAAACTCTAAAGCTGTGTGTGTACCCTGAGGTACTCTCACACAGCTTGTAGAGTTTGATTCCGTACCTTGCCCTCTTGCTGGGCAGGTACTGGCGGAATGCGAGCCGTCCCTTAAAATGAACCAAGGACTCATCCACGCAGATGTCCCTTTGGGGCACGTACACTTCAGCAAACTTTTTGTTGAAGTGTTCGATGACCGGCCGAACTTTGAACAGGCGGTCAAAGTTGGGGTCATCTCGTGGGGGACACTGTGCATTATCATTATAATGCAGGAATTTGTGGATGGCCTCAAAACGCGTCCGAGCCATGACCATTCTGAACAGTGGAGTGTTGTATAAAATATCAACACTCCAATATTGCTGAATTTCTGGCTTCTTCAGGATCCCCATATGGAGGACCAGGCCCCAAAACTGCATCATTTCAACTGCGTCTACAGGAGACCAGTTGGAAAATGATGAACGGGGGTTTTGCGCCAAAAATTGCCGAGCATACAAATTTGTTTGCTCCACCATGAGGTTAATTAAATCCTCAGAGAAAAAGACTTTGAAAAAGTCTATTTCTGTGAAGCCGGTGGAGTCAAACCTGATTCCTGATTCTGCCACAAAATCAGGAATCAGTGGCTCGTAATTTTCGGGGGCCGGGGTCCATACGGGGTCCGAAGAGGGGTGCGCTGGTTCATTTTCAGGGGCGGGCGCTGCCTCATGTTCTGTCCTGGGGCGTCTGCGTGGCGGTTCCGCAGGACCCGAGGAGGAAGATGAGGAGGAAGAAGAATTCTCATCTGAAAAATAAAGAAATGTGGGATCCTCTCCCTCGCTATCAGTGTCGGAGGCAAGGAAAGCGTATGCCTCCTCCACTGAATAGCGCTGTTGGGATGAGCGTGACGAGCGGGACATTTTTTTTGTGAATGTGGTGCTTTGTGTGAACTTTATTTATAACTGTGTGTGTGTGGGGGGGGGGATAGTGATTGGTGTAAACTAAGCTGAAAAGAAAAAGCTAAAAGAAAAGAAAGCGAATAGGGAAAAAAAAGGTCTGTGAAAAAAGTCTAAACCAGCAGGCACGAGCTCTGATAAGTGACCGGTGTCACTTATCAAAGTTCCGTGGCTGCTGGATGTGCGCACGGGAGTGACGGAAAGGGGGGTGAAAAAAAAAACTGGCAGGCACGAGCTCTGATAAGTGACCGCTGTCACTTATCAAAGTTCCGCGGCTGCTGGATGTGCGCACGGGAGTGGCGGAAAGGGGGGTAAAAAAAACTGGCAGGCACGAGCTCTGATAAGTGACTGGTGTCACTTATCAAGTTCCGTGGCTGCTCGATGTGCGCACGGGAGTGGCGGAAAAGTTGGTGAAAAAAAACAAAAAACGGCAGGAACGAGCTCTGATAAGTGACTGGTGTCACTTATCAAAGTTCCGTGGCTGCTGGATGTGCGCACGGGAGTGGCGGAAAGGGGGGGTGAAAAAAAAAACGGCAGGCACGAGCTCTGATAAGTGACCGCTGTCACTTATCAAAGTTTGCGGCTGCTGGATGTGCGCACGGAGGGGGGTGCGAAAGTGTTGATCGGTGAACTGCGTCACCAATCAACGCTCGGCGGCGCAAAGGGGGGGGTAAAAAGAGGGGGAAAGGGAAGGGGTGAGGGGGGATTGGGGTGGATCGGGCAGGGATCGGGGCTCAAAAACTCACGTTTGTAGTCTTTTCTTTCTTTTCTCTTCTTCTCTCTTCTTTCTTCTCTCTTCTTTCTTCAGCAGGAGTTGTGGTGTCACAGGCTACTGTGGCACCACAAGGCCCAGCACAGGAGGAGATCTGGCAGTGTGACCGCACAGCAGGAATCCTCAGCAAGTGTGAGGACCCCTGCAGTGCGGTCAGACAGGTCAGATCCAGTTTGCAGACAGGTCACAGAGCGGTCACATCGCTGCTGTGACCTGTCATTGGTGGGATCGATGATCACATCAATCCCACCAATCAAAGGAGACCCCTGCATTGCCGGTTGCTAGGCACCGGCCTAGTAATCGGAGCTCACAGCTTCGATTCCTAGGCAGGTCACTGGCAGGTCACCTAGCAGGGCACAGAGCGGTCACACCGCTGCTGTGCCCTGTGATTGGCGCGATCGTCGATGACATCGATCGCGCCAATCAGCTCCTTCATGCCCTACAGGCCCTGGCCCAGGATCGGTGCTATTACTGCACCGATCCAGGCAGGTACAGGCAGGGCACAGCGCGGATATACCGCGGCTGTGCCCTGCGATTGGCGCGATCGATGTGATCGGCGATCGCGCCAATCCGGGGGGGTCTGGACCTTCCTAGGCCCAGGCCTAGGATCGAGTACATCGGTACTCGATCCTAGCCTGCGATCTCACTGTTTCAGCCGCTCTGATTGGCTGAAACAGTGAGAAAGGCTGTGATTGGCTGTTCAGAATTCAACAGCCAATTACAGCGATCGGAGGCCTGAGGGGGGAGGACGCAGCCCGGGATGCCGATGCCAACTTCCAAGAGGTAAGCTGGCGTCGGAATTTTAATGCGATCACCGCTACTTAAGTCGCGATGTCGCATTAAAGGGCATGACGTACTATCCCGTCCATGGTCAGAATGGCACGGGTTTCATGGACGGGATAGTACGTCTGATGTCAGAGAGGGGTTAATGTCTGCCTTGCCCGGGCTGAAAGATTTGGTCAGCAGCCCTCTCTTGGCAGGTTTGTTGTAGTACCATGTTTCCATTTGATGATAATGAATTTGTTGGTGCTGTGGGGATCATCAGAGATTGGGATATTTTTTTTATATCCCAACCCTGACTTGTACTTCTCAACACCTTTTGTTCCTTACTTATAACCTATGTAGAGCAAAAATAAGTCCTCCAAACATTACGCCAGGGGGTGGCGGGGGTGTCAGATCATGCTCACCCCCCTGGTGCATCTCTGCAGCCCCCCTGCATCTCCCACGATCTTGGGCTCCCTCCTTCAGTGGTCACGTGGTACCGCTCATTAAAGTCATGAATATGCCCATATTCATGACTTTAATGAGCGGTACCACGTGACCGCTGAAGGAAGGAATATGTCATGTATAGTGTACAGTTCCTATAGCGTCTTGTACTTGGGTGCGAGGAAAACACAGGAGACATAGGTTGAAATGAAATGACTTGTATTACTTCATACAAGCATGCTGAAAAGTTCACACAGTTTGCAGGAACAGAGTCAGGAGACACAGCAGGCCAGAGTAATTTCAAGCACTACAATAAATCTCCAAAGCAGGTTCAGGATCTCTTCTCTGTACCGTAATTCCTCTGCAAACATGGATTCACCAAACAGCAGGTTTCCAGAGTCCAAAAGTGTTCAAAGGTTCCTCAGTAGGGAATAGCTGGAGTACAAGTTCAAGGTTTCCAGGAGTCAGGTCACAGACTGACTGAGGCTTGATTCAGGAGCACTGATTGTTCAGCTGAGGCTGCTTAAGAAGCAAGAGGGAAGAATCAGGGCGGGAACATGAAAACTGGAACTCCATATTAACTGAGGGCAAGAGCTGCAGAAAGACAGAAAGCAAAATGGCAGACGGAAAACTGAGTTTCAAGGAACATGTCAACAGAGACAAAGAACCTTACATTACTCCCCCCTTAGGGACAACCTCCGGATGACCTCAGACCAGGCTTGTCAGGGTACCTCTGATGAAACTGGCGGAGCAGGCGAGGAGCATTTACATTGTTGACTGGTTCCCATGAGTTGTCCTCCACTGGGTAGCCCTGCCATTTAATCAAATATTGCAACTGATTTCTGTACAACATGGAATCTAGAATCCTTTCCACCATAAATTCTTCCTGACCATCGACCAGCACTGGGTCAGGGCAAGGAGAAGAACGTCCAGGAAACGTATTGGGTGTTGCAGTCTTTAGTAGGGATACATGAAAGACAGGGTGGATTCTCATAGTTCTGGGCAGTTGAAGACGACAAGCAACAGCACTTATAATCTTACTGATCTTATAAGGTCCAATGTACTTATGTCCCAATTTAGATGATGGAATCTTTAATTTAAGATTTCTGGTTGACAGCCAGACCTAATCTCCTACCTTGAAAGCTGGTGCAGGTTTACGAAATTTATCTGCTGCTTTCTTGTACCTTTCCTGAGCCAATTCTAGATTTTCCTTTAGAAGATCCATATTCTTTTGTAAAGAAGTGATTCTTTCAGCCACTGCCGGCAAGGGCGTATCTATGGGAAATCGAGGAAGAATGTTAGGATGATAACCTAGATTGGAGTAAAAAGGAGACTGCTTAGTGGAGGCGCTCTGAGAGTTGTTATAAGAGAACTCAGCCAGTGGAAGTAGATCCACCCAATCATCTTGTAGGTGGCAGATAAAACAGCGGACATACTGCTCCAGGGTCTGATTGGTTCGTTCTGTCTGTCCATTAGTCTGAGGATGAAAAGCAGAAGAAAGGTTTACTTTAATGTCCAATGCTGCACAGAAATTTTGCCAAAACCTTGAAGTGAATTGCACCCCTCGATCCGAAATGACCTCATCCGGTACTCCATGTAAGCGAAACACATTCTTAATCATCAAGTCTGATGTCTGTTTTGCAGTGGGTAAGCCGACACAAGGGATAAAATGAGCTGCCTTTGTTAGACGGTCAACCACCACTAGAATGGTGTTCTTCCCTTGAGAGGTTGGTAACTCCACAATGAAGTCCATAGAAATGGATCCCCACGGGCGGGACGGGGTGGGAAGAGGTTGCAACAGACCAGTTGGTGAGGAGCGAGGTGTTTTGCATCTTGCACAGACTTCACATGAAGTGACATAGTTTAAAACATCTTTCCTGTAAGTGGGCCACCAAAAGAAACGAGAAAGAAATTCTTGTGTCTTTAGAATTCCCCTATGCCCGGCTATCTTGGAATCGTGGATGAGTTGCAATACTCTCAATCTGACTGTTTCAGGTATATACAGACGTTGTCCCTGAATCCACACACCATTCTTAAAGACAAGACTTGCGTCCCTTGGAGGTTGAGCCAACAAAGAATCCGCATGGTATGCTTCCTTGATGTCCTTAAGTAGGTCTTGATTATGAATCACTCCCAGGAATCTAGAGTCAGGAAGAATAGTCTTAGGAGGAGTAAGTGGACGTGTCTCTGCTGAATGAATCCTAGAGAGTGCATCAGCCTTTCCATTGCGCGATCCTGGTCTATAAGAAATGACAAAATTAAATTGGTTTAGGAAAGATTCCAGCGAGCCTGGTGAGGAGTCAGGCACTTAGCCGACCTGATAAATTCAAGTTTACGATGGTCTGTCAGGGCGACTATTTGCTGTGCAGTTCCCTGAAGAAGGTGTCTCCATTCCTTGAAGGCGGCAATAATGGTCAACAATTCTCTATTGCCCACATTGTAGTTCCTCTCAGCCGAAGACAACTGCTGGGAAAAGAAGGCACAGGGATGCAAGACATTCTTCTCACCTGTTCTCTGAGAGAGTATAGCTCCAACGGCACAGTCTGAAGCATCCACCTCTATTATGAAGGCAAGCTCGGGGTTGGGATGTACTAAGATAGGTGCGGTGGTAAATTTATCCTTTAAACAGGAAAATGCTTCCTGAGCTTGCGGGGTCCAGGAGAACCTAGACTGTTTCCGGGTAAGTTGGGTGATAGGTGACACTACCTCAGAAAAATTTTTAATGAAACGTCTATAGAAGTTGGCAAACCCGATGAAGCGCTGCACCTCCTTCACATTTCTAGGAATTGGCCAATCCTTGATGGCTTGGGTCTTGCTTCCATCCATACTAATCCTTGCGTAGATAGTACATACCCCAGAAATTGAATTTCGGTCCTATGGAATTCACACTTTTCAAGTTTGATGTAGAGATGGTTTTGTCTTAGGCGTTTTAAGACCATTCTCACATGTCCATGATGTTCCTCTGTGGAGTTAGAAAAAATTAGAATATCATCCAGATAAATCACCACAAATGTATCTAGGAGATCCCTGAAGATATCATTCACGAAGTGTTGGAAAGTGGCTGGGGCGGTACTCAGACCAAAAGGCATAACTAGATATTCAAAGTGTCCATAGCGTGACCTGAAAGCAGTCTTCCATTCATCCCCAGGTCTAATACGGACCAAGTTATAGGCCCCACGGAGATCCAGTTTAGAGAAAATTTTGGCATGCCGCACTCTCTCCAACAACTCAGGGATTAAAGGCAATGGATAACGGTTTCTAATAGTAACCTTATTGAGTTCCCTATAGTCTATGCAGGGTCTCAGAGATCCATCTTTCTTCTTCACAAAGAAGATGGGTGCACCTGCGGGAGATGAAGAGGGGCGTATGAAGCCCTTGGCTAAATTTTCGTCTATATAATCCTTCAAAGGTTTTAGCTCGGGCCCCGCTAGGGGGTAGATCTTACCAAAAGGTATCTCGGCTCCAGGCAATAATTCAATTGGACAATCATATGGACGGTGAGGAGGAAGCTGATCAGCGTTCTTGTCACATAAATCCACATAGTCCTGGTATACAGCTGGTAGTTCAGGGACTGACATGGTTCCTTTAGGAACAGAGCAAGCTGAAACTCCTTGACTCATCTGTTTCTCTCGGAAAGTGTAATTCCTTGGTCTCCCAATTAATCGTAGGATTCTGCGCCTGCAGCCATGGTAGCCCTAGATTAATGGGAAAGTGGGGAGAAGAGATAAGCATAAAAGACATTTTCTCCTGATGATCTTTACCCATAAGGACCCTCAAAGGCTCTGTTTCTTGATCCACTGGTCCAGAAGTCAGTAGAGAGCCATCCACAGTCTCCATCTGTACTGGAGTAGCCTTCTTCACTGAACGTATCCCCTGTTTTAGAGCAAAGGAGATATCCATAAAATTTACACTTGCTCCTGAGTCGATCATAGCAGAGCTAGACACCCAGACTGAGTCAACGCAGAGTTTGATGGAAAGGAAGCAATGAGAATTGTTTCTTTTACAACTCAGCTGGGACATCGCTGAGGAAACTTGAAAAATTGCAGCGTTTATACCGTCATCGTCCCCAGAACTAACAGAGTTTAAGTCCGAGAAATCAAGATCTCTTGCAGCAGATCTCTCTGGAGCCTGAGGCTCGGACATGACAGAGCTCCTCTCGCAACACTCACAGTGAATGACTGCTGCAGTAGTCTTACGAGAACGGCTGTGGCAGTTTATAATGAAGTGCCCTGACTTACCACAGTAGAAACATAGAATTTCCTTTATACGATGTTCTTTGCATGCATCACTAACCCGTCTTTGTAAAGAGTCCACCTGTATGGGTTCAGGTTCTGGTTCCCTTGTGATCCTACTCAAAGGTTCCTTAGCTGAGGAGGGAGGTAGTAAAAGATTAGTGCGATTATTTTCGAACCATCTCTCTTGTCTGCGTTCAGTCAGACGAGCATCAATACGAATACAATAGTTAATAAAGTCACCTAACGCAGTGGGAGGGTCGGCACGAGCAAGTTCATCCTTAATCAGTGGAGACAACCCTTTCCGAAAAATAGATTTCTTAGCGGAAGTGTCCCAGGTGGTATCAAGAGCCCATCTCCTGAAATCCAGGGCATATTCGGCTACTGAACGCTTACCTTGGCGCAAAGTTAACATGGCTGCTTCAGCTGTTGCACCTCGATTGGGGTCATCAAACACCTGCCCCATGGCTGAAATAAAAGCATCAAGGTGATTCAAACAATCATCCTCAGTCTCAATCAGAGGGTTTGCCCACATCAAAGCCTTATTGGTAAGCAACATGATTATAGTAAGCACTTTGGATCGTTCAGTGGGAAATTGTGAAGCATGTGCAGAGAAAAATAAATTGCATTGATTAATAAATCCCCTGAATTTCTCACGTTCACCGCCAAAACGAAAAGGAGGTAATTTGGGGATCCCAGAACTCGGGGTTATGGCAGGAGCCTGGGCTCGTTCCTCTAGAGCAGGGGTGGGCAATTAATTTTGCCAGGGGGCCGCATGAGAAATTGGGATGGTTTTAGAGGGCCGGACTAATATAATTAACTCCGTTCTACCCAATACTGTATATATACATACATATATATATATATATATATATATATATATATGCTGTATACTGTATATATACATACCTGCCCATTATCATCATCTTCTCCCCATCATCATCATCAATGCCTCCCCATTATCAGCAATGCCTGCCCATCATCATCTTCTCCCCATCATCAATGCCTGCCCATTATCATCAATGCCTGCCCATTATCATCATCTTCTCCCATCATCATCAATGCCTCCCCATCATCAGCAATGCCTGCCCATCATCATCTTCTCCCCATCATCAATGCCTGCCCATTATCATCAATACCTGCCCATTATCATCGTCTTCTCCCCATCATCTGTCACGCTGTATAGCAGATATATATATATGTGATGTAAGTAATCTATATCAAATGGGCAACATACTATATAACATGCGCATAGATATATGATAACATAGAATTACCTGACAGAATGTCCAGTGGGTCAATACGGAATCCGTTATACGCTGTCTCCGGCTAGAGGGTGACCGGGGTCTATGCTGACCCTACACTGGGGTCCTAACTAATCCCTCTACCTGGAGGTACTGTTAAAGGTACAGAGGTCCAGGCCACCAGCGTAAACCCTGTCTCCTATCAATCCCTGCCAACTGTAATCTAGTCCTAAGAAGGACCCTGATTACCACCAAAGGGAATGAACAGGTAACGGTTAATGAACAGAAAGACATACAAGACAGACAAGAAATAAAGTAAATAAAGTCTTACATACAACACTCACACACAGTAGGAACACCTAAGGTCTCAGAGATAAACTATAAGCTGTAAGAGTAAAAACAACTAAGGAACTCTTAGCTTAAATATTCTCAGAACCGATCCAGTCTGCTAGACTACATGAATGCTTTCACCGGCATCTAACAAGCAGACTGGCAGGTATATGAAGGAATCTAATTAGAACATAATCAAAAGCAGCCGGGCGAGGCTGGACCTAGTCTTAGCAAAGAGCTAGGTAAAATTAACTCCCTCATTACCAAACACAAAGAAACAGCAACTCAGCTGTGAGAAGTCAGAGTGTGTAATCGCGACGATCCTCGTGGCGATACACCCATGACAGTACCCCCCCTCTACGAGGGGACTCCGGACCCTCAGGGCCAGGTCTGCCCGGGTGAGTTGTGTGAAAGGTCCGAACCAATCGATCTGCGTTAACATCAGACGCAGGGACCCACGTCCTCTCCTCAGGACCATACCCCCTCCAATGAACCAAGTACTGAAGGGATCGGCGACTGAGACGTGAGTCAATGATTTTCGACCCATGAAATTCCACGTTATCATTGACCACCACTGAAGGAGGAGGTAGAGGTGACGGTATGACTGGTGCCACATACTTTTTAAGTAATGACTTGTGAAACACATTATGAATTTTAAACGTAGGAGGGAGGTCCAGACGAAATGCCACAGGATTAATTATGGAACTGATCCTGTACGGCCCGATGAATCTGGGACCCAACCTCCAGGAGGAAACTTTAAGTTTTATATTCCTGGTAGACAACCAAACCAGATCGTTCACCTTCAGATCTAGACCAGAAACTCTCCCCCTATCAGCCATCCGTTTGTAACGGTTCCCCGTAACCTTCAGTCTTAACCGATCTGGAACTATCAGTCTCCCTGGAAGTCCCACAGGGGCGTCCCCTGAGCCCCCAATACCCCCCTCAAGCTCAGAGCATACAGCTGACACTACAACTCCCTCCTGAGGAATAGGAACCGGATCATCCGTCTTCCCGGCCCCTGGGAAAGTACGAGATAAAGCATCAGGAAGCAACTTTATTGAGCAGTCATATGCGCGATGAGGAGGTAACTCTTTACACCCCTCCTGTGAGAACATCTCCTCAAAGTCCTCCAGAAAAGGAGACAAAGTCCTAGGCACAACCGCACCGATGACCGTGCTCATGCAGTTATTCCTGCAAAATTCACCCCACTGGCTTATCTTTCTGGATTGCCAATCAATCACTGGGTTATGTTTAGCCAACCAAGGAAGTCCCAACACAATAGGAGTAGGTAGACCCTCCAACACATAACAAGACAATTGCTCTTTATGTATTGCCCCTACTCGAAGATCTATGTTATGAACAGCTTGTACCAAGCTACCTTGACCGAGAGGTCTAGAATCAATAGAGACTATAGGGACCGGTTTGGCCAATATACTCAGTTGCATACCATGCACCTGGGCAAACCGAGCGTCCACCAGATTAGCCCCGGACCCACTATCAAGAAAAACAGAAATCCTCTCAGTTCTAGTACCAATCACCACCTCCGCAGGCACGAGAAACTGAGAGGGATTTGGGGACGAAATACACACTCCCAGGTTAACGCCTTTGCTCAAAGAGGCCCGGGATGGACACCCCCCAACAAAATGTCCCTCTCTCCCGCAAAAGAAACACCTTCTAGTCTTGCGGCGCACTGCCGATTCCCTCCTACAAAAAGATGTCCCTCCCAACTGCATGGGTTCCTCAGAACAGACCAGGGGAACCTCAGTATAAGGGACTTTAGTAGTAGGTGGAGTCATCACGGGAGGCAGAGTTACCTCACGTCTTCCCCGAATTCGTCTATCAATGCGAATAGCGAGGGCCATAGCAGCCTCCAGTGATGGAGGAGAATCATACTGAGCCAACACATCCTTTAATTTGTCAGACAACCCTTGACAAAACTGGCTCCTAAGAGCTGGGTCATTCCACTGAGTATCTGTTGCCCATCTACGGAACTCAGAAGAATATTCCTCCGCTGGACGATTTCCTTGCCGTATTTTACGTAACTTTGCTTCAGCAAGGGAAACTCGATCCGGATCATCATATACCAGACCCAGGGCAGTAAAAAATTGATCCACTGACTGGAGATCTGGGGAGCCTGGAGGAATGGAGAACGCCCAAGCTTGAGGGTCCCCTTGTAAGAGTGAGATAACAATTCCCACCCTCTGCTCTTCACTCCCAGATGACCGAGGCCGCAGCCGAAAGTACAATTTACATGCCTCCCGGAAAGTAAAAAATTTGTCCCGCCCACCAGTGAACCTGTCCGGGAGAGCAACCTTAGGTTCAGATCTGGTTTGCTCCGGGGGGACAAAACCTTGGACTTAATGTCTGCAAACTCCATGGACAACCCCTGCAACTGCCGGGCCAGCTGGGCTACTGGATCCATGACAGCTGGGGAGAATCTTTAGTATGGGCCGGTGAAAATGTCACGCTGTATAGCAGATATATATATATGTGATGTAAGTAATCTATATCAAATGGGCAACATACTATATAACATGCGCATAGATATATGATAACATAGAATTACCTGACAGAATGTCCAGTGGGTCAATACGGAATCCGTTATACGCTGTCTCCGGCTAGAGGGTGACCGGGGTCTATGCTGACCCTACACTGGGGTCCTAACTAATCCCTCTACCTGGAGGTACTGTTAAAGGTACAGAGGTCCAGGCCACCAGCGTAAACCCTGTCTCCTATCAATCCCTGCCAACTGTAATCTAGTCCTAAGAAGGACCCTGATTACCATCAAAGGGAATGAACAGGTAACGGTTAATGAACAGAAAGACATACAAGACAGACAAGAAATAAAGTAAATAAAGTCTTACATACAACACTCACACACAGTAGGAACACCTAAGGTCTCAGAGATAAACTATAAGCTGTAAGAGTAAAAACAACTAAGGAACTCTTAGCTTAAATATTCTCAGAACCGATCCAGTCTGCTAGACTACATGAATGCTTTCACCGGCATCTAACAAGCAGACTGGCAGGTATATGAAGGAATCTAATTAGAACATAATCAAAAGCAGCCGGGCGAGGCTGGACCTAGTCTTAGCAAAGAGCTAGGTAAAATTAACTCCCTCATTACCAAACACAAAGAAACAGCAACTCAGCTGTGAGAAGTCAGAGTGTGTAATCGCGACGATCCTCGTGGCGATACACCCATGACATCATCATCAATGCCTGCCCATCATCACCATCATCTTCTCCCCATCATCAATGCCTGCCCATTATCATCAATACCTGCCCATTATCATCATCTTCTCCCCATCATCATCAATGCCTGCCCATCATCATCATCATCTTCTCCCATCATCAATGCCTGCCCATTATCATCAATACCTGCCCATTATCATCATCTTCTCCCATCATCATCAATGCCTCCCCATTATCAGCAATGCCTGCCCATCATCACACACAGACAGCACATAAGCACTCTCTCACATACATACACACACACACACAGCACCGCACTACATAGACACAGACACACACAGAGACACGTCTTACCTGTCCAGCGTCCCCGCTCTCTGACACAGCCGGCCGCTGAATGATGACGTCATTCAGCGGCCGGCTGTGAGAGGAAGCGCCGGTGGAGCCCGGAGCTGCAGCAGCGGAGGCACGGGAGAGGTAAGTATTGTGCCAGCTGATGCCGGGGCCCTGAGACTGCCGGAGCGCCTCCGCGGGCCGGTCACTGACAGCCGGCGGGCCAGATGCGGCCCGCGGGCCGCCCCTTGCCCGGGTCTGCTCTAGAGCCTCAATCCTGGCTCGCAATTCCTGGGTAGTCTGTCCAAACATTTGCAAATTATGATTAGTGAGGTCCTGTAGGCTTGCAAAACGGGTTTTTAAAGTCTGTACATCTGAAAGGATTGTATCAGTCACTCCGCAAAGTTCCTTTATGCGGGCCTCCATCTTCCAGATCTTTTAAGGCAGAAGTGCTGGAAGGAGAAGAGGAAAGGAAAAAAAAAAAAAAAAAAAAAAACAATAGTGTTTACCTGTGGTAACACTGCAGAGTAAAATTTTAAGGGAATGCGCTCACCTGGAATGGTTGTGAGAAGTCACAACCACTGTCATCACATAAGGTATTTAAACGGACATCTGATATCCACAGTCACAGCAGACACGGCTTTCCCAGACCCAGCAGACACTAAACATTGGCTCCTGAATCTTGTCATGTATAGTGTACAGTTCCTATAGCGTCTTGTGCTTGGGTGCGAGGAAAACACAGGAGACATAGGTTGAAATGAAATGACTTGTATTACTTCATACAAGCATGCTGAAAAGTTCACACAGTTTGCAGGAACAGAGTCAGGAGACACAGCAGGCCAGAGTAATTTCAAGCACTACAATAAATCTCCAAAGCAGGTTCAGGATCTCTTCTCTGTACCGTAATTCCTCTGCAAACATGGATTCACCAAACAGCAGGTTTCCAGAGTCCAAAAGTGTTCAAAGGTTCCTCAGTAGGGAATAGCTGGAGTACAAGTTCAAGGTTTCCAGGAGTCAGGTCACAGACTGACTGAGGCTTGATTCAGGAGCACTGATTGTTCAGCTGAGGCTGCTTAAGAAGCAAGAGGGAAGAATCAGGGCGGGAACATGAAAACTGGAACTCCATATTAACTGAGGGCAAGAGCTGCAGAAAGACAGAAAGCAAAATGGCAGGAGGAAAACTGAGTTTCAAGGAACATGTCAACAGAGACAAAGAACCTTACAGAATAGCTGCTGGAGACGATGGGAGAAGCTGGGGGGCTGCAGAGACGCTCCAGGAGGGGTAAGTATATGCGATACTCACCTGTCCCCAGTCCACTGCTGCGCGCTGCTCTATTCTTTGCGTCCTCTGGCTGTGACGTTCAGGTCAGAGGGTGCGATGATGTCAGTGCGCACCGCACCCTCTGCCTGAACAGTCACTGACAGAGGACCCGGAAGACGGAGTGGCGTGCAGCAGTGGACCGAGGACAGATGAATATCTCAGGTGTCGGGGCCCTGAGCCAGCGGTGACACCGGCACCTGTCCCCCATAGCGCCCCAGTGTCCCCGCCTGCTCAGGACAGTGGTACCTGCCCCACAGCGACGAGAGGTGTGTCATTTTTTTTTATTTGCAGTAGCATATGGGATATATTGTATGGAGCATCTTATGGGGCATAATTATGGAGCATTTTATGGGGCATAATCTATGGAGCATCTTATGATCTTATGGGGTCATAACCTTTATGGAGCAGCATATGGGGCATATTATTCTATGGAACATCTTATAAGGCCATTATTAACCTTTGTGCAGCATGATATGGGGTGTATTTTGTATGGAGCATCTTATGGGGCCATTATGAACTGTATAGAGCATTATATGGGGCTCCTGATTCAATATGGATATTCAAAAACATTTAACCAACTGATGTCTCAATTAATTTTACTTTTATTGGTATCTAGTTTTATTTTTGAAATTTACAAGTAGCTGCTGCATTTTCCACCCTAGGCTTATATGCGAGTCAATAAGTTTTCCCAGTTTTTTTGTGGCAAAATTAGGGGGGTCGGCTTATACACTAGTATATACGGTAAATCAAATAAGTAAACCCTTTATGCGAGAAGCCAGAGACGGGAGAAAAAAAAATATGCATACCATGGCTCAATGTGCCGAGTAGAAAAATCAATATCAATCATAAGTATATAATGAGGAGCCAGAGGGATGGATAGTTACCCAGAGTGTCAGAAGTCCCAGTGTACCCCTCAACGCGCGTTTCAATGTCTTTCTTCCTCAGAAGGGGTGTTCCTGACTTGTTTGGAGATCTCCTTGGTGTTCATGGCAGGGCTGTGGAGTCGGTAAGCCAAACCTCTGACTCCTCAATTTCCACGACACCGACTTCCTCATACATGGCTCATGTTTAAGTGATAAATTTACTGTAGAAAAATGGTAACATCAGGCTTTTAATCATTACTATGATACAATAATCAAGCCATTTAGATAGAACATAAAATACACTGCTCAAAAAAATAAAGGGAACACTCAAATAATACATCCTAGATCTAAATGAATGAAACATTCTCATTGAATACTTTGTTATGTACAAAGTTGAATGTGCTGTCAACATAATCACACCAAAATCATCAATGGAAATCAAATTTTTGAACCAATGGAGGCGTGGATTTGGAGAGACTCCCAAAATGAAAGTGTAAACAAGTCAAAATGATACTCAGTATTGTGTGTGGCCTCCACGTGCCTGTATGACTTCCCTACAGTCATACAGTGTGTCAGCAGTTCCTGCAAGATGAAGGCATAGAAGCTATGGACTGGCCTGCCCATTTCCCAGACCTGAATTCGATTGAGCACATCTGGGACAGCATGTCTCGCTTCCCTCCACCAACGTCATGTTGCACCACAGACTGTCCATGAGTTGACTGATGCTTTAGTTCAGGTCTGGAAGGACATCCCTCAGGAGAACATCCGCAACCTCATCAGGAGCATGCCCAGGTGTTGTAGGGAGGTCATACAGGCATGTGGAGGCCACACACAATACTGAGCATCATTTTGACTTGTTTCCATTTTAATTTTGTCTTGTTTTGATTTTCATTTTGACTTGTTTCCACTTTCATTTTGGGGTCTCTCCAAATCCAGGCCTCCATTGTTTAAAAAATTTGATTTCCATTGATTATTTTTGTGTGAATATGTTGACAGCACATTTAACTTTGTACAGGACAAAGTATTCAATGAGAATATTTCATTCATTTAGATCTAGGATGTGTTATTTGAGTGTTCCCTTTATTTTTTTTGAGCAGTATATTTCTTCACAGTCTATGAAGAGGAGGAGGGAGGGAGCATGTTTGTGCTGAATCATTCCAGAACACACACACAAAAAATATATATGTACTCATCGATCCTGTTACTGTATTTCCGAATTTGAGATGTTAAACAGTTTTTCCCCTTATAATCTATGCAGGGTCGGCTCCAAGTTTTCCTGGCCGAAAGAGTCTCAATGGGCCCCTTTAACACATACCACAATTCATGATACACAGATACGGCAGAGAAATATAGGTATAGTACAATGCCAAACATTTCACTTACTTCATACATTACATGAGTGATATCTATTGTAAATTCTACAATAGCTGAAAAAACAAACAGTATAGTCATCCATACAGTATTATGGTCACCACATAGAGCTCCATACAGAATAATGAGCCCCATAAAATGCTCCATATGTAATGGGCCCCATATAATGCTCCATATATAATGGACCCTATAAGATGCTTCATATATAATAGGCCCCAAATGATGCTCCATATATAATGGGCCCCATATGATGTTCCATATATAATGGGCCGCATATGATGCTCCAGTATATGTTGGGCCCCATATATGATGCTTCAGTGCATGATGGGCCCCATATAATGCTTCATATATAATCGACCTATATATGATGCTCCAATATATTATGGGCCCCATATATGATGCTCCAGTCTATGATTGGCCTCTTATAATGCTCCATATATACTGGACCCCATATATGATGCTCCAGTGTATGATGAGCCCCATATATGATACTCCAGTGTATGATGGGCCCCATATGATGGTCTCCATATATTGCGCCAAAAAAAAAAAAAAAAAAAATGAAATACCTCTCCTCACTGGCTGCTGCTCTTCTCGAGGCACCGGCCCCCTTTACAGGCACCGGGCCCCCATAGCATGCCAGTGTCCCCAACTGTGAGTGGGCCCCCCGCCTGCTCAGGGCCCCGGCACTTGCCTGGGTGCGCTAGGTGCTGACGCCGGCCCTGATTCTATGTATAGTGTATATAAGTAATCGGAGCAGCTAATTTCTCCAAATATAAGCTAAGAGGAAAAGCAAACTAAAACATCAAGCATACAGAGACAACATATACTGGACTATTGATTTATGCACAGTTTATTGAAAGTTTAGATATGCTTTAACCCCATAGTGACAGCCAATTTGCAGCTTAATGACCGGGCCAATTTTTACAATTCTGACCACTGTCACTTTATGAGGTTATAACTCTGGAACGCTTTAACGAATCCAGCTGATTCTGAGACTGTTTATTCGTGACATATTGTACTTCACGTTAGTGGTAAAAAAAATGTTTATATGACTTGCTTTTATTTATGAAAAAACGGAAATATGGCGAAAATTTTGAAAATTTTGCAATTTTCAAACTTTAAATTTTTATGCCCTTAAATCAGAGAGATATGTCACGCAAATTTCTTAATAAATAACATTTCCCACATGTCTACTTTCATCAGCACAATTTTGGGAACAAATTTTTTTTTTGGTTACGAGGTTATAAGGGTTAATATTTGACCAGCGATTTCTCATTTTTACAACACCATTTTATTTTTAGGAACCACATCACATTTGAAGTCACTTTGAGGGGTCTATATATGATAGAAAATACCCAAAAGTGACACCATTCTAAAAACTGCACCCCTCAAGGTGCTCAAAACCACATTCAAGAAGTTTATTAACCCTGTACGTGCTTCACAGGAACTGAAGCAATGTGGAAGGAAAAAATTAACATTTAGCTTTTTTTAAAAAAAAATTTACTTCGGAACCAATTTTTTTTATTTTCACAAGTGTTAAAAGAAAAAATGAACCACAAAATTTGTTGTGCAATTTCTCCTGAATACGCCGATACCCCATATGTGGGGATAAATCTCTTTTTGGGCGCACGGCAGAGGTCGCAAGGGAAGGAGCGCCGTTTGACCTTTTCAACGCAGAATTGGCTGGACGCCATGTCGCGTTTAGAGAGCCCCTGATGTCCCTAAACAGTGGAAACCCCTAACAAGTGACCCCATTTTGGAAACTAGACCCCTTAAGGAACTTATCTAGATCTGTGGTGAGCACTTTGAACCTCCAAGTGCTTCACAAGTTTATAATGTAGAGCTGTGAAAATAAAAAAAACATTTTTTTTCCACAAAAATGATATTTTCACCCCAATTTTTATTTTCCCAAGGGTAACAAGACCCCAAAAGTTTTTGTGCAATTTGGCCTGAGCATGCTGATACCCCATATGTGGGGGTAAACCACTGCTTGGGTGCATGGCAGAGCTTGGAAGGGAAGGAGCGCCGTTTGACTTTTTCAACGTAGAATTGGCTGGACGCCATGTCGCGTTTGTAGAGGCCCTGATGTCTAAACAGTGGAAACCCGCCACAAGTGACCCCATTTTGGAAACTAGACCCCCTAAGGAACTTATATAGATCTGTGGTGAGCCCTTTGAACCCCCAAGTGCTTCACAGAAGTTTATAACGCCCGGGCGTGAAAATAAAAAATCATATTTTTTCCATAAACCTGATCGTTTAGTCCCCAATTTTCCCAAAGGTAACAGGAGAAATTAGACCACAAAAGTTGTTGTCCAATTTGTCCTGAGTACGCTGATACCCCATATGTGGGGGGGACCACTATTTGGGCGCACGGCAGGGCTTGGAAGGGAAGGAGCGCCGTTTGACTTTTTCAAACCAAAATTGGCTGGAATTGAGATTGGACGCCATGTCGCGTTTGGAGAGCCCCTGATGCGCCTAAACAGTGGAAACCCCCAACAAATGACACCATTTTGGAAACTAGACGCCTTAAGGAACTTATCTAGATGTGTGGTGAGCAATTTGAACCCCAAGTGCTTCACAGAAGTTTATAACGTAGAGCCATGAAAATAAAAAAAAAAAAATTTCCTCAAAAATGATTCTTTAGCCTGCTATTTTTTTATTTTTTCAAGGGTAACAGGAGAAATTGGACCCTAAAAGTTGTTGTGCAATTTTTCCTGAGTACGCTGATACCCCATATGTGGGGTGGAACCCCTGTTTGGGCGCATGGGAGAGCTTGGAAGGGAATGAGTGCCATTTTGTAATGCAGACTTTGATGGAATGTTCTGCGGGCGTCATGTTGTATTTGCAGAGCCCTTGATGTGCCTAAACAGTAGAAACCCCCTGCAAGTTACACCATTTTGGAAACTAGACCCCACAAGGAGCTTATCTAGATGTGTGATGAGCACTTTGAACCCCCAAGTGCTTCACAGAAATTTATAGACGCAGAGCCGTGAAAATAAAAAATCATTTTTTTCTCCAAAAATTATTTTTTTAGCCAGCTATTTTTTATTTTCCCAATGGTAACAGGAGAAATTAGAACCCCAAAATTGGTGTGCAATTTGTCCTGAATACTCTAATATGTTGGGGTAAACCACTGTTTGGGCGCACGGCAGGGCTCGGAAGGAAGGGAGCGCCATTTGACTTTTTAAACGCCACGTCGTGTTTGGAGACCCCCTGATGTGCCTAAATAGTGGAAACCCCTCAATTCTAGCTCCAACCCTAACCCCAACACACCCCTAATCCTAATCCCAACCCTAATTCCAATCCTAAGCCTAATTATAACCCTAAGGCTAGGTTCATATTGCATTTTACCAGCCCGTTCAACACAGCGTTGACGGGCTGGTAACGGTATATGCTATATACCTGCTAGCGCAGAGGAATCAGCAGATGATTCATCTGCGCTGCGGTGACGGAGCCCAGACGCTGCAGGCCGCGTCCGAGGCTCAGTCACTGAATAACGGCACATCGCGATGCGTAAAGCGGCATGCGTCGCGATGCGCCCTCAAATGGGGGTAAATAGCAGCGTTAACGGACTGCGTTACACCGCGGTGTAACGCAGTCTGTCTAACGGACTGCCATTACTCAGGATGAACCCAGCCTAACCCTAATTATAACCCTAATTATAACCCTAACCCTAATGGAAAAATGAAAATAAATAAAATTTCTTTATTTTATTATATGTCCCTAACTAAGGGGTTGATAAAGGGGGGTTATGTACTGTTTTTTTATTTTGATCACTGTGATAGTTTATCACAGTGATCAAAATGTACTTTTCCTGAATGAATGAATCTGCCGGCAGGATAAAGAGGCCGAAGGATCGGAGGACAGGGGAGGTACCGGGGACAGGGGACATGGGGAACACCTGGAGGTACCAGGGGGTCGGGGGTCCCGGGGACCCTATTTCTCTCCCCTCTGATGTGCGATCACAGAGGGGAGAGAAATTACAGGCAGGATCGCGGCTTTGTTTTTTCTTTTGCGATCGCCGTTATATGGCGATCCCAAAAGAGTGGGTACTGCGGGGGACCCTTATGTTCTCTGGGGTCTCGGCTACCCCAGGCAGCCGAGACCCCAGAGAAAATCGCCCAACCCCCCCCGGCACCTCGAGGCGGGCGCACTACGCATGCGTCCGCCATTTTCTCGCCATTGGAGCATGGCGGCGGCATCGGGGGACACAGGAGGGCCCTAAAACCACCAGGGGCCACAAAGGGGGAGATCACATCAGAGGAGAGAGAAATTAAATGGCACATCAGATTTTTTGTTTTTTGCTGCGATCGCCGTTATAGTGTTAATAACGGCGATCGCAACACCGGATCGGTAAAAACCGACCCATTCTTGTTTTCTGGGGTCTCGGCTACCCCCGGTAGCCGAGACCCCGGAGAAAATCCGACTGGGGAGCGCTATGCACTTTTTCCACAGCGCCGTTAATTAACGGCGCTGTGGTTAATTAACGGCGCTGTGGTTTAAGTACCCTTAATGACCGCCGTTAAAAGGCGTATCGGCGGTCGTTAAGGGGTTAAGAAGTACTTACCTTCCTTAATCCTGCTTTCCTGTTCACTGCAGAAGTTCTGAGATGAATGTAGGCTTTCCTTCCCTGTGTTTATTTTTTTGACTTTTGTGTAGAGGAGGAGCTTCACTACTTATCGTGAACATAAACTGCAGCACAGATTCATCTCAGCTAAAAGTCTACACCTTAGATCAGGAATAGGATAGACATTTATAGGACATTTCATAACTTTCCCAAATTCTTTTGAAAAAATATTCCCCACAAATTGCATTGAACTACTGTACCCAATTTATGATATATTTAATCGTGTTGCAGCCTCTGCGACCTTACAGAAAAGGTGTATATATGCTGAAAGACCATGTGACACTTAAATTGCACAGAGGTGGACTTCCTGTCACTAAGCATGTGACTTATCAAGGTATTTGCTTGCACCATAAATTTGTAGGGCTCATTGCAAAAGGGTGAATACATAAGCACAAGCCAATTTTTAGTTGTTTGATCCTATAAATTTAATTTATGCCTATATTTTTCTTACTTCACTTTACCAATTTAGACTTTAGTGTTGATGCATAAAACATAAATCAGATTACAAACATATTTAAACACAGGTTATAATTAGTGATGAGCGAGCGTACTCGGGTAAGGTGTAATCCAAGCACAATCTTGTCCTAATCGAGTATTTTCGGCATGCTCGAGTTGCCGCCGCTACATAACTCACGTCTGTTCGACAGCAGCATCACATGCATGGATTGCCTGTTTGTTAGGCATCACAGCGGTGGAGAGAAAGTGTGCAATAATTTTTCACCTATTAACCCTTGTGTAACTGACAAATTTGAAGCAAATAAAAAAATGACTACTAAAATGTTATATTTCCAAGTCCCAAAGTTAAAAAATTCTTTGAGGCATTTGTGTATTCAAAATACTCACTACACCCCTAAATGAAATCCTTAAGCATTGAAATTTCCAATATGGGTTCACTTATGGGGGGTTTCTGCTGATCTGGCACCTCAGGTGCTCTGTTAATGGTGCCCACAATTTGTTCAAATGGAATCTGCCTTCTAAAAGCCAAGTCGCGCTCATGCCCATCCTATCCCTGCCGTAAGCTCAAACAGTATTTTCAAACCACCTATGGGGTACGCTTACGAAGTAAAAGTACACAAATAGCAAACATATATAGTTTCTTTTTCTTTTATTTAAGTGATGAATAATATTTTTTGCTTTTGTTGCCATTTTTCGAGACCCATAGCGGTTTCATTTTTCAGGCTATGGGCTGTGTGAGTGCTTATTTTTTTCACCATGAGCAGTCATTTTTACTGATACGATTTTGGGGTAGATAAGATATTTTGATCACCTTTTACTGCAATGTTGCAGCACCCCAAAAAAGATGTAATTCTGTTTCGATTTTTTATTTTTTCTCTTAACCCCTTTCTGACATCTAACATACTATACCGTCCATGTGACCTGGCACAATTTGACCATAGACTGTATAGTACGTCATCGCATCAGCTGACACCCAGCACTAGGTGCCAGGAGCGGTCAAAGACTGCTCCCCACACTTTAAGCCCGAAATACTGCGATCTAAAAAGATCGCATCATTTGGGAGCCGGCACAGGACTGACAGCCCCTCTGCCTTTGGAACGGAGACCCGCAGCATGCCACGGGGTCCCAATCTTGCCATGGTGAGCCGGATGTCGTTATGACAACATCCGGGTCACCAGAGCTCAGTAAACTTGCTGATCATTAGTGGTGCATGATCAGCAAGTCCTCCCTTTCAGTGAAGCGCTGACAGCTCATATGGCATGCAGATGCTGCTTCATCTGCATGCCATACAAGCGATCAGCCTGCAAAAAATGATTGTCCCATAGTGGGACTAACTAAAAATGTTGTAAAAAATTTTTGCTACTTTTTTCTAATAATTGAAAAATATTAAAAAATATAAAAAACTCAATATATATCCTCTCTAAAATATTTAATGAAAAAAGAAATAAAAGTGCACATTTGTTATCGCCGCGTCCACAAAGACCCGACCTAAAAAGCTGTCCCACTAGTTAAACCCTTTAGTGAACACCATAAAAAAAACAAAAAAAGGCACAAAACAATGCTTTACCATCATTCCGCCAAACAAAAAGTGGAATAACGGGATCAAAAAGACTGATATAAACAAACATGGTACCGCTGAAAACGTCATCTTGTCCTGCAAAAAACAAGCAACCATACAGCTCCACCAGCGGAAAAATAAAAGTTATAGCTCTTAGAATAAAGTGATGCAAAAACAATTATTTTTTCTATAAAATAGTATTGTATAAAAGCGCCAAAACATAAAAAAAAAAAATGAGGTATCGCTGTCATCCTACTGTCTAAGAATAAAACTGCCTTATCAATTTTACCACACATGCAACGGTATTAAACCCCCCAAAAAGAAATTCATAAATTGTAGTTTTTGCTCATTCTGTCTCCCAAAAATCGAATAGAAAGCAATCAAAAAATATGTGCCCGAAAATGGTACCAATAAAAACGCCACCTTGCCCCGCTAAAAATAAGACCTTACATGACTCTGTGAGCCAAAATATGGAAAAATTATAGCTCTCAAAATGTGGTGATTGCAAAAACTATTTTTTGCAATAAAAAGCGTCTTAGCGTGTAACAGCTGCCAAACATAAAAAAATTAGTTTTCAACCTGGACGGTGCCAAGATGCGACTATCCATGCTGAAAACAACTGGTGAATGAGCTGCTGGGTACGCAGCGTCAGTAACAGGGAGTGACGTCATAGAGGTTACCTCCGGTCACTGGGCTCCGTTCCCAGCCAGGCTGAATTGCGGTGAGATCACCGCTAGCACCGAGAGCTCTCACAGTGCTAGCGGGATCTCACTGAAGTCACCGCAGTTACATCGGGTCACTGGGCTCTGTTTCCAGCCGGGCTGAGCTGCGGTGAGATCCGGGATCACTTATAAAATTCACACCTGGAAACAGTAGATTAGTTCCAAAAAGGGAGCATTTATTGGGCATTGCCGCTGTTAAGGCACATCCAGATAAGTTCATTGGGGGGGTCTAGATTCCAAAATGGGGTCACTTGTGAGGCATTTCCACTGTTTAGGCACATCAGGGGCTCTGCAAATGGAACATAACGTCGGCAGACCATTCCATCAAAGTCTGCATTCCAAAACGTCACTACGTCCCTCCCGAGCCTTGACGTGTGCCCAAACAGTAGTTTTCTCCCACATATGGGGTACCAGCATTCTCAGAACAAATTGGACTACTTTTGGGGTCCAATTTCTCCTTTTACCCTTGGGAAAATAAAAAATTGGGGACTAAAAGATCATGCTTGTGGAAAAAATATGATTTTTTATTTTCACGCCCGGGCATTATAAACAATAGTGAAACACCTGGGTGTTTAAAGTTCACACCACACATCTAGATAAGTTCCTTGGGGTCTAGTTTCCAAAATGGTGTCATTTGTGGGGATTTCCACTGTTTAGGCACATCATGGGCTCTCCAAACGCGACATTGCGTCTGATCTCAATTCCAGCCAATTTTGCATTGAAAAGTCAAATGGCGCTCCTTCCCTTCCGAGCTCTGCCATGCGCCCAAGCAGTGGTTCCCCTCCACATATAGGGTATCAGCGTACTGAGGACAAATTGCACAATAACTTTGGGTTCCAATTTCTCCTATTACCCTTGGGAAAATTAAAAAAAATTGGATCTGAAGTAAATTTTTTGTGAAAAAAAGTTAAATGTTCATTTTTTTTTAGACATTCCAAAAATTCCTGTGAAGCACCTGAAGTGTTAATAAACTTCTTGAATGTGGTTTTGAGCACCTTGAGGGGTGCAGTTTTTAGAATGGTGTCATTTTTTGGTATTTTCTATCATATAGACCCCTCAAAGTGACTTCAAATATGATGTGGTCTATTTTGTGTGACATATTTCTGTGATTTAAGGGCATGAAAATTCAAAGTTGGAAAATTTTCAAAATTTTCGCCTCAATTTTCAGCTCGACATGCTGAGAGTCCACGTAAATAGGACGAGACTCACCAATGCAAGTCAATGGGTGCGGAAAAAAAAAACAGTCAACACATGGACCATCTGTATGCCATGCATTTTTTACTGATGATTCTCCAAAAAATATATAAAAGGAAAAATGTATTAAAGGATAATCAATCATCCCATGATAGGAAGTGATACACAGGGAAATGTTGCCACCCCTCCCTAAGCTAGTGTGAGCCAAGACTATTCCATTCACGCCTCTACAGAGTGATTTCACTTGGTAAAGTATCTTGACCCATCAATGTGGAATTGCTACTGGTGCTTGTCCAGGAGTGCCCTCAGTTATGGGACACCAGGCCTAAAACAGATAGTTTTATCACACAAACTAGTATATAAACAGCATTAACCATATGTCTTCTTTATGTCACCATCATTTTTCAAATGTCATTTTATTTTGTTAAGAAGGATTAAAATTTAGCTGCATTGTTTTAATTTTTCAACAATATTTACAAATCCTCTTTTTTATGGATTTATTCAGTTTTTCAAGTGACCTTAAGCATCTGTATATGTGCCTATTTATAGGTAAAGCCTAAAAAAACTGCACCCTTAAAATTGTTTAAAACTAATTTACAGGTTTTTTTAACCTTTCATGTGCTTAACAGGAATTAATACAAAGTGGGATGCAAAATTCTATTTAATAGGAAAAAATGAGCACCAATTTACTATGCAATTTCTCCTCTCTGTGGTCAAAAACTAATGTTTGAGCATATAGCAGTGCTCAGAAAGGAAAGACTGCTGTTTCATTTTTTTTAATAGATGGCAGACAACATGTATCAATGCCTCAAGTGCCAAAAAAAAAGCAGAAACCCCCTCAAGTTACACCTTTTTGGAAGCTAAGCTCCTCAAGAAATTGATCTAGCAGTGTAGTGAGCATTTCTAACCCATGGGTGCTTCACAGAACTTTATAAAATTGGGCCATGAAAAAAAAAAATATATATTTTTTTGCCAGTAAAATGTTACTTTAGCCTCAAGTTTTTCATTCTTACAATGAATAATAGTAGGAAATATAATCTATAATTCGTTATGTGGCAATACCCCATGTGTGATTGGGCAGTACTGTTGGGGCACATGGCAGGGATCAGAAGGCTTGCCATTTGGCTATTGGAAAGCATATATTGTTTGAGTAGATTGGTGGAGTCATTAGTAGAGTCTCTGATGCCATATCATCAGAAAAAAACAAATGATCCCATTTTGGAAACTAGATCCCTATATGAATTCGTCTATGGGTACAGTAAATTTGTAACCAGAATAAAGTAATCATTAGAATGGTGTGCACTCAGGTCGTAAGGAAAAAGAGGTGCTGGTGAATTGGACCATGAAGGCACCAACTACAGAATACATAAGAAATTCACCGCACACTGAATAAGCAGATCGTTTGCAGAAAATTAAATTTTATTCTGAGGACATCCAGTCCAAGAGAAATGGATGTCCTCAGAATAAATGGATGTTTTTTTTCTTTTTTTGTAGTACCCCATGATTAAGATCCGGGAGATCGAAACGTTGGGTGACTAATCTGTATTAGCTGTATTTTTTCGATCTTGGCACATTTCTCTTGGACTGGATGTTCTCAGAATAAAATTCAATTTTCTGCAAACGATCTGCTTATTCAGTGTGCGGTGAATTTCTTTTGTATTTTCCAGTGGGTGTTGCAGAGTGAAAATTTCAAATATACCTTTGTAGTTCCCAATGTATTGTGCCCAGCTTGTGTTTCTGGAGACTCACACCTTGTAAATTAAGTGCGTTCTTCCCGCTACAGTAATTCCAAGCATGTGGACACTTAGGAAGCTTTCACATTGCATTTTTCTGTACATTTGCGGGTCCCATTGGAGCTTGTGTCTAAAGCCCCCCACAAAACAGGATTTAGATGACTATGCCAATAAGACCATAGTCTATAATGGTGCTGGCAGAGTGAAAGTGTGCTCGGACGTCCATCATTTTCGGACGTATGCGCTTACTGGATGCGGACACTCTGACATAATAATTTTAAACAAAAAATAGCATTTTTCGTGGCAAATCAGTTCTTTGCTAATTTTTCATGTTATTTTGTGTGTTTTTTTTTCATTTTTACAAATTTTATTGAAATTGTTTTATATCATTACTTGTCCCACTAAATGACTTGAATATTTTTCACTTTGCTAGTCTAATACACTGGACACTTCTGCACTGCACATGGAACCTGTCAGTTTCACACTGACACAGCCTGTTAAATCCTAACAGGTCATTGTACCTAAAGACCGTTGCTTGCAATTGTGGGGTCCCTGTAGGGTTAACCATGACAAAATAACCTAGTGCAGAAGTATTAAGTTCTCTTATTAACTGCGGTAAAAATGCCTATCAGAATACGTTAAAGCGTTAAAGGAGTTATCACCACTGTTAAAATTATGCATGATTCCAGCAGTTGTCACATGACTGCAACTATGCAATTTGCATACTTGCAGTAATGTGCTGACTACAGTCTCAGCCCCAACTCCCAATAATCTAGCAATGATGCTGGAACAGACGAGCGCAACCAAATATTTACATTATGCGCATTACATACAGTTAGGCGGCAAGTTGTAGCATTTGCCGAAGATTTCACCTGGGTGTACAACCCCTATAACAAGATATTCTCTTTTACCAAGACATTATGTGTGAGTCCATGCATGTAATAGAAAGGTTCACATTTTAATTACATTCTCTTTATTACACTTATTAAAAGCTAAATTACACAATTTGAAATGTCACATTTTATTGATGATAGTTGTGCGTTATACAGTTTCATCATGTTAAATCCTAATACTCTTTAATTTCTAGCCACACACATGAAATTACTCAGATAGTATTAGGAGCAGAAATTATTATACTAGAAATTATTATACTAGGGTAGTTTATTACAAGAATTTAAGGTCACTATAAATAAAAGTCATTGTGTGGGTCAGTTTTTCCTTTCTAGCAGCTCACTTGTCTACAGTATTTACACAGTCTAAAATAAAATAAAAAAGACACCCGGTAAAAAGATACCACATAAATGACCAAATGAAGACATTTCTGGAAACTATGCCATGTGCACATACCCTAACACTGTAGTCTTTCAGCATTAGAGACCTTCATTAACCCCTTTACCCCCAAGGGTGGTTTGCATGTTAATGACCTGGCCAATTTTTACAATTCTGACCACTGTCACTTTATGAGGTAATAACTCATGGATCCCGGTGATTCTGACATTTTCTCATGACATGTTGTACTTCATGATAGTGGTAAAATTTCTTTGATATGACTTTATTTGTGAAAAAAAATGGAAATTTGGTGAAAATTTTGCAATTTTCCAACTTTGAATTTTCATGCCCTTAAATCACAGATATGTCACACAAAATACTTAATAAGTAACATTTCCCACATGTTTACTTTACATCAGCACAATTTTGGAACCAACATTTTTTTTTTGTTAGGAACTTATAAGGGTTAAAAATTAAACAGCAATTTCTCATTTTTACAACACCATATTTTTTTTTAGAGATCACATCACATTTGAAGTCACTTTGAGGGGTCTATAGGATAGAAAATACCCAAAAGTGACACCATTCTAAAAACTGCACCCCTAAAGGTGCTCAAACCCACATTTATGAAGTTTATTAACCCTTCAGGTGCTTCACAGGAATTTTTGGAATGTTTTAAAAAAATTAACATATAACTTTTTTTCACAAAAAATTTACTTCAGATCCAATCTGTTTTATTTTACCAAGGGTAACAGGAGAAATTAGACCCCAAAAGTTGTTGTGCAATTTGTCCTGAGTATGCTGATACCCCATTTGTGGGGTAAACCACTGTTTGGGTGCATGGCAGAGCTCGGAAGGGAAGGAGCACTGTTTGACTTTTTCAATGCAAAATTGGCTGGAATTGAGATCGGACGCCATGTTGCGTTTGGAGAGCCCCTGATGTGCCTAAACTGAGGAAACCCACCAATTCTAACTGCAACCCTAACCTCAGCACACCCCTATCCCTAATACCATCCCTAACCACAATCCTAACCCTAATTTTAGCCCTAAACCCTAATTGGAAAATGGAAATAAATGCAATTTTTTATATTACTATTTTTCCCTAACTAAGGGGTGATAAAGGGGGGTTTGATTTACTATTTATAGCTGCTTTTTATAGAGGTTTTTATGTTTGGTAGCTGTCATACACTAAAAGACACTTTTTTTTTGCAAAAAATAGTTTTTGCATCACCACATTTTGAGAGCTATAATTTATTCATATTTTGGCCCAGAGAGTCATGTTAGATCTTGTTTTTTGGGTACGAGATGATGACGTTATCAGCAGCAGATGGAAGGAAGGGAGACACAGTCATTACTAGTGGTAGGCGGAGCCCACACAGGATAGAACACCTCAGATTAAAAAAGAGTGTTGACCGGCCCCTCCAGCTTGGGCTCCTCCTACTCCAGCTCTCCAGTCTAAAATTTGAGGTCACAGAGGATAGTCGCTGCTGGAGCAGCTCCTCAGAAAATTTTGTTATTTTTATCGGACAGAGACTTGCACCCCCGTGGTCTAGAGGTCTCAGGGGTCTCAGCGCTGCTGGACCCCCACCTCTCCCTTGGCGGATCTGTATTACACTTTAAGGAGGTCCCTGCAGAACCCTGCCGGCCCCGGGGGATGAGGGTTGCTTCCCTGGCAGGGACGCAAACCTCGCTTCTGGGGTCACAGCGTTCCCCGCCCTGGGGGGAAGCTAAAGGGCACAGCGCCACAAATCCCTGGGGTCCCTGTGGCGCTCAGCTGGGTGAGTACTCAACATTTTAATATGTGTTTGATCGCTTCAGCGGCTGCTGCGGCAGCCGCTGCTACATGTTTTCAGTGTGGTGATTGTGTACTTTTGTCCGCAGGTGAATGCCTGCAGGACATGGAGTGGGGCAGGAGCGGAGAGCAAAGTGAGTCGAGCGCTTTTTTTGAAGCCGGCGGGGGGCGTGGCTTCGCGCTTTCCCGTTTTTTTTTCGCGGGCAGGAAGCGCTCTGAGCGCGCGCTTTACCCTGTTTTTCCTCTAACGGCTTCTCTCCTCTAGCGCGGCGGCCATTACTCTCCCCGACCGACCAAAGGAACAAAGGACACTGCACCGCGGCCAGCTGGGTGAGTCGCTTCTGCCTGTCAGGGCAGAAGCTTAACCCCCTCACCCCCCCAGCGCAGGGCACCTTTCTGAAGGACTGTCACACTGAACGCTCCCGCTAACGATCACGATAACGACGCATACTAATGCGATCGTTTTTGTGATCGTTTTAATGTCGCTAGTAGCTGCCACTGTGGACGTTCTCATTAACGACGCATAAGTGGTTAGCGATCTCCTTAACGACTTTGGCGGTCATTGCGATGTAAAATCAGCGCAATATGTTAACGATCTCGTTGGCGTTCTTGTTTAGTGTGGCATACCCTTGAGGCACTGTCCTGCAGCTGCTACCTCATAAGAGCACATGGGGCTCGCACACCCTTTTCATTAACAGGGGTTGTGGGGAGTCTGCGACATTAACCCCTTCTTAGGCGGTTAACCCTTAAATTGGGGGACAGCTGGGGTAGCTCTCTCTTTAAGAGCTTTAACCCTTCAGCTTTCGTCCAGGGGACGGTTCGGTCAGCCCTCTTGGGGATCGGGTCGTCCCTCTTTTTCAGGAAAAAAGAACGCTCAGAAATTCCGCACTCCCTGGAAACAGAGTTTCCGCCAAAACAAGCGGGAAGCTGACAAAAAGCCCGCTAAGGCGGACTGACGCCAGGGTCTCACTCGAGGGTTCTCGAGTGGGAGGTCGCCTGCTCCAATTCGAACCGACTTGGGCTTCCCGCGTGTCGGACGCCTGGGTGACGCGGGTTGTGTCGGCAGGCTACTTCATAGAGTTTCTTTCTCGACCCCCAGACAGTTTTTGCCAATCCCACATTCCATCAGAGCCCGAGCTATTTGCCGCTCTACTGCGGGAGGTCGATTCCCTTCTGCAGAAGGGTGTGGTGGTACCGGTTCCGCCGGAGGACCGGGGAAGAGGGTTTTATTCCAACCTCTTTGTGGTCCCCAAAAAGGAGGACAAATTTCGCCCCATTCTGGATCTCAAAAGATTGAATCGGCATGTCCGCACCCGGAAATTCCGCATGGAGTCACTTCGCTCCGTTGTGGCGGCCCTGTCGCAGAACGATTTTTTGGTGTCAATCGACATTCGCGACGCTTATTTGCATGTTCCCGTCGGAAGGGCCCACCAACGCTTCCTTCGTTTTGCCATAGGTCAGGACCATTACCAGTTTGTGGCCCTGCCATTCGGGTTGGCCTCAGCACCCAGAGTTTTTACGAAAATTCTGGCACCTCTCATGGCGATTCTGCGAAGACAGGGGGTTACGATTCTTCCCTATCTGGACGACCTTTTGATTGTGGCGTCCTCAAAGGAGGAGGCGGTGACGGCTCGCAATCTATCCCTTCAGCTCCTGGAGGACTTCGGGTGGCTGGTCAATTGGGAGAAGTCGTCTCTGGAACCGTCGCAGTCAATCCTGTTTTTGGGAATGCATTTCGACACGGTACGAGCAGTGGTGTCTCTGCCTCCAGACAAGCAAGCGAGTCTTCTTCGACATGTACAGGTTATGAAGTCTTCGACAGCAATGTCCCTTCGAAGGTGTATGCGCCTTCTGGGTTTGATGGTGGCGTCGATGGAGGCAATTCCGTTTGCCCAATTTCATTCCAGGGCTCTCCAAATGCTCATCTTGAACCTTTGGGATCGATCGCAGTTTTCACTGGATTGCAGTGTCATCATCTCCCACAGGGTGCGAGAGTCTCTAGGATGGTGGTTACGTCCGGAAGTGTTATCCCTGGGGAAGTCCTTCCTCCCTCCGAGGTGGTCGATCATAACCACCGATGCCAGCCTGACGGGCTGGGGGGGTGTCTGGAACGATCTCTGGATTCAGGGAGTATGGTCGTCGGAAGAGTCTGTCCTGCCGATCAACATCCTGGAATTGAGGGCAATTTTCCTTTGCCTCCAACACTGGACGGTCCCTTTAAGCGGTCTACAAGTCCGAGTGCAGACAGACAACGCGACGGCGGTCGCGTATATCAACCATCAAGGTGGGGCGAGGAGCTTCAGGCTCATGATGGAGGTGTCTCGGATCCTGGTATGGGCCGAGGCCAGGGTGCCAGCCATCTCTGCGATTCACATTCCAGGAGTTCAGAATATCACAGCGGACTTCCTCAGTCGCGAAAAGATGGATCCCGGAGAATGGAGTCTTCATCCGGAAATTTTTGCACTGCTGTGCTCCCGTTGGGGGACTCCCCAAGTGGATTTGATGGCATCCAGGTTCAATGCCAAGTTACCGACGTTCATGTCCAGGTACAAGGACCCGAAGGCTGTGGCGGTGGATGCTCTGTGGCTCCTTGGGACCAATTCGAGCTGATCTATGTGTTCCCGCCGATATCCTTACTTCCTCTGGTGTTGCGTCGGATCAGACTGGAGAGAGTCCCGGCTATGTTGATAGCCCCAGATTGGCCAAGGAGGACGTGGTTCTCGACACTGGTGTCGCTTCTGGCAGCGCCTCCACTTCCACTCCCTCTTCGCCCGGACCTGTTAACCCAAGGGCCCGTTCGTCACCCGGACCTGAAGTCTCTGCGTTTGACAGCGTGGCTCTTGAGACCGAAATCTTGATCCGTCAAGGTTTTTTCAGCCGAAGTCATTGCCACTCTGCGAGCTGCCAGAGGTCCGGCTACTACTAGGATTTATCACAAGACTTGGGAAGTCTTCTTTTCGTGGTGTTCGGGTTCTTCTAGGAACCCGAGGATTTTTTCCATTCTCAATTTGTTGGCCTTTTTGCAGTACGGGCTGGACAAGGGTTTGGCAGTTAGCACTCTGAAGGGGCAGGTTTCTGCTCTGTCCTTGCTGTTTCGGAAGGCTATCGCCTCGCGTAGGGACGTACGTTCCTTTTTTCGCGGGGTAACCCGTCAGTTTCCGCCACGGAAGGCGCTTGTGTCTCCTTGGCGGCTCAATCTTGTCTTGGAGGCTCTTCAACATGGGCCTTTTGAGCCTATGGACTCTGTTAGCCTTTCTTTGCTCTCTTGGAAGGTTGCCTCCTAGTGGCGGTCACTTCTTTTGAGAAGGGTTTCTGAGTTGGGGGCTCTTTCTTTGCTCGCTCCTTTTCTGGAGTTTCACCCAGATTGTGTAGTGCTTCGCACAGGGGGCGACTTTCTACCTAAGGTGGTGTCACAATTTCATGTTAACCAGGATATTTGTGTTGCCCTCGCTTTGTCCGGAGCCGAGGAAATGCGATGGAACGGGCCTTGCACACATTGGATTTAGTGCGGGCTTTGAAGTTCTATTTGTCTATTACTCAAAGTTTTCGGAAGTCGGATTATCTGTTTGTGATTCCAGCAGGTCGTCGACGTGGGCAACGACTTCCAAGGATTCTATAGCTCGTTGGATTCGGTCGGCCATTTTAGAGGTTTACCGACTTAAGGGCGAACCTTGCCCGATTAAGATTCGAGCTCACTCCACAAGGGCTGTGGGTTCATCGTGGGCCTTTCATCAAGGGGCCTCGGCAGCTCAGCTGTGCCGGGCGGCGACCTGGCGCTCCGTCCACACTTTTAAACGAAATTTTATAAGGTGGACGTCAGTGCTTCCGCTGATGCGGCCTTAGGACGTAGGGTCCTGCAGGCGGCTGTAGTTTAAAGTTCTTGTGAACTTGTATTTAGCGCTAGTTGCGCATTTATTTAATTTTATGGGAATCTGCCTCTGTTGGGTTTTTTGCCCACCCTTAATTTCTGGACTGCTTTGGGACGTCCCACTAGTAATGACTGTGTCCCCTTCCTTCCATCTGCTGCTGAAAGACGGATTTTGGTAAGACCTTACCTGTAAAATCCTTTTCAGCGAAGGAAGGAAGGAGACACAGATCCCTCCCATGGCAGAGTGTTGTTGTGTTTTCAATGCGGCGTGACCCTTCTCTGATAGCGATTATCGGGGCTGAGGTCGGCGCGCAAAAGGCTCTTTTCCAGCATTGCCACTCATCGCAGTGGTCGGGTTCAGTGAGTAGTACCTGGGACTGTGTGGTTTTTTTCTGTTAAAATGCATAACCTATCTCTTGTTTTTTCTCTGAAGTTCTTCAGAAGGGGTTATGTTGCTCCGCTGGTGATTTTTGCTCTTCCTTAGCTTGTGTTACGACTGGAGAGCTGGATAGGAGGAGCCCAAGCTGGGGGGGGCCGGTCAACACTCTTTTTTAATCTGAGGTGTTCTATCCTGTGTGGGCTCCGCCCACCCACTAGTAATGACTGTGTCTCCCTTCCTTCCTTCGCTGAAAAAAGGATTTTACAGGTAAGGTCTTACCAAAATCCGTCTTTTATCGGTACCATTTTAAGGCACATGACATTTTTTGATCACTTTCTATTTTCCCAATTTTTGGGAGACAGAATGAGCAAAAAACAGCAGTTCATGAATTTCTTTTGGAGGGCGTTTACACCATTCCGCGTGTGGTAAATTGATAAGGCAGTTTTATTCTTCGGGTCAGTGCGATTACAGCAATAACTCATTTATTCATTTTTTAATTTTTTAACTTTTATAGAAAAAATAATTATTTTTACATCACTTTATCTGAAAGCTATAACTTTTTTATTTTATGTTGATGATGCTGTATGGTGGCTCGTTTTTATGCGGGACAAATGATGTTTTCAGCGGTACCATGTTTATTTTTTAACCGTCTTTTTGATTGCGTTTTATTCTACTTTTTTTCTCTGCAATATGATGATAACGCATACTTTTTTGCCTTTTTTATGGTGTTCACTAAAAGGGTTAACTAGTGGACAGTTTTATAGGTCGGGTCGTTACAGACGTGGCGGGTACCAAATATGTGTACTTTTATTGGTTAATTTTTTTTATTCAAATATTTATTCAGCGATAGAATAAATATTGATTTATTATTTTTTTATTTTTTTTATATATTTTTTATAATCATTCGATGTTTTAACACTTTTCCCCACTATGGGATAATCATTTTGTGCAGGGATGATTGCTTCTAGAGCATGCATGGAAGCAGCATCTGCATGCAACAGAATCTGTCAGCGCTGCATGTAATTTACACTGACCTGAAAGACTTAATAATAATAATAATAATCTTTATATAGCGCCAACATATTCCTGAGCGCTTTACAGTTTAAACAGTTTCAAAACACAAGTCATAAGTAACAACGTTAACAATACAATAATTAAAGCCAAAATAAGCCGCCCCTGCTCGTGAGTAGTGTTGAGCGATACGATACCGCAAGTACGGGTATCGGCCGAAATAAACGTACGGGCTTTCGATACTTAGTTTCGATATTTCCAAAACGATACCGGAATCGGATTTGCAAATGTCACTGGAGTGTCCTCCCGGCGGGTCTGTCAGGATTCGCGGCACTTACCTGGAGAAGATCCCGGTGGCCGGCCTGGACGGTTGAGGCCGCCATCATCTTTCCCCGGCAGTCACATGCATTTCTCGCGA
>JARQOD010000001.1:872427225-872479705 GCA_033576555.1 Oophaga sylvatica
GGTGCGGGATTTATCGGTGGAACATCGGACACTACAGTCATGGCCAAAAGTTTTGAGAATGACACAAATATTATATTTTCACCATGATCTGCTGCCCTCTGGTTTTAATCTGTGTTTGACAGATGTTTTTATCACAGACAGAAATATAATAATTTGCAAACATATGAGTAACAAAAGCTTATATTGACAGAATGAGTTAAAGCAGCAAGTCAATATTTGCAGTGTTGACCCTTCTTCTTCAGACCTCTGCAATTCTCCCTGGCATGCTCTCAATCAACTTCTGGACCAATCCTGACTGATAGCATCCATTCTTGCACAATCAATGCTTTCATTTTGTCAAATTTTTTAGGTTTTTGTTTGTCCCCCGTCCTTGATGATTGACCACAAGTTCTCAATGGGATTAAGAATCTGGGGAGTTTCCAGGCCATGGACCCAAAATCTCTATGTTTTGTTTCCCTGAGGCCATTTAGTTATCAGCTTTGCTTTATGGCAAGGTGGCTCCATCATGCTGGAAAAGGCATTATTGATCACCAAACTGCTCTTGGAGGGTTGGGAGAAGTTGCTCTGGAGGACATTCTGATACCATTTCTTTATTCTGGCTGTGTTTTTAGGCAAGACTGTGAGAGAGCCGATTCCCTTGGCTGAGAAGCAACCCCCATACATGAATGGTTCAGGATGCTTAACATTGGCATGAGACAAGACTGTGGTAGCGCCACCTTGTCTTCTCCGAATGAGGCGTTTTCTTGAGTCCCAAACAATCGAAAAGGGGATTCATCAGAGAAAATAACTTTCCCCCCAGTCCTCAGCAGTCCACTGCCTGTACCTTTTGCAGAATATCAGTCTGTCCATGATTTTTTTCTGAGAGAAGTGACTTCTTTTGCTGCCCTCCTTGAGACCAGGCCTGCTCTAAGAGTCTCCGCCTCACAGTGCGTGAGATGCACTCACAACCTGCCTGCTGCCATTCCTGAGCAAGCTCTGCACTGCTGGTAGCCCGATCCCGCAGCTGAAACACTTTTAAAGACGGTCCCTGGCGCTTGCTGGTCTTTCTTGGGCGCCCTGGAGCCTTTTTGGCAACAATGGAACCCTCTCTTGAAGTTCTTCATGATGCATAGATTGTTGACTGAGGTGCAATCTTTCTAGCTGCGATACTCTTTCCCTGTTATGGCCATTTTTGTGCTTTGCAAGATGACTGCACGTTGTTTCTTTAGAGATAACCATGGTTAACAGAAGAGAAACAAATGTCACGCTGTCTAAATGATATGTATAACAATGTCAGTAAACTATTAATACAGGAAACAACAGTATAGCAACTCAACATTGTAATATAAATAGATTTACCTGACACGATATCTGCTGAACTCAGGTTAATCTTGAGGACTTGAATGGCTGAAACAGGAAAGAGGTGGACCGGGATCTAACCTGACCCTAAACTGGGGTCCAAACTAATCCCTGACCTTGGAGGTACTGATAATGGTTTCAAGGTCCAAGTCTCCAACCTAACACTGTCTCCTATCAGACCCTGAACCCTGTAATCAGTCCTAAGAAGGATCCTGACTACCACCAAAGGGATAATGGGCTGATCTCAGCTAAATACACAGTTTAGACAATAAGACAGACAGGATAACACTCGCTTGCATACACACTCAAACACCAAAGGAACTAAATGGTCTGGGAAATAAACTCTAAACCAATTGAGCTTAAACAACTAAGGAGCTCTCAACTAAAGTCTATACAAGATTCATTCCTATCTGTGGTCTGCATGAAGTTTCACTGGCAAACTCCCCAAGCAGACAACCAGGAACTTAAAGGAAACCAACAACAAATAATCATTGCAGCCGGGAGAAAACTGCACCCAGTCCCAGCACACGAGCACAGACAAATAACTCCCTAGCGCCAAACACAAGAAACAGCAGCTCAGCTGTGGAAGTCAAAATGTGCAACCGCGACGATCTTCGTGGCAATGCAAACCATGACAGTACCCCCCTTCTACGAGGGGCCTCCGGACCCTCAGGGCCAGGCCTGCCCGGTGAGTTCTGTGGAAGGTCCGAACCAAACGATCTGCGTTAACATCAGACGCAGGGACCCACGCCTCTCCTCCGGACCAACCCCTTCCAATGCACCAAGTACTGAAGGGACCCGGCGATTCAGGCAGAGTCAATGATCTTTGATACTTGAAATTCCAAGTTACAATTGACCAACACCAGGAGGGGGGAGGTAGAGGTGACGGTATGACTGGTGCACATACCTTTTAAGTAATGACTTGTGGGAACACATTATGAAATTTTAAACGTAGGAGGGAGGTCCAGACGAAATGCCACAGGATTAATTTATGGAAACTGATCCTGTACGGCCCGATGAATCTGGGACCCAGTTTCCAGAGGGCACTTTAAGTTTTATATTCCTGGTAGACAACCATACCAGATCGTTCACATTCAGATCTGGACCAGAAACTCTCCTCCTATCAGCCATACGTTTGTAACGGTTCCCCATCGCACTCAGATATTCAATACACCTCTCACACAGAAGCAAGTGACGCGACGAAAACGCTCCTCCTCAGGAAAAACCCAGAGGACCCCCCCCCATTGAAAGTACAAAACTTGGGTATTAAACCATATGCCCCAAAAAACGGGGACTTACCAGTGGACTCGCTCCGCCTGTTTTTAAGAGCGAACTCTGCCAAAGGCAAGAAAGAAACCAGTCCCTCTTGGTTCTCTGAGACAAAACACCGAGAATAGTCTCTAAGCTCTGATTCAGACGCTCTGTCGACCATTGGTCTCGGATGAAAAGCCGAGGAAAATGACAATTGCATCCCCCGACGTAAACAAAATGCCCTCCAAAATTTGGACACAAACTGAGACCCCCTATCTGACACCACATCAGAAGGCAACCCATGAATCTAACGATCTCCCTAATGAACACCTGCACCAGAGTTTTAGCATTAGGAGTGCAGGAAGAGCAACGAAATGTGCCATCTTACTGAACCTGTCAACAACCACCAGAAATGACAGTATTCCTGACGACGAGGAAGGTCCGTAATGAAGTCCATAGATAAATGAGTCCATGACGCTCCGGAAGTTTCAAGGGTAAAAGGGTCCCAGACGGACGGGTATGAGGGGTTTTAAGAGCGAGCACACACCCCACATGACGCGACAAAAGTTAAAAACATCTTTATTAGCATTAGGCCACCAAAACCCGGAGAAAGGAGATCTAAAGTAGCCTTCTCCCTGGATGTCCTGCTAGAGCAGAATTTATGATGTGCCTCAATAACCTTTTGTCTCAACAGATTTGGGACAAACAGCTCCTGGAGGTCCTGCGGGGGCGTCCCCCTGACCTCAAAACACCTCCTCCTCAAGCTCAGAACATACAGCCGACACTACCCCCCCCTCCTGAAGATAGGAATGGGGTCATCCGTTTTCCCGGCCCCTGGGAAACTGCGAGACAAGGCATCAGCCTTTACATTCTTAGACCCCGGGCGATAAGTGACGACAAAATTAAACCTGGTAAAAAACAACGACCTCGAGCTTGTCTGGAATTCAGACGCTTAGCGGATTCCAAATACAACAGGTTCTTGTGATCAGTAATAACTTTAACCGGGTGGACTGCCCCCTCCAAAAAGTGACGCCATTCTTCAAAAGCAACTTAATGGCCAAAAGTTCCCTATTGCCGATATCATAATATCCTTTCGGCGGACGACAATTTCTTAGAAAAGAAAGCGCACGGATGCCATTTACCAGGGGACGGACCCTGGGACAATTAGCACCCACCCCTACGTCAGACGCATCCACCTCCACAATGAACGGCTGAGATGCATCTGGTTGGATGAGAACGGGTGCCGAAGCAAAACATTTCTTCAAAGAGGAAAAGGCTTGGCAAGCTTTGTCCGACCATTTAGAAAAATCCGTCCCTTTTCTTGTCATGTCAGTGAGAGGTTTGACGACAGATGAGAAATTACAAATAAATTTCCGGTAGTAGTTAGCAAACCCCAAAAAACGCTGCAGAGCCTTAAGATCCCCTGGCTGATCCCATTCAAGCGCTGCTCTCACCTTTTCAGGGTCCATACGGGAAACCGGAGGCTGACACCAAAAAACCCAAAAACTGAAGTTCCTGTACGGCAAATACACACTTCTCCAGTTTGGCGTATAGTTTATTGTCTCGCAAGATCTGCAACACCTGTCTCACATGCTCCTGATGAGACACAAGATCTGGCGAGTAAATTAAAATGTCGTCCAAATATACAACCACAAACAGCCCCACAAGGTGACGAAAAATTGTCATTAACAAAATGTTGGAATACTGCTGGTGCAGTAGTCAGACCAAAAGGCATGACTAGGTCTCATAATGTCCCTCCGGCGTGTTAAACGCCGTTTTCCACTCATCCCCCTCTTTTATCCTAATCAGATTATACGCCCCCCTGAGATCCAATTTAGAAAACCATTTGGCGCCAACAATTTGATTGAAGAGATCAGGAATAAGAGGGAGTGGATACGATCTCGAACAGTAATCCGATTAAGTTCGCGGAAATCCAAGCAAGGGCGTAGGCCTCCATCTTTCTTCTTCACAAAGAAGAACCCCGCGGCTACTGGGGAAGATGAAGGTCTAATATGCCCTTTGGCCAGACTTTCAGAAATATAATCTTTCATAGCCTGCCTCTCAGGACCAGAAAGATTATACAACCTAGCTTTAGGCAACTTAGCATCAGGAAGGAGATTAATAGAGCAGTCATACACGCGATGAGGAGGCAACTCCTGACACCCCTCCTCAGAGAAAACATCCCCAAAATCCTCCAAAAAAGGAGGCAATGTACTAGGCACGACCGCACTGATGACTGTGTTCATGCAATTGCTTTTGCAAAACTCACCCCATTGGCTTATTTCTCTGGACTGCCAATTAATCACAGGGTATGTTTAACCAACCAAGGAAGTCCCAACACAATGGGAGTAGGTAGACCCTCCAACACATAACAAGATAATTGTTCCCTATGTATTGCCCCTACCCGAAGGTCAATGTTATGAACCTCATGAACAAAGCTACCTTGGCCGAGAGGCCTGGCGTCAATGGAGAATATAGGGATCGTTTGACCAATACACTCAGATGCATACCTTGAGCCTGAGCAAACTGAGCGTCAACCAGATTAGCCCCGGAACCACTATCAAGAAGAACAGACAATCTCTCCACTCTCGTACCAACTACCACCTCCACTGGTACAAGGAACTGAGAAGAACTGGCAGATGAAATACATACTCCCAGGTTGTCGTCCACCACACAACCTGGGATTAACAGTTTTCTGGCGACTTTTGGCTCAACAAGGCACGGGATGGACATTCTCCAACAAAATGTCCCTCTTTTCCCGCAGAAAAAACATCTTCTAGTCCTGCGGTGTACCGCCAATCCCCTCCTACGAAATGATGTCCCTCCCAACTGCATAGGCTCATCCGAACAGACAAGGGGAACCTCAACATAAGGGACTTTAGTGGTAGGTGGAGAAACAACAGTGAGTGGGGTTACCTCACCCCTCTCCCGAAGCCGTCTATCAGTACGGATAGCTAAGGCCATAGCAGCCTCCAGAGAAGGAGGAGACTCATACTGAGCCAAAACGTCTTTTAATTTATCAGAAAGCCCATGACAAAACTGGCTCCTAAGAGCTGGGTCATTCCACTGAGTATCTGTGGCCCATCTACGAAACTCAGAAGCAAATTCCTCTGCCGGACGATCTCCCTGCTGTATCTTACGTAATTTTGTCTCAGCAAGAGAGACCCGATCTGGGTCATCATATACCAATCCCAGGGCAGTAAAAAATTGATCTACAGACAGTAGAGCCGGGATCCCGGAGGAAGGGAAAATGCCCAGGATTGAGGGTCCCCTTGCAGAAGTGAGATAACAATTCCCACTCTCTGCTCCTCACTCCCTGATGATCGAGGCCGAAGCCGAAAATACAATTTACATGCCTCCCGGAAGGTGAAAAATTTGTCTCGCCCACCAGTGAACCTGTCCGGGAGAGCTACTTTAGGTTCAACTCTGGTTTGCTCCAGGGGAGACAAAACTTTGGATTTAATGTCCGTCAGCTCCATGGATAATCCCTGCAACTGCAGAGCCAGCTGGGCTACTGGATCCATGGTAACTGGAGATAATTTTTATGGCCAGTGAAAATGTCACGCTGTCTAATGATATGTATACAATGTCAGTAAACTATTAATACAGGAACAACACTCTATACAACAACTAGTATAGCAACATCAACATGTAAGTATAGAATAGATTTACCTGACACGATATCTGCTGAACTCAGGGTTAATCTTGAGGACTTGATGAGCTGAAACAGGAAAGAGGTGGACCGGGATCTAACCTGACCCTAAACTGGGGTCCTAACTAATCCCTGACCTTGGAGGTACTGATAATGGTTCAGAGGTCCAAGTCTCCAACCTAACACTGTCTCCTATCAGACCCTGAACCCTGTAATCAGTCCTAAGAAGGATCCTGACTACCACCAAAGGGATATGGGCTGATCTCAGCTAAATACACAGTTTAGACATATAAGACAGACAGGATAACACTCGCTTGCATACACACTCAAACACCAAAGGAACATAAATGGTCTGGGAAATAAACTCTAACCAAGTTGAGCTTAGAACAACTAAGGAGCTCTCAACTAAAGTCTATACAGATTCATTCCTATCTGTGGTCTGCATGAAGGTTTCACTGGCAACTCCCCAATCAGACAACCAGGAACTTAAAGGAAACCAATCAACAAATAATCAATTGCAGCCGGGAGAAACTGCACCCAGTCCCAGCACCGAGCACAGACAGAATTAACTCCCTAGCTGCCAAACACAAAGAAACAGCAGCTCAGCTGTGAGAAGTCAAAATGTGCAACCGCGACGATCTTCGTGGCAATGCACACATGACAACAATGATGCCAAGCACCAGCCTCCTTTTAAAGTGTCCAGTGGTGTCATTTTTACTTAATCATGACAGATTGAGCTCCAGCCATGTCCTCATCAACACCCACACCTGTGTTAATGGAGCAATCACTGAAAAGAGGTTAGCTGGTCCTTTTAAGGCAGGGCTGCAATGATGTTGAAATGTGTTTTGGGGGATAAAGTTCATTTTCTAGCCAAATATTGACTTTGCAAGTAATTGCTGTTAAGCTGATCACTCTTTATAACATTCTGGAGTATATGCAAATTGCCATTAGAAAAAGTGAAGCAGTAGACTTTGTAAAAATTAATTTTTGTGTCATTCTCAAAACTTTTGGCCATGACTGTAGTCACATTCCATACTCAATTACAAAAAGAGTTGAAGGAGACCGTGCAGGGAACCACCCTTCATGCTGTTAGTCGACCTGTTGATTCTGTAGATGTGGCTTTGCACTCTCCTGAACCCTTGGTTAAGCTTCCTGATACCTTTTCTAGGAAGAAAGATAAATTTCGTACGTTCAGGGAGAGTTGTAAATTATTGTTTTCTCTCAGACCTCGATCATCGGGGAATGAGATTCAGTGGGTGGGGATTATAATCTCCATACTCAGGGAGGGTCCCCAATTTTGGGCTTTCTCGCTACCCCCCACTACCCCTGAACGAATGTCGGTGGATAGGTTCTTTGAAGCCCTAGGACTTATCTATGACGAACTGGACCATGTTAGGATGGCAGAGGACACTATCATGGGTCCGATTAGGGGAAGCGCTCGGCCAAATGGTACTGCTCCGAGTTCCGATGATGGTCCACGGAGGTGTCCTGGGATGACTCGGCACTGCAATGCCAGTTCAGGAGAGGACTGTCGGATCACCTGAAGGACGCTCTAGCTCTCCACCCACCACCAGCTCCTTGGAGGAGGCTATGATTCAGGCTGTCCGTATGGATCAGAGGCTGCGGGAAAGACTTTTTTGCATCCTGCTAGTCCTGTTGCTTTGCCGCCATCTGAACCTATGGAGGTGGGGGCCACCAACCTCAAGGAGGAGAGGAGACGGTGACATGAGGGAAAGCTGTGTTTTTTACTGCAGAGATCCCGGACACTGGAAAAAGGACTGCACCTCTTGCCCACCGACTAACAAGCTGCCAAGTCTGAGTGATTGTAGAGGAGGTCACTTAGTCTCTCAGGTACCTTTTTCCTAATTTTCTAAAATATTGTTGGCAGTGGAACTTTGTTGTGAGAGCGTCTTCACGTCCACTTCCGCTTTTGTGGACTGCGGGTCGTCCATGAATTTTATTGACTCTAACTTGGTGACCAAGTGTAAGATAGGGACAGTTAGGCTGGAGACTCCTATTGACATTGTTGCTATTGACAAAACTCCATTGGCTAAAAATATAATTAAATTTGTCTCGGAGGAGTTCCTCCTTAAAGTGGGTTCCTTGCACCAGGAACGTATTTCATGTTTTGTTCTAGACAATCTGCCTGCGGGACTGGTATTGGGGTTCCCCTGGTTACAACTACATAATCCTGTGATAGACTGGGAATCTCAGGACATTGTTAAATGGGGTCATTGTGTTAAAAGTTGTCTTACTGCTGTACTTGTGTCATCCGTGAGTATGAAGGGTATTCCGGAGTACGTGCTGGACTTTGTGTTCACCGAAAAGGAGGCTGAGGTTCTACCACCACATTGCCCATTCGATTGTGCTGTTGATTTTGTTCCTGGTGACAAATTGCCCAAGGCCCGTCTGTACAATCTCTCCGGCCCTGAGCGGGCTGCTATGAAGAAGTATATCTCTGATAGCCTTCGTAAAGGGCACATTCGGCCATCTGTTTCCCCCGTGGCGGCGGGGTTCTTTTCTGTTATGAAAAATGATGGTGGTTTACACCCATGCCTTGATTTTCATGAATTGAATAAAATCACTGTAAGGAACATTTATCCCCTCCCACTTATACCTGATTTATACAATCAATTGGCGGGGGCTACGTGGTTATCTAAGTTGGACCTCAGGGAACATATAATCTCATCCGTATGCCGGAGGGGGATGAGTGGAAAACTGCATTTCTCACATCTGAGGGGTTGTTTGAAAATTTGGTTATGCCCTTTGGCCTAACGCGCCAGCAGTATTCCAGAATTTCCCTAATCATGTTTTCTCAGATTTTATTGAGTGCTTCATGGTAGTTTATCTGGATGATATCCTGATATATTCTTCTGATAAACAGAGTCACATGGGTCATCTCCGTGTGGTTCTCCAGAGGCTCAGAGAGAACTCACTCTTTGCTTAACTGGAGAAGTGTTCATTCTTTGCTCAATAATTGTCCTTTCTAGGGTCATTTTGTCTGCTGAGGGGTTTCGTATGGACCCTAGAAAGGTACAGGCTATTGTGGATTGGGTGTAACCCAAAGATCTCAAGGGTCTTCAGCGCTTTCTGGGTTTCAATAATTACTATAGAAAAGTCATCAATGGGTTTTCCCAGGTGGTCAAACCCCTCATTGATTTAACTTGTAAGGGGGCTGATCTCAAAAACTGGTCAGCTCCAGCTTTGGTGGCATTTTCTTTGTTAAAAAACCGCTTCATGTCCACCCTCATGCTGATTCAACCTGATTTGTCTAAACCGTTTATCGTGGAGGTGGACGCTTCGGAGGTGGGAGTGGGAGCGGTGTTGTCCCAGGGGCCCACCACGTTAACTAATTTGAGACCCTGTGCCTTCTTTTCTAAAAAAATTTCCTCTGCTGAAAGGAATTATGATGTGGGTAACCAGGAGTTATTGGCCATTAAATTGGTGTTTGACGAATGGAGGCATTTTTTGAGGGGGTTGTCCATCATATTACTGTCATTACGGACCACAAAAACCTGTCTTACATCGAGTCCGCCAAACGTTTAACCCTGAGACAGGCGAGGTGGTCACTTTTTTTTTTCGATTTCAGTTTTCAATCACTTTCAGGCCGGGGTCCAAAAATGTGAAGGCTGATACATCTCGCAGCCTGGATCCAATATCACCTCCTGAACCTCCTTCCTCCATTCTTCAGGGCGGAGTGGTGGTGGCTGCAGTTTTGTTCTGAACATCCACCTGTTTAACCCCTTCAGATCTGATTTGTTATCCTCCTGGTACTCTGACCTCACATTACCTGACTACACTTTTGTCTCTTCCTTCTGTTTATGACATACCCTCCTGACTTCTGACCTTGGACTCCTTGACCATTCTGACTCACAGCTTGGCCGTGAGTAATTGACTAGCGTCACATCCCGGCAGAATTTTTGCTTTCTTGGCCTTTTTTCAGAGAATATGAATAATAACACCAAAACGTTTTCTCCACTCATGGTTAGTGGTTGGGTGAAGCCAATTATTGTCAAACTACTGTATTTTCTCTTTTAAATCATAATGACAACCCAAAACATCCAAATGACCCTGATCAAAAGTTCACATACCGTGGTGATTTTGGCCTGATCACATGCACAGAAGTTGACACAAATGGGTTTGAATGGCTGCTAAAGGTAACATCCTCACCTGTTTGCTTGTAATCAGTGTGTGTGCATAAAAGCTGAGTGAGTTTCTGGGATCCAGACAGAGTCTTGCCTATTTCATCCAGCCACTGACGTTTCTGGATTGTGAGTCATGGAGAAGGCAAAAGAATTGTCAACGGATCTACGGGAAAATGTAGTTGAACTGTACACTCCCTGAGAAAAGTTATGTCGCTTATACATGTTATGTAAATCAAAGCTTATAACCTGACGTTAAATTCATCCATTGGTTTTATAAATTACTCTTTTGAAAGCTGAAACTCTCCCAAATTTGGTTTAGCTTAAGAAAATAAATTGGCATCAATGCTGAAAAAATTATCATTTAATGAACACAGAATGGTCAGATTTTGGCAAGACAAAAGTTTTGTCGCCCACAGAAAGTAATGTGATATTCAAACAAATAATTATCTTAAAATACAAATATATGATGCATAACATTGGTGAATGGAGTTGTGGTACTATTAGAGTCATATTTAATATTTTGTGTGACTTCCATGAGCTTGAAGGACAGCATCCATGCGGTTCAACAATGATTCATACAATTTATTAATGAAGTCATCAGGAATAGCAAAGAATGCAGTCTTACATGCCTCCCAGAGTTCATCTAGATTCTTTGGTTTTGTCTTCCAAGCTTCCTCTTTCATCCTACTCCAAACATGCTCAATGATGTTCATGTCTGGTGACTGGGCTGGCCAGTCCTTGAGCACCTTGATCTTTTTTGCCTGGAGGAACTTTGTTGTAGAGATGGATGTATGTGATGAAGCACCATCCTGCTGCAGAATTTGACCCCTTTTATGATTTGGAATGTAAGAGGTAGCTAATACTTCTTCATATTTTAGGCTATTGATATTGCCTTCCACCTTGCAAATGTTTCACACACCCCCATACTGAATGTAACCCCAGACCATGATCTTTCCACCACCAAATGTAACTGTTTTCTGGGTGTATTTTGCATCCTTACGGGGTCCAGTAGGTCTCCTGCAGTATTTTCAGCAGCTGTGGTGTAATTCTACTGAAGATTCATCAGAGAAATCCACCTTCTGCCACTTTTACAGCGTCCATCTGCTTAGCAGGCTGTGGGACTTTGCAAATGCCATACAGTTTTTTATTTGCCTTTTGTTTAGTGCTGGCTTCTGGGCACTGATTCGACCATGGAGGCCATTGCGAGATAGAATCCTACAAACTGTTCTAGTTGACACAGGGACTTGAGGTGACCAGGCCTGTTGGAGCTTTGCTGCAGTGGAAGAGGGGCTTGCTTTGGATTTTCTAGCCAACAAACATTCCTCCTGAGCAGTTGTCTTGCGGGGTCTGCCGGACCTGGGCTTGTCAAACACATCTCCAGTCTCTTCAAATCTTTTATTAATTCTTTGTACTTGATGCTGAGACACATTAAAGGTGCCAGCCACCTCTGCAGTGGATCTGGTCTTCAGCCTCTTGATAATCAAGGCTTTGGATTTTTGGCATGTTGTCAGAGCTCAAGTTGCAGTTTAAGTGAAGGTCTGGGGTGTTGGGTTTCTTTTTATGCACACCCACTAATTAACCGATCATTTACTGAGCACTGGTGAGGATGTAAACTAGGATTTGGGTGCATTATATGACCAGGCGACAAAACTTTTGTCTTGCCAAAATCTGACCATTCTGTGTTCATTAAATTATCAATATTTCAGCATTGATGCCAATTTATTTTCTTAACCTAAACCAAATTTGGGAGGGTTTCAGCTTTCAAAAGAGTAATTTATAAAACCAATGGATGAATTTAACGTCAGGTTATAAGCTTTTATTTACATAACATGGATAAGCGACATAACTTCTGTCAGGGAGTGTATAGAACAGGAAAGGGATACAAAAAGATATCCAAACAATTGATAATGCCAGTCATCAGCGTTCAAAATGTGATTAACAAATGAAAAATCAAGGGCTCTGTAAAAACAAAACCAGGGTCAGGTAGACCAAAAAAAGTCATCCACAACTGCCAGAAAAATTGTTCGGGATGCAAAGAAAAACCCACAAATAACATCAGCTGAAATACTGGACTCCCTGAAAACTGTGGCTGCTTCAGGATGCACAATAAGGAGGCACTTGAAGAAAAATGGGCTGCATTGTCAAGTTGCCAGAAAAAAAGCCATTACTGCTCAAATGCAACAAAGTATCTCACCTACAATACGCAAAACAGTAGAGACAAGATTCAAAACTTGTGTAACAAGGTAATTTGGAGTGATGAGACCAAAATAGAACTGTTTGGCCACAACCATAAACGTTACATTTGGAGAGAAGTCAACAAGGCCTATGATGAAAGGAACACCATTCCTACTGTAAAGCACAGAGGTGGATCACTTATGTTTTGGGGAAGTGTGAGCTACAAAGGCACAGGAAACTTGGTCAAAGTTGAAGGAAAGATGACTGCTGCATGTTATTAGCAAATACTGGAGGCAAATTTGCAATCATTAGCCCGTAAGCTGCGCATGGGGAGGTACTTAGACGTTCCAACATGACAACGATCCAAAACACAAGGCCAAGTCGACCTGTCATTGGCTACAGCAGAACAAAGTGAAGGTTCTGGAGTGGCCATCTCAGTCTCCTGACATCAATATCATTAAGCCACTCTGGGGAGATCTCAAGCGTGCAGTTCATGCTGGACAGCCCAGGAATTTACAGGAACTGGAGTTTTTTTTGCCAAGAAGAGTGGGCAGCTTTACTAATCGGAGAAAATAAAAAACCTCATTCACAACTACCACAAAATACTTCAAGCTGTCATTGATGTTAGAGGGGGCAACACGGTATTAAGAAATAGGGTATGTGAACTTTTGATCAGGGTCATTTGAATGTTTTGGGTTGTCATTATGATTTAAAAAGAGAAAACACAGTAGTTTGACAATAAATGGCTTCACCCAACCACTAGCCATGAATGGAGAAAAAGTTTTGGTGTTATCATTCATATTCTCTGAAAAAAGGCCAAGAAAGCAAAAAATGTTGCCAAGGTATGTAAACTTTTGAGCACAACTGTATCATTGATGCAACCTGTGTGTCCACAGAGGGGCCCAAACGGTAAGGGGTCCCATTTCTACCTCCCAAGTAAATCATATGCTATATGTGGAAGGCTGCCAAAAATAGAATGTACTGCTCTATACCCTGGAAGAGATGTAGATGAGGGCCTTAAAACCTTTTTTTTACCATTTGGAAATAGTGGAACTCCTAGACTGGTATAGCCAATGCACTATGTGCAAGGGCTGAAAAGCATTTAACCCTAGGAGATATACTTATATGTCTGTAAGAGGGTTTTAGAGGTAGACCTCTAAAAATTATATAACATGGTATCATACACACCCTTGAAAAATTAGGAGCAAGGGTTGGATCATGACCTTGTACATATGATGGAGGAGGAGGATACAAAATTACAAATCAAGAACTGTATGCCCTTGTTTGGGTGGGAAGCGGTCCATGGGAATACACCAAAAAAGGAACATTTTATTTAGCTTTATGTTCTAATGGTGTCATCTGGTGGGGTTGACAAGTCTGTGCCAATCTAGGCCTTGTTCAGTTTGATGAGACAGCCTATCAGGATTTTCAGTTGACAAATGAATGCGCCTATCAGTTATTATGCCTCCGGCAGCAGTGATAAACCGCTCTGCCAAAATACTAGCGGCATGGCAGGCCAGCACCTCCAAAGCGTAGAGGGACAGTTCATGCCACGTGTCCAGCTTGGGCACTCAATAATTGTATGACACAAAGGAATCACAGAGGATGCTGGTATGGTCCTTCACCATCATCCAATACTTTTCCATCCTTGTCAGAGTACCCCCCGCATCAGTGCCTGGGCGCTGGGAGGGTCTAATGAAACTGTCCCAGACCTTTGATAGTCTTCCCCTGCCTCTGTTAGGCCTATTGTGTGTCTCCCTTGTTTCTCTTCTTGGTAGCTCAAAAAATGATCACCTCTTTCGCCAGCGTTGGCTGTTGGGAATTTTTTTTCTAACTTTCCAGCTAAAGTGGGCGGCAGTTCCTCCTGTGCCACTTCAGGGCATCAAGTCGCCCGAGGCTTCAAAGAAACTGAAGAAGGGGTTGAAATAAATCTTCATTTATTTCCTGAGAGACATTTTAAAATGAAAAGTCCTGAACCATGTGGGGAAACTTCTCCAACCCATCATGAGGCACAATAAATGCAAGTAGAAGGCCTATCATACATTCAATCAATGCAGATTAACTTAAATAAGCTTTGATACTGCTCAGGGTTGGACATATCATTGGTGCAACCTGTGCGGCTGCACAGGGGCCTGAGGTAAGGGGGTCCATTTTTACCTCAAAAGTAAAGCATATGTACCATGTTCAAAGGCTGCCAAAAATTAGAAGGAGGCACTGCGATACTCCCTGGAAGACACAAAGGGTAGGGACTCATAATACATTTTTTTAACATTTGGAAGGCGTTGGACTGCTAGACTAGTAAAGCCAATGCACTATGTGCAAGGGTTGAAAAACATTTACTCCTGGTGGTATACATACTTGATGGACCCATCAAACTTTATTGAGCTAATTTGGTCCTTTAATAGTACTACCTTAAACATATTGACTTGTTGAAATGGCTTTATATCACCCTTACTTTCTCATCTGTTATTTTTTTGTAATCATTTTTCAATACTATTAATAATTGTTACTGTATATGCCCTTTAACTAAAGAATTATTTAAAAAAATAAAAAAAAACATTGATGGAAAATACTAACCAGATGAAGTGTAAATGGGGCTTTAGTCAATTTTTTTTTTACTGTGTTCACAAATAGGCTGGAGTCACACACAACGTATAAAAACGCGGACCGTATTTTATGGACTAGAATCGCACAAATGTTCCCTGAACAGTGATCAGTATGTCAGCCGTGTGAAATGTGAGGATGCGATTTCCTCGCATCAAAATATCCGTGTGTCATCCATATGGCATCCATACGGCAGGATTTTCTTGCCGGCTTGCAAAACCGACATATAATGAATCCAAATGACAGGTTTAAAATCACAAAAGAAAGAATAGATATATACACATAGTATAGATGTCTGTGAGGCTGTGCGGAGTCCCTGGCTGACCTGCAGTGAACTCGATAGCATGGGAAAAAATCAATCAAGTTTCCCACGCTATTCAGTTCATCTCCTGTCAGCCGGGGAGGCTGCGCAGAGATGAACTCATTCATTCTGCGGGGGTTTACAGCAGGGCCGGTAGCATTAGCAATGGTCTCTGCTGTAAACCAGTTAACCCCTTCAGATGGATTGCAGCGTGGGACCTGACTGAACGGCGGAGAGGTATGGATATTGTTGCTTTTTTATTTTACTTTATTACAGGAGAACAATGGATTCAGAAGGAATACCAGTGTAATAAAAATTGGTCAAAAACTATGTGTCATTATTTCATTAAAATAATTTTTAATGTGTGTGAGTAGTATAGGAACTGTATTACTCATCAAACTCAAATCTGACAGGTCGACACGCCCCCTATCATTTTATCCGTCTCCCTGTCAGATTGATCCAGGTCGTCACGCCCTCTGGCTGAACTTTGCTCAGGCTGGGAGATTTGAACTTTGCTCAGGCTGTGAAATCTGGTCTGCTGGATTTTTATTCAGTGCCTTTGATTAGTCTGTGGAGTTTTTAGTGTATTAAAGGGTAGTTTTAACTCCATCCGTAGATGTAAAGCTATTTTCTAGCAGAGAATGCCCTGACATGAAATGTAAAGGGTTTGTATTAGAAGCACCCAGTAAATGTCTGTATTAGAATCCATCAGTAAATGTAAAGCTATTTTCTAGCAGAGGAGAGAAACTTTTAAGGACCCAGTAATTGTATAAGGAGTTCTAGTTAAATACAGACTTCTGTATATAACTAGTATATAAGGATTTTTAGTGAAATAAAGAGTGAATCTTGATTTTATACTGTTGTTAGAAGTCTAAATATTTTTCTATCTACTGGCTAACATGGTACAAAGATATACATCTTTACAGCACCATAGAGGTAATTTATCTATGTGTGTGTTTCACACAGGACAAGTTCTGTGATCCGTCTTTTGTGTGGGAAAAGTCAACAATTTTTATTAAGGTCTAAAATACATTATCATGGATAAAAATCCAAAAGAGTGGGATATACAGCATGCAGAAAAAATAGCCAAATGCAGACAGGTGTGAATTACATTCAAATCAATATATAATAGTGCACATCGACATATCTTATATGTTATAGCGATAATAGACTAATCCGGGGCTATACAATAATAAACTCCATATATTTGTCCGTATATATGCAATCTATGTAACTCACAATATCCCCCAATAGGCAGACATATATGCACTATATATAGGATTATAAGTATCTCAATGAATCAGGTATATCAATAAAGTAACTTCTCCATCACAGTTGCTAATATAATGATGTTAGCATGCGAGTGCAGAGCTCACAATACATACTGTGCGTGCATATGAAGTCAATTAGCACATCCATATGAGGAGCTAGAAGTCAATTAGCACATCCATATGAGGAGCTATATCAAAAAAGCAGCGCCATAGATGTGAGATCATACCTGAATGCTGCTTGGCACCCCTTGTGTATAGTCCTCATTTCTAACAGTGTTTTTCACAGATAGATCACTTCAAGAAAACTGTCCCGACAGTTCATCCTATAGTGTAGTTTAATGTGGCACATAGAATTGTAGTACAGCAGTGTTGACCTGAATTGTCAGAATGAGTGAAGGTCGATGCTACGGTAATTCAGGCAAACAGTAAATAGTATTGCATTGTGTATAGTCAGTGGGATCTTTTAAAACCAACACATTTATGTGTATTCTGATAGCAGTGCCCATAAAACCGAAGGTCTCTAGCAAATATAATATGCACTAATGTGATTTAAAACAATGGGTTTCTGAAGGGTCTTCCCACACTACCACTCTGTGGGAAGCTGTGTGGAAATGACAGGCATAAGAGATCATTCATATTAAAAACGTTTATTGCCAGAAATAATCATGATTTTACTGTAATAAATAAATACATCTCAAAGACATTTCAAGCATTGAATTAATTGTGACACCAAAATGTCGACACAAATGGCAATACAGGTCATGGGATTCTCTCTAGACAGGAACAACGCTGTTGAATGCTCCAACACGTGTAGTGAGGGTTTTTTAAAGTTGATTTCTTCTCAGCAATGAAATTTCTCACAATTGTATCATTACGCGGTTTATCAGCAGAAAACTTCTCCAATATCTTACTGAACGGTATGTTCCGAGCTAAGAAATGTAAAAAGTACAGGCAGTAGTGCCCACAGACAGTACTAATATAATGATGTTAGCATGCAAGTGCAGGGCTCACAATACATACTGTGCGTGCATATGAAGTCAATTAGCACATCCATATGAGGAGCTATATTAAAAAGCAGTTGTGTATAGTTGGCCAATCAAATATTAGTTATGCGTTAGCTATCAGTGTCAACCATAGCAGCTCTCAGAGTTTTACTGTATTAAAGGGTAGTTTTAACTCCATCCGTAGATGTAAAGCTATTTTCTAGCAGAGAGTGCCCTATTTGTGCACTGACATGAACTGTAAAGGGTTTGTATTAGAAGCACCCAGTAAATGTCTGTATTAGAATCCATCAGTAAATGTATGTAAAGCTCATTTCTAGCAGGCTTGTATAAATGTCCCCCAGTAAGTGTGTAAAAGTTTGGAACTGATATGCCTGAATGTAAAGGTGATTTCTAACACTCTCTGTTAGAGATGTCTGGAACTACATTCAAATCAATATATAATAGTGCACATCTCCATATCTTATATGTTATAACGATAATAGCAGTCTATGTAACTCACAATATCCCCCAATAGGCAGACATATATGCACTATATATAGGATTATAAGTATCTCAATGAAGCATGTATATCAATAAAGTAACTTCCCCAGCACAGATGCTAATATAATGATGTTAGCATGCAAGTGCAGGGCTCACAATACATACTGTGCGTGCATATGAAGTCAATTAGCACATCCATATGAGGAGCTATATTAAAAAGCAGATGTGTATAGTTGGCCAATCAAATATTAGTTATGCGTTCACTACCACTGTCAACCATAGCAGCTCTCATGATGCTAGCTATTCTGATCAGCTTATCATATCAACCATGAAGCCTCTTTTAACCCCTTCACAATAATGTACAGAGGAGTTTTTATGTTTTAATACTGATAGACATATTGTGAACGGACATATAGGGTCCATGTGAGACATGTCTGGACAAGTCCGGGCATGTCTGGGCATGCCTGGACAAGTCCTGGTCACGGGACAGCCGTGGAAAAAACAATACTGAAATTCAAAAACTATGTGCTGGCCGTTAACACGCGCACAGTCATCTAGAAAATATTGAGCGAGTTGGTTCACAAACCCTCTCAAGGCATGTTGAATGTTAACGTTCCCGCTATGAGCTACACACATGACCAGCTGTATAGCCTGGGATGCGTAGCGTTCTTGCAGCGCAAGCCTATTTTTAAAGACGCTAACACCATCAGATATAAAAGACAGGCATGTTGAGACGTGTCCCGGCCTATTTTGGTACATACCCACTCCTATGCAGCGATATTGAGTACCGTTCAACAAAAAATCAGGTACAAACTTTTTAACATACCTGTGTTTCGGACCCTCAGACCATGACAGAAGCACTCTGTGCCATGTACTCTAACTCATAATATTCGATTTTGATCAGCATTCAACAAAAAATTGGGTGCAAACTTTTTTTAGCATAGCTGTGTTTCTGACTCCCATGTCGTACCAGAAAGACCTATTTTGGCACAGGCCTACACCTATGCAGCGGTTTTGACCACTACTCAACAAAAATGGCTACAAACTTTTTAACATATCTGTGTTTCGGACTATCATGTCATAGCAGAAGCACCCTATGCCATGTACTCTAGACCATAATATTCGTTTTTGATCACCATTCAACAAAAAATTGCGGCATGTTGAGACGTGTCCCGGCCTATTTTGGCACATGACAAATGTTTCTGACTCTCATGTCATACCAGAAGAACCCTGTGCCATGTACTCTAGACCATAATATTCCACATCGGGTATGGGAACTACATAGCTTTGTTTTCTCAGGTATTTAAAAAAGTGTGGAAAACTGAAAATCCCGCGACCTGTGGTAATTTAGTGAGAACCATATAGACAAATCGGGTATCGTCACACACGAGACCACGACACCTCGGGCTATCACATTTACCATTAGTTTTCAAAAATCAGCTCCTTAACAATAAAGTAAGAATCGTAGCGTCCTGCATTGTGGTCTATAAATGTATAGTTTGAAAATTTACCGTTGCTAAAGAACAGTAAAAAGGCGTGCGTACAACTATCAACCCCAAAACTCTCACCACTATCACAAACACTATTGCCTAGATGCGCCCAGCGAGAATTTCCGTATGTGTGTATCAAGATGCTCCCTGCTATGACCGAATGTTTGCTCGTGGATGCTGGCATTTCCAGTGACATCATAGTTGTGTAAATGCGCAGGGGCACGTGTATCGATCCCCTAGGGTGTAATGCGTGATCATTTTAATTATTTTTCAATTCATAACCACACGTTCTCAGGCAGACAGGTTTATTTCACAGAAGTTGACTGTACAGTTGCATAATCTTTGTTTAAAATCATACATTTGCATAATTTTGTTTAAAATCGCACAGCTCTGCAATAATGTCGGGTGTTGGACATGCACTTATCAGTCTTTCATACGTGTCGCAGAAAGATTTTAGTCTGTTCTGCGAGAGTTTATTATGCACGTACTGTGCAGACATGTCAAGAAACATTTTGGTGTGTTCACCAGTCCATACGGGTGTTGGTGTGTAAGGCGATCGACCATCATCCTTCTGCTTCTTACTTACACGCCGGCGCGATACTGCGCGTTTCTTTGGTGCTAATGCATCGGCTGAATTGGCAGCTGCTGCTTCCGCGTTGCTATTTGCAGATTCTGTAGCTTGACACAGACGCATATTCTTAAGCCGACTACTCTCAGCATTCCCGGGGTGCTCGGTTGGCGCGTCGTTTTCTTCACGATCTGCGACACACCCGTGTGAAAGAGGCTCCGTTCTCACCTCCGTTCTGTTCTCAAATCCATAATTGCGCTGCTGCAAAACTCGCGAATGACGATCCTCCGTAACTAAAGAAAAGATACGTGGTGTAGTTAACCGCTAAGTGGGGGAGATATAGGAAGAGCTACATGAGCCACTTGGCTCTGATTCAACGCGATATTTGTAAAGCTACTAGCACCGATTATCTGTGAAACCGATGCATGATTGTTTGTTAAGTACACTATAGAGCGGCCTAGACATATATACTTACAAGAATCCCCCGGGTGCTGATCTACAGAGAATGCTGAATTAACAGACATCTCGCTGCTGGTGCGCTGCCGTATGGGGCTGTTTTCTCCCTCAAACTGCAACCTCACGGGCGATACTTTAGCAGCTGTAAATAAAATATAGCATACATGAATGCGCACAACACATTCACAAAGCTAACTTGACACACGTAAATAAAATATATCTACTAGTTACCGCAGAAATTTTTATCTGCGTGTATAAGTACACTATAGAGATGCGTAGACATATATGCTTACAAGTATGAGACGTGTAGTGTAGTTCAGAGATTGGTGAATTAAACGGTGTGGAGGTGCTCGGGCGTTTTCGTATGGGTGTGTTTTCTTTTTCAAGCTGCAGCCTCCTGCTCGTTAGTTTAACATCTGTAAATAAAATATAACTATTACTCGCCACAGAAATGATATCTACGCGGGCCACACGCACAAAGCTAAATTCGCAAAGCTATCGTAACGCGCGTAAATAAAATATATCCACTAGTTATTGGTGGGGTCACAGGGTACAGAGGATACAAACACACATATCACCCGGGTTTCAAGGACCCGCTACCTTTTCTATTCCAGAGCCGTGTGCTTAGCGAATCACCCCATCTTTTAGGAGCGTTGGGAGGATTATAGTCCAGTTCGACGAACTCGACATCTGAATCCTGGGGATCCTCCACGATCTCAACATCGGAATCGCGATGCTCGAGTGGCTCAGTCGCCACAGGGTTTCCAACCGCCCAGTCCGCTACAGCTGTATCTGTATGAGAAAATGTTTATATTATTAAAACATGTCTAGCTAACGACCCAGTCAACTAAAATAAAATTAACTGTATGGATTTTAGCGGCAGTCTATATTAATTATTAATATTAATAGTAGGCGTTATAAATTTACAGCTACCACGTTTACACGTCTAGATACATAGGTTTAAAACATATGATATAGCTATAGGTTTCTTGCCTGTGACAGACTGGTGAGAGCTTGAGGCTCGTCGCCCGCTAGTAGAGTTGCCTTCCTCTAACAGGTTCTGCGTAATGAACCGGTTCTCGTAGGAGTAGTCTGAATGGACTCCCACTTCTTAAATAAGAAAGAATGAAATATATCACTTATATATACAAAGCGCAGACTCAGACATCCCGAGACATTGCGGAGTACCCTATATACTGTGTAAAACTTACCCGATTGTTCTGGTGAAAGCATAGCAGTATATTGACCGCGAGAATATCTGGCCTCCATCTTGAATAAAAAAGGGTCCGCTATTGAATTAAAGCAAATAAAGATCAAGTATGAAAACACGGCTAACCTGTTAATACAAATACTACACAAACTTAAATATAATTGAAACGAAATCCGTAAAAATACTCACTCTAGTCCTGTTCAGATCGGAGTTGTGGTCTGTGAGTTGTGAACAAGTGCGAACTGTATTGCTTGTGAGCTACCCGTATTTATTAGGGCTAGCAGAGAGAACACGCCCTCTGTCACTGCCCCCATGCTAGGGGCAGAAAAAACATCCCATTCATGTTTTACAGAGGGATCATGGCGGCTAACCGCGTTGATGCAATATTGTAGAAGTAATATTTCACGACAGAACCCCCAAACATCATTACCCTGTATTAGCTTTGTGCGTGTGGCCCGCGTAGATATCATTTCTGTGGCGAGTAATAGTTATATTTTATTTACAGATGTTAAACTAACGAGCAGGAGGCTGCAGCTTGAAAAAGAAAACACACCCATACGAAAACGCCCGAGCACCTCCACACCGTTTAATTCACCAATCTCTGAACTACACTACACGTCTCATACTTGTAAGCATATATGTCTACGCATCTCTATAGTGTACTTATACACGCAGATAAAAATTTCTGCGGTAACTAGTAGATATATTTTATTTACGTGTGTCAAGTTAGCTTTGTGAATGTGTTGTGCGCATTCATGTATGCTATATTTTATTTACAGCTGCTAAAGTATCGCCCGTGAGGTTGCAGTTTGAGGGAGAAAACAGCCCCATACGGCAGCGCACCAGCAGCGAGATGTCTGTTAATTCAGCATTCTCTGTAGATCAGCACCCGGGGGATTCTTGTAAGTATATATGTCTAGGCCGCTCTATAGTGTACTTATACAAACAATCATGCATCGGTTTCACAGATAATCGGTGCTAGTAGCTTTACAAATATCGCGTTGAATCAGAGCCAAGTGGCTCATGTAGCTCTTCCTATATCTCCCCCACTTAGCGGTTAACTACACCACGTATCTTTTCTTTAGTTACGGAGGATCGTCATTCGCGAGTTTTGCAGCAGCGCAATTATGGATTTGAGAACAGAACGGAGGTGAGAACGGAGCCTCTTTCACACGGGTGTGTCGCAGATCGTGAAGAAAACGACGCGCCAACCGAGCACCCCGGGAATGCTGAGAGTAGTCGGCTTAAGAATATGCGTCTGTGTCAAGCTACAGAATCTGCAAATAGCAACGCGGAAGCAGCAGCTGCCAATTCAGCCGATGCATTAGCACCAAAGAAACGCGCAGTATCGCGCCGGCGTGTAAGTAAGAAGCAGAAGGATGATGGTCGATCGCCTTACACACCAACACCCGTATGGACTGGTGAACACACCAAAATGTTTCTTGACATGTCTGCACAGTACGTGCATAATAAACTCTCGCAGAACAGACTAAAATCTTTCTGCGACACGTATGAAAGACTGATAAGTGCATGTCCAACACCCGACATTATTGCAGAGCTGTGCGATTTTAAACAAAATTATGCAAATGTATGATTTTAAACAAAGATTATGCAACTGTACAGTCAACTTCTGTGAAATAAACCTGTCTGCCTGAGAACGTGTGGTTATGAATTGAAAAATAATTAAAATGATCACGCATTACACCCTAGGGGATCGATACACGTGCCCCTGCGCATTTACACAACTATGATGTCACTGGAAATGCCAGCATCCACGAGCAAACATTCGGTCATAGCAGGGAGCATCTTGATACACACATACGGAAATTCTCGCTGGGCGCATCTAGGCAATAGTGTTTGTGATAGTGGTGAGAGTTTTGGGGTTGATAGTTGTACGCACGCCTTTTTACTGTTCTTTAGCAACGGTAAATTTTCAAACTATACATTTATAGACCACAATGCAGGACGCTACGATTCTTACTTTATTGTTAAGGAGCTGATTTTTGAAAACTAATGGTAAATGTGATAGCCCGAGGTGTCGTGGTCTCGTGTGTGACGATACCCGATTTGTCTATATGGTTCTCACTAAATTACCACAGGTCGCGGGATTTTCAGTTTTCCACACTTTTTTAAATACCTGAGAAAACAAAGCTATGTAGTTCCCATACCCGATGTGGAATATTATGGTCTAGAGTACATGGCACAGGGTTCTTCTGGTATGACATGAGAGTCAGAAACATTTGTCATGTGCCAAAATAGGCCGGGACACGTCTCAACATGCCGCAATTTTTTGTTGAATGGTGATCAAAAACGAATATTATGGTCTAGAGTACATGGCATAGGGTGCTTCTGCTATGACATGATAGTCCGAAACACAGATATGTTAAAAAGTTTGTAGCCATTTTTGTTGAGTAGTGGTCAAAACCGCTGCATAGGTGTAGGCCTGTGCCAAAATAGGTCTTTCTGGTACGACATGGGAGTCAGAAACACAGCTATGCTAAAAAAAGTTTGCACCCAATTTTTTGTTGAATGCTGATCAAAATCGAATATTATGAGTTAGAGTACATGGCACAGAGTGCTTCTGTCATGGTCTGAGGGTCCGAAACACAGGTATGTTAAAAAGTTTGTACCTGATTTTTTGTTGAACGGTACTCAATATCGCTGCATAGGAGTGGGTATGTACCAAAATAGGCCGGGACACGTCTCAACATGCCTGTCTTTTATATCTGATGGTGTTAGCGTCTTTAAAAATAGGCTTGCGCTGCAAGAACGCTACGCATCCCAGGCTATACAGCTGGTCATGTGTGTAGCTCATAGCGGGAACGTTAACATTCAACATGCCTTGAGAGGGTTTGTGAACCAACTCGCTCAATATTTTCTAGATGACTGTGCGCGTGTTAACGGCCAGCACATAGTTTTTGAATTTCAGTATTGTTTTTTTCCACGGCTGTCCCGTGACCAGGACTTGTCCAGGCATGCCCAGACATGCCCGGACTTGTCCAGACATGTCTCACATGGACCCTATATGTCCGTTCACAATATGTCTATCAGTATTAAAACATAAAAACTCCTCTGTACATTATTGTGAAGGGGTTAAAAGAGGCTTCATGGTTGATATGATAAGCTGATCAGAATAGCTAGCATCATGAGAGCTGCTATGGTTGACAGTGGTAGTGAACGCATAACTAATATTTGATTGGCCAACTATACACATCTGCTTTTTAATATAGCTCCTCATATGGATGTGCTAATTGACTTCATATGCACGCACAGTATGTATTGTGAGCCCTGCACTTGCATGCTAACATCATTATATTAGCATCTGTGCTGGGGAAGTTACTTTATTGATATACATGCTTCATTGAGATACTTATAATCCTATATATAGTGCATATATGTCTGCCTATTGGGGATATTGTGAGTTACATAGACTGCTATTATCGTTATAACATATAAGATATGGAGATGTGCACTATTATATATTGATTTGAATGTAGTTCCAGACATCTCTAACAGAGAGTGTTAGAAATCACCTTTACATTCAGGCATATCAGTTCCAAACTTTTACACACTTACTGGGGACATTTATACAAGCCTGCTAGAAATGAGCTTTACATACATTTACTGATGGATTCTAATACAGACATTTACTGGGTGCTTCTAATACAAACCCTTTACAGTTCATGTCAGTGCACAAATAGGGCACTCTCTGCTAGAAAATAGCTTTACATCTACGGATGGAGTTAAAACTACCCTTTAATACAGTAAAACTCTGAGAGCTGCTATGGTTGACACTGATAGCTAACGCATAACTAATATTTGATTGGCCAACTATACACAACTGCTTTTTAATATAGCTCCTCATATGGATGTGCTAATTGACTTCATATGCACGCACAGTATGTATTGTGAGCCCTGCACTTGCATGCTAACATCATTATATTAGTACTGTCTGTGGGCACTACTGCCTGTACTTTTTACATTTCTTAGCTCGGAACATACCGTTCAGTAAGATATTGGAGAAGTTTTCTGCTGATAAACCGCGTAATGATACAATTGTGAGAAATTTCATTGCTGAGAAGAAATCAACTTTAAAAAACCCTCACTACACGTGTTGGAGCATTCAACAGCGTTGTTCCTGTCTAGAGAGAATCCCATGACCTGTATTGCCATTTGTGTCGACATTTTGGTGTCACAATTAATTCAATGCTTGAAATGTCTTTGAGATGTATTTATTTATTACAGTAAAATCATGATTATTTCTGGCAATAAACGTTTTTAATATGAATGATCTCTTATGCCTGTCATTTCCACACAGCTTCCCACAGAGTGGTAGTGTGGGAAGACCCTTCAGAAACCCATTGTTTTAAAATCACATTAGTGCATATTATATTTGCTAGAGACCTTCGGTTTTATGGGCACTGCTATCAGAATACACATAAATGTGTTGGTTTTAAAAGATCCCACTGACTATACACAATGCAATACTATTTACTGTTTGCCTGAATTACCGTAGCATCGACCTTCACTCATTCTGACAATTCAGGTCAACACTGCTGTACTACAATTCTATGTGCCACATTAAACTACACTATAGGGATGAACTGTCGGGACAGTTTTCTTGAAGTGATCTATCTGTGAAAAACACTGTTAGAAATGAGGACTATACACAAGGGGTGCCAAGCAGCATTCAGGTATGATCTCACATCTATGGCGCTGCTTTTTTGATATAGCTCCTCATATGGATGTGCTAATTGACTTCTAGCTCCTCATATGGATGTGCTAATTGACTTCATATGCACGCACAGTATGTATTGTGAGCTCTGCACTCGCATGCTAACATCATTATATTAGCAACTGTGATGGAGAAGTTACTTTATTGATATACCTGATTCATTGAGATACTTATAATCCTATATATAGTGCATATATGTCTGCCTATTGGGGGATATTGTGAGTTACATAGATTGCATATATACGGACAAATATATGGAGTTTATTATTGTATAGCCCCGGATTAGTCTATTATCGCTATAACATATAAGATATGTCGATGTGCACTATTATATATTGATTTGAATGTAATTCACACCTGTCTGCATTTGGCTATTTTTTCTGCATGCTGTATATCCCACTCTTTTGGATTTTTATCCATGATAATGTATTTTAGACCTTAATAAAAATTGTTGACTTTTCCCACACAAAAGACGGATCACAGAACTTGTCCTGTGTGAAACACACACATAGATAAATTACCTCTATGGTGCTGTAAAGATGTATATCTTTGTACCATGTTAGCCAGTAGATAGAAAAATATTTAGACTTCTAACAACAGTATAAAATCAAGATTCACTCTTTATTTCACTAAAAATCCTTATATACTAGTTATATACAGAAGTCTGTATTTAACTAGAACTCCTTATACAATTACTGGGTCCTTAAAAGTTTCTCTCCTCTGCTAGAAAATAGCTTTACATTTACTGATGGATTCTAATACAGACATTTACTGGGTGCTTCTAATACAAACCCTTTACATTTCATGTCAGGGCATTCTCTGCTAGAAAATAGCTTTACATCTACGGATGGAGTTAAAACTACCCTTTAATACACTAAAAACTCCACAGACTAATCAAAGGCACTGAATAAAAATCCAGCAGACCAGATTTCACAGCCTGAGCAAAGTTCAAATCTCCCAGCCTGAGCAAAGTTCAGCCAGAGGGCGTGACGACCTGGATCAATCTGACGGGGAGACGGATAAAATGATAGGGGGCGTGTCGACCTGTCAGATTTGAGTTTGATGAGTAATACAGTTCCTATACTACTTGTGTGTGTTTTTTAACCATTTACTACAATGAGATTAATAATGGAGAGTTGTCTAATTGACAACTCTCCATTATTAACCCGGATTAATGTCACCTTTCAATAGCAAGGTGACATTAACCCATAATTAACCCATGAGCCACCTCTAAAGGCAATGGGAATAGAGAGGCTAAGCGCCAGAAAAGGCTCATCTAATAATAGATGTGCCTTTTCTGGGGTGGCTAGGGGCAGATGTTAGTAGCCAGGGGGGGCCCAAAAACAATGGTCCCTCTCAAGGCTATTAATATCTGTCCTTAGTCACTGGCTTTCCCTGTTTGGAGGAGAAAATACCGCGGGAACCCACACATTTTTTTACAACGAATTAAATTAACACCTACATGTATGAAATTTTGCACACATACACTCACCTAATTATTAATCAAAACCATACATCAAACTAAATGAAATGAAAGGGTTTACTGTATGTAAACCATGTGTCATTTCATGTCGGGTTCGGTAATGATTTTACACAAGCCAGCAATTGAATTAGCGGCTATTATGCTATATAGAAGTGTATGAACTATAAATATATATATAAATATATACAGTCAGGGCCAGAAATATTTGGACAGTGACACAATTTTCGCGAGTTGGGCTCTGCATGCCACCACATTGGATTTGAAATGAAACCTCTACAACAGAATTCAAGTGCAGATTGTAACGTTTAATTTGAAGGGTTGAACAAAAATATGTGTTAGAAAATGTAGGAATTGTACACATTTCTTTACAAACATTCCACATTTTAGGAGGTCAAAAGTAATTGGACAAATAAACATAACCCAAACAAAATATTTTTATTTTCAATATTTTGTGGCAAATCCTTTGGAGGCAATCACTGCCTTAAGTCTGGAACCCATGGACATCACCAAACGCTGGGTTTCCTGCTTCTTAATGCTTTGCCAGGCCTTTACAGCCGCAGCCTTCAGGTCTTGCTTGTTTGTGGGTCTTTCCCTCTTAAGTCTGGATTTGAGCAAGTGAAATGCATGCTCAATTGGGTTAAGATCTGGTGATTGACTTGGCCATTGAAGAATGTTCCACTTTTTTGCACTCATGAACTCCTGTGTAGCTTTGGCTGTATGCTTGGGGTCATTATCCATCTGTACTATGAAGCGCCGTCCAATCAAGTTTGCAGCATTTGGCTGAATCTGGGCTGAAAGTATATCCCGGTACACTTCAGAATTCATCCGGCTACTCTTGTCTGCTGTTATGTCATCAATAAACACAAGTGACCCAGTGCCATTGAAAGCCATGCATGCCCATGCCATCACGTTGCCTCCACCATGTTTTACAGAGGATGTGGTGTGCCTTGGATCATGTGCCGTTCCCTTTCTTCTCCAAACTTTTGGCTTCCCATCATTCTGGTACAGTTTGATCTTTGTCTCATCTGTCCATAGAATACTTTTCCAGAACTGAGCTGGCTTCTGGAGGTGTTTTTCAGCAAATTTAACTCTGGCCTGTCTATTTTTGGAATTGATGAATGGTTTGCATCTAGATGTGAACCCTTTGTATTTACTTTCATGGAGTCTTCTCTTTACTGTTGACTTAGAGACAGATACACCTACTTCACTGAGAGTGTTCTGGACTTCAGTTGATGTTGTGAACGGGTTCTTCTTCACCAAAGAAAGTATGCGGCGATCATCCACCACTGTTGCCTTCCGTTGGCTCCCAGGTCTTTTTGGATTGATGAGTTCACCAGTGCTTTCTTTCTTTCTCAGGATGTACCAAATTGTAGATTTTGCCACTTCTAATGTTGTAGCAATTTCTTGGATGGGTTTTTTTCTGTTCTTGCAGCTTAAGGATGGCTTGTTTCACCTGCATGGAGAGCTCCTGTGACCGCATGTTTCCTTCACAGCAAAACCTTCCAAATGCAAACACCACACCTCAAATCAACTCCGGCCCTTTCATCTGCTTAATTGAGAATGACATAACAAAGGGATTGCCCACACCTGTCCATGAAATAGCCTTGGAGTCATTTGTCCACTTACTTTTGGTCCCTTTAAAAACAGGGTGGCACATGTTAAGGAGCTGAAACTCCTAAACCCTTCATCCAATTTTAATGTGGATACCCTCAAATGAAAGCTGAAAGTCTGAACTTCAACTGCATCTGATTTGTTTTGTTTCAAATTCATTGTGGTAATGTCTAGAACCAAAATTAGATAAATGTTGTCTCTGTCCAAATATTTATGGACCTAACTGTATGTGTCACAATGACATGTATATACATATATATATATATATATGTATTCTATGTGTATATATCTATTCTTTCCATTCTTTATTAAACGTCAGTGTGATTTTACAGTATAGCGCACTGAATTGCCGGCTTTTCTAAAGGACACTGGTGCGTATTTCTCGCAAGTCATACGTGTGGTCCGTGTGTAATCTGTATTTTTCTCGCCCCCATAGACTTGCATTGGCGTATTACGGGCGTAATACGGTGACAATCACAGCATGCTGCGATTTTCTCAGCCCGTATAAAACGGCCGAGAAAAAAAATCAGCTTCTGGGAGCTGCCCATAGATTAACATTGGTCCGAGTGCAATGCGATTTTTTTCTCGCATTGCACTCGTCCGTATTTCTCGCTAGTGTGACTCCAGCCTTACTGAAATTTCTGCAGATTTTCTGTTTAGAATCACTGTTAGCACCTGACAAATTGAAAGCAGAGGTGAGCTTCACCTTCATATGGTTTCCTATTATTGGAAATCATCTTTTAACAAGGACAGCCAAACTGTCCCACCTATAACATTAACAGCTACAAAATAGTGACAGTAAGGATATGTTCATGCGCAGTGCTTTTGCTGCATGATTTTCTGCAGCCAAAACCTGTTCTTTTGGCAGTAAAAACACTGCTTTAAAAACATCCGATTTTCAGCATTTTTTTCTGTGTTTTTTGAGGCATATTTACTGCATTTTTGTCACATTTTTTCCGTGTTTGGGGTGTGGATTATATGTGTGCCTTGTCAGAAAATTAATATTGTATATGGAATAGCACACCAAGAATAGGCACAAGAAATGCAGAATGTTCACTTTTCACACCGCATTCCTCCATATCCATTGCATGTTCTACCACTTGGTCCCTTCAATAGTCATAGAATCATAGAATGGTAGAGTTGAAAGGGACCTCCTGGGCCATCTGGTCCAACCCCCTGCTCAAAGCAGGATTCACTAAATCATCACAGACAAATGTCTGTCCAGCCTCTGTTTGAAGACTTCTATTGAAGGAGAGCTCACCACCTCTCGTGGCAGCCTGTTCCACTCATTGATCACCCTATCAAAAAGTTTTATCTAATATCTAATCTGTGTCTCCTCCCATTCAGTTTCATTCCATTGCTTCTAGTCTTTCCTTGTGCAAATGAGAATAAAGATGATCCTTCTACAATGTGACAGCCCTTGAGATATTTGTAGACAGCTATTAAGTCTCCTCTCAGTCATCTCTTTTGCAAGCTAAACATTCCCAAATCCTGCAAACTTTTCTCATAAGACAAGCTTTGCAGACCGGTCACCATTATGGTCGCTCTTTTCTGAACTTGCTCCAGTTTGTTGATGTCTTTTTTAAAATGTGGCGCCCAAAACTGGACACAGTATTCCAGATGAGGTCTGACCAAAGAGGAGTAGAGGGCAATAATGACTTCACGTGATCTAGACTGTATGCTTCGGTTAATACATCCTAGAATTGCATTTGCCTTCTTTGCTGCTGCATCACACTGTTGACTCATATTCAGTCTGTGATCTATTAGTATACCCAAGTCTTTTTCACATGTGCTGTTGCTTAGCCCCATTCCTGCCATTCTGTATATGCTTTTTTCATTTTTATTGCCCACTTTGCATTTTTCCCTGCTAAAAAAACATTCTGTTAGTTACTGCCTACTGCTCTAGTTTATTTATATATTTTTGAATCCTCTCTCTTCACTAGTATTAGCTACTAGCTTTGTGTCATCAGCAAATTTGATCAGTTTACCCTTAATTCCTTCATCTAAATCATTGATAAAGATGTTGAACAATACAGGGCACAGGAGAGAGCCCTGTGGTACCCCACTTGAGACATTCTTCCAACTGGATGTGCAGCCATTTACGACCACTATTTGGGTCCGATCACTAAGCCAGTTATGAATCCACCTAACAGTTGCCTTGTCCATTCCATACTTAGTCATTTTTTCAATAAGGATTGTTTGAGATACTTTGTCAAATGCTTTGCTGAAGTCAAGATATACTATATCTACAGCATTTCCCTGATCCACCCAGTCAGTGATTCTGTCATAGAAGGAAATTAAGTTAGTCTGACATGACTTATTAGTTACAAACCCATGCTGATTCTGTTTAATCACTTTATTCTTATCCAGGTACTTACATACATGTTGTTTAATAATTTGTTCAAAGATCTTTCCTGTTATAGAAGTCAGACTCACTGGTCTATAGTTGCCTGGGTCCACCTTCTTCCCCTTTTTGAAGATAGGAACAACATTTGCTCTTCTCCAGTTTTCTGGGAATTCTCCTGTTCTCCAAGAATTTTCAAAGATTATGAAGAGTGGTTCAAAAATTTCTTCTGCTATCTCCTTCAGTACTCTGGGGTGTAATTCATCTGGGCCAGGAGACTTGAATTAATTAATGTTAGCTAAGTGTTTCCTCACTATCTTTCTGTTTATTGATATGCTGGATTCTTCTATTCCCTTAATAGGACAGAGAAGAACAGTAGATGTTACATTGCCTTTCTGAGAGAAAACAGATGCAAAATAGGAATTTAAAAGTTCGACCTTCTCAACATCCTGTCTTACCATTTCATCATTTTCATCCTGTAAAAATCCTATAGCATCTTTGACTTTTCTTTTACTTTTGACATATCCCCAAAATCCTTTTTTATTGCTTTTGACGTCTCTTGCAAGTCTCAATTCATTGTCAGCTTTAGATAATCTGATTCGTGCCCTGCAGGTTCGCAGACAGCATTATATTCTTCTTTAGATATGCCTCCCTCTTTCCATTTTATAAACATTTCTTTCTTCCTTTTTAGCATGTGCTTAAGTTCTCTGTTCATCCATCCTGGCTTCCTATTCTTCCCTCTTTTCGGAATTGTTAACGATTGTGCTTTGAGAATTTCATTTTTCAAGATTTCCCATCCTTCCTGGACATTTTTGTCCTTAAGGATATCCAGCCATTGGATCCCTCCAATTCTCTTTCTGAATCCCTTAAAATCTGCCTTTCTGAAATCTAACCTTGACGTCTGAGTCTTCACAGGTCTTCCTCCTCTAGTTATCCAAAATTCAAAAATAGCATGGTCGCTACGTCCTAGGGTCCCAGCCACTCTTACCTCCTCAACCATTTCCTCCCTGTTTATAAGGATTAGATCCAAGGTAACAGATCCCCTTGTTTTCTCCCTTACCTTTTGGAAGATAAAGTTGTCAGCAATAGAGGATAAGAATGTCCTGGACCTGTTAGTTTTGCCTGAGAGAGATTCCCAACAAATGTCTGGATAGCTGAAATCTCCCATGACAACTATGTCATATTTTTAGGAGAGCTTGGCCATTTGATGCATAAAGAGTTCATCCATATCTTCAGCTTGCATAGGCGGCCTGTAGTAAATGCCTACAATGGTGTCCTTTCCATTGTTCTGTCCTTATATTCTTACCCAAACAGTTTCCACAGAACTCCCAGTCTCTGAAGCTTCAAGTTCTGTGCAGATATACGTGTTTCTAACATACAATGTGACACCTCCTCTTCGTTTATCAAGTCTTTTTCTTGAATATAAGTTGTATCCTTCTAGACTTGTATTCCAATCATGTGTATTGTCCCACCAAGTTTCAGTGATTCCAATTACATTATATTTCTTTTCCTGCCTTAGTAGTTCCAATTCTCTTTGTTTGTTGCCCATGCTTTGTGCATTTGTATAGAAACATTTTAGTTTGTGATTGGTTTCTCTTTCTCCAATATGTTTATTTAGATTTTTTTGTCTTTGTTCTTTCCTCCCACTTCTAATAGCAGAATTCTCAATAGCATTGTCAGGTGTATGGCTTTTTCTGGCCTTCTGCTTCCCTTCCCACATTGTTCTAGTTTAAAGCTCTCCTGATGAGTGTATCAAGGCGACTTCCAAATACATTCCAGTCTTCGTAAAGTGCACCCCATCTCTATCAAGTAGTCTATCGTATTGGTAATTCACTCCGTGATCCAGAAATCCAAGGTTATATCCGGTCTGCAGATAGCGGCCTCTGTGCCTCTCAACATGGAATCCCCCATGACCACCACTTCGTTTCTTCTTCACATTTTTCTTTCTCCATCCAGGAGGACTCTGAGGGCGTACAAGGTTGTTGTTTGTGGGCAAAGTCTTATCCTGATGTATTTCTTCATCTTTCTCCTGCGTAAGAGCCTGGTACTAGTTCCTGAGCAGTATGGGTGCTGACTGCCTCCCGATCCTCCTGCTTCTCTGGTCACGTTTCCATTCCTCTGTTTCTTCAGGTGCACTTCAAATTTCTTCTTTTTCTGTAACATGAAGAGATAATTCTGCTTTGTCTAAGAACTCTTCACCTTCCTTAATGATCTTCAATGTAGATAACCTCTTTTCAAGATTTTGCAACTTTTCCTCCAACAGGGACACAAGCTTGCATTTGTGGCATGTGAAGTTTGGCTTTTCCACTGGTAAGCCTGTGCACATGTAGCAAGAAATGCAGCTCACCAAATGGCTCTTGGCCTCTTCCATATTGTTATTGTTAGAGATTTCAAATCGGTGAAAAATGTGCCAAAATTCAAAGTTTACCGATTTCCTCCTTTCAGCTGCAACGGCCAAAACCCAGTGATCTTTGAGCTCGCAGAGACTCTTCACTTATCCCAGAAGGCACTGGGAATATGCAAATTCTCTCCTCAGGACTCTTCCCCTGGTTTACCGATTTCCTCCTTTCAGCTGCAACGGCCAAAACCCAGTGATCTTTGAGCTCGCGGAGACTCTTCACTTATCCCAGAAGGCATTGGGAATATGCAAATTCTCTCCTCAGGACTCTTCTCTCTCTGGATCCTTAGACAGCCCAGTGATTCCATCCCTTCATATACTGGTACAAGTGGACATTCGGCATTTTATTCATCCAAGAAAGACATTCCACACATATCCCATTCTCAGCTTGATAAAGAGTACATTACCCGAAATGTTGCTATACTTAGCTTTGCAGTGTAATAACATTTATATGAGGGTAGAAGATTAAAAGCAATCAGAAACATTCTGTTTTGTGCCTATTCTTGGTGTGCTATTCCCTTATACAATATTCATTTTCTGATGAAGTAAGGAGTAATGTGGCTTGCCCCATTGGAATAAGCACCCATTTTCTTTCCTGTAACATAAATTAGAGGTTGATCAACCCACCTTTTTTCTATTACATGTGAGCTTTTGTTGACAGTAAATGCTTAATACTTAATAACCCTAATCCCAACCCTAACCCCAAATCTAGCCTCAACCCTAACCCTAACTTAAGCCCCAACCCTAACCCTAACTTTAGCCCCAACCCTAACCCTAACTTTAGCCCCAACCGTAACCCTAACTTTAGCCCCAACCCTAACCCTAACTTTAGCCCCAACCCTAACTTTAGCCCTAACCCAAACCCTAATGGGAAAATGGAAATAAATATAATTTTTTTATTTTATTATTTTTCCTAACTAAGGGAATAATAAAGGGGGCTTGATTTACTATTTATAGCTGGGTTTTATTGCGGGTTTTTATGTTTGGCAGCTGTCACATACTAAAAGACATTTTTTATTGCAAAAAATAGATTTTGCATCACCACATTTTGAGAGCTATAATTTTTTCATATTTTGACCCACAGAGTCATGTGAGGTCTTGTTTTTTGCGGAACGAGTTGATGTTTTTATTGGTACCATTTTCAGTCACATGACATTTTTTGATCACTTTCTATACCGATTTTTGGGAGACAGAATGAGCAAAAAACAGCAGTTCATGAATTTCTTTTTGGGGGGGAGTTTTCAAACCTTCCACGTGTAGTAAAATTGATAAGGGAGTTTTATTCTTCGAATCAGTATGATTACAGCGATACCACATTGATAGCATTTTTTTTATGTTTTGGTGCTTTTATATAATAAAAACTATTTTATAGAAAAAATAATTGTTTTTGCATCACTTTATTCTGACAGCTATAACTTTTTTATTTTTTCGCTGATGATGCTGTATCGTGGCTTGTTTTCTGCAGGACAAGATGACGTTTTCAGCGGTACCATGTTTATTTATAACCATCTTTTTGATCACGTGTTATTCCACTTTTTGTTCGGCGGTATGATGATAAAGCATTGTTTTTTGCCTTGTTTTTTTCTTATGGTGTTCACTAAAGTGGTTAAATAGTGGGACAGTTTTATAGGTCGGGTCCTTGCGGACGTGGCGACACCAAATATGTGTACTTTTATTGTTTATTTTTTTTTTATTCAAATATTTATTTAGTGATAGAATAAATATTGATTTTTTTAATTATTATCTTTTATTTTAAAAAAAATATTTTTACAATTATTTAAAAAAAAATTCTTACTTCATTCTATGTTATATACTTTGTCCCACTATGGGGAAATCATTTTGTGCAGGCTGATCGCATCTATAGCACGCAGATGAAGCAGCATCTGCATGCTACAGAAGCTGTCAACGCTGCTCTCAGTGCACACTGACCTGAGAGACTTCCTGACATGCACTGCGCAAGACAGGAAGTTTCTCAGCTCTGGAGACCCGGATGTCATCATGACGACATCAGGTCTCCATGGCAGCTATCGGCAGCGATCATTTGCCCCCTGGTGTATTTTTACTTTGTCAGTATTTTGGCACAATTTTTTTGCCATTTTGCAAAATAAGTGACTTGAAGCCCAAAAAAAAAAAAAAAAATCGCAAAAAACTGTTCTAGACAGAAAAAAGACATTTTTTTTTACTTTGGGCCAAGTGCATGAATTGCGTGTGGACTTTTGAATAATTTGGCACCTAAAACGGAGACTAATCTATCAAGAAAAAAAAAGCAAATGATGAATTGGCGTCTGAGCCACAGTGACAATCATTTTGGAAATCATTGGTAAAAGAGCTGTTTTCTACAGATTTATTCTAACATCTACAAGTACAACTAGATCTGTCCCCACTTGTGATTTTATAGTTTTAACCCTCCTACACTCGAATGTCTGTCTGATTACATATTTTCTCTAGAACTTTACATTAACACAAACTAAATGTTATTTGGTTTGCAAGTACCTAAACACCTCAATGTATGTGCTTGTCCAGCCTTGTCACCAATGAAAGTTTTCCTTTAAACTGCACAATCATAATTACCAACAATCCTGTAAGGAGTCACAGATGTTTTGTCATTACCGAACATCACAATATCATATAGTCCAAATATCACATCATCAAACAGTCCAAATAGCACATTATATAGAGTCCAACCACCACATCATCACACACAGAAAAATATCACTGTCCTGCGGAGTCCAAAAATCACACCATCATACTGTACATAGTTCAAACATCACATCATCATTTAGAGTCCAAAGATCATATTATCCTACAGAGTCCAATATCAAATCGTAGAGTCCAAATATTGCATGATCATTCAGAGCCCAAACATGACATCAACTTACAGAGTCAAAATATCGAGAAAAGTTGAACTTTATTGACCTATGTATTTTTTCAACTTCTACAAATTTGTAATCATTAAATAGAATCCAAATAAAACTGGGATACAGTGATCAACTAATACTAAGAAACAGAGATTCACAAATAATTTTTCCACTCCACGATTCTCAAATAATACTATCCTAACTAAAATATACTATTAGTATAAGGCTGGTGTCACACTTGTGAGTGTGATGCAAGAAACTTGCACGAGTTTCTCGCATCAACACCTGCCACTGCCGCCGTCACTTGGACAGGAGCATGTGGCTGCATGTATTTCTATGCAGCTGAATGCTCTGGTCTGAGTGCCGGCGGCAGTGCCAGGTGTTGGTGCGAGTTTCTCGCATCACACTCGCAACTGTAACACCGGCCAAATACTTAGAGTTGGCTAAGGGGCACACATTTTTTGATCAGAGGACCACACTGTCTTACTGAACCAATTCCAAGGACTGCAACATTTTTTTAATGATTACTTACATGAATACCTCACCAGCACCACTGTCAGTACATGAGTACATCACCAGAACAAAGTTTTTGAGTAGTTCATAGTTTTATAGATTAAAGGTTGAATGTTGGCTTAAGTACATCGAGTTGAACCTATAGACTTAAGGCACTGTCACACTTAGCGATCGCACTAGCGATCACGACAACGACACGACCTGGCGAGATCATTGGTGCGATCGCTATGTGGTCGCTAGTTAGCTTCCAAACACAAAGATCTCATCAGAGATCAGCGATCTGTATAACGACCTCTGCAGTCGTTGGGAAAACCTAGTCCCACCTGCGATGCTGGTAAAGTTGTTCATAAAGGGTGTCACACTCAGCGATTCAGGCTCACCAGCGGGACACCAACGACCAAAAAACGGCTCAGAACGTTCATAAGCTATCAACATCTCAGCAGGGGCCACATCGCTGCTACATGTCACACATAGCTGTGTCGCTAACGAGATCGCTACTGCGTCATAAAATCGGTGACTCTTTAGCGATCTCGTTAGCGATCTCGCTTAGTGTGACAGTACCTTTAGAGTAGGTCACCAGTAATGATTTAGTAGGAAGCCCCTTATAAAGTCGACGTTTTTCAAATTATCGCTTAGTGTGACAGTACCTTAAGATGTTGATTCAGAGGAAGGTAACAACCGCATGGGGCAGACACTAAAAGCTCCATATTAATGGAAAAATTCCTTCCCGACTCCACATACAGCCATCAGACGGGTTCCCTGAATCAATGTCCCATCACAGAATTTAGTATCCTCAACCTGTAATATATTTTTCAAGAAAGGCAATTCATGAACTTTTGTACTGACTCAACCATTACAATATCATGTGGCAGAGAGTTCCATTGTCTCACTGCTCTTACAGTAAATAATTTCCTTCTGTCATTAAGATTAAACCTTCTTTCCCTTAGATGTAGATGAGGATGCCCCCTTGTCACCATCGCTAGCCTAGATGTAAAAAGATCATTAAAAGATCTGTGTAGTGTTCTCTCATATATTTGGATACTGTAATAAAATCACCCCTATGCCTTTCTTTTTCCAAACTGAATAACCCCAAGTTTGAAATCCTGTCTTGGTAGTGCAGTTCACATAATCCCTTAACAACCTTGATCACTGTTCTCTGCACCTGCTCAAGTTCAAGTGCAGCTATGTCTATCATGTAAAGTGCTGGGGCATTGATGAGTGCCTCGACTGCGGCAACTGCCACGTTAGGCTAAGTTCACATTTGCGTATATGTGCGCAGCGTATCATCTGCATGCGCAAACGATGCCAAAACGCATGCTAATGCAGCTTTTTTTATCCGCATCAGCTTACGCATGATGCCAGAAAAACGCTGCATGTGCATGTGTTTTGGCATGCGTTTGCGTTATTTATGCACATGCGTTCGATAGGACAATGCTTTTCCAGGAGAATTTCCTGGACACAAGCCACGTCCAATGGGGGTGTCTCATGGAAATTCTGTATATAGACCCTTGTACAGATGAAATCCTCAACTTTTGCTGCTGTATCCAGCTGCAAGATGGATCTTGGCATGGAGAGCTTCTATCGTAATCTGGATTTGGACTTGAAATTGGCTGTTGCCTTTGCTGTGGCTTGTGAAGAAGAAAGAAGAGAAATACAGAGAAGACGTCGTCGCTACTGGCAACACCCCATCGTTGAAGTCCGAGAGAGTAGTGGAGCCTACCACTCGTTGTACACCTAGCTGCGTGCAAACACTCAGTTTTTCGACTACACGAGGATGTCGGTACAGAGCTTCGATGACTTGCTGCTACGTGTCCGAGGATCCATCAAGAGGCAGGACACACAACTATGTCGAGCAATTCCTGCTGAGGAACGTCTGTTGGTGACCCTAAGGTACGTAATTTTGAAAAAGAAACATCAGTCATTAATATTATGTTATAAAAGCCATGTACTGATTTTTTTTTCCCATTTTCTGTTCCGCAGATTCCTGGCTACCAGAGAGACCTTATCAATTTCCGCATTGGAGTGTCCACCCTTTCTGGGATTGTTGGAGACACCTGCCGTGCTTTATGTGATGTTCTGCGTGAGGAATTCCTCCCCCAACCTACAACTGAACTCTAGCTGCAAAATGCTGCAAAATTCGAAGACATTAGTAATTTTACTAACTCTTTGAGGGCTGTGGACGGCAAACACATTCGGATTAGGAAACCTGCTGGAAGTGGATCCGAGTATTTCAAATACAAAAAATATTTTTCTACTGCTTTCATGGCGATTGCAGATTCTGACTGTCGATTTGTCGCCATGGACGTTGACTCATTTGGACGAGGAAATAACTCACAGACTTTCAAAAACTTTGACTTGGGCCAACGTTTGTATGGGAATAATTTAAATTTTCCACATCCACGACTTCTTCCGAACACTGAAGGACCGCCAATGCCGTTTGTTGTGGTTGGGGATGAGGCGTTTCAAATGTGTGCCAACCTCATAAAACCGTACTCAAGTCGGGACTTGAATCACACCAAACGGATTTACAACTACCGACTGACAAGGGCACAAAGAATTGTGGAGTGTGCCTTTGGTTTGCTGGCATCTAAATGGCGCATTTTGGGAACACCCATCAATCTAAAAACTGAAACAATTGATGAGGTTGTGAAAGCGTGTGTTGTTATGCACAATTACATCATGGCAAAAGAGAGACCCAACTTAGAACTTGATGAACCTATTGCTTCCACATTGCAAGATTACCAAGATCACCCTCTGAGGACTACAGGACTACAAATGAGTGATAAATTTGCTGCCTACTTTGTTTCGGATATTGGACTGTGGCATGGCAAGACGAAATGGTTTAAGCCGCAAAAATGTACCAGTAATGTTATGTACCTGTAATGTTTGATGACTTTAATAATAAAACACCTCTAGTGAAACACCGTTACAAGTTACCTCAACAATACAATACACACATGTGTGTGTTTGCGGCACATAAAAAGACAAAGAAAACACAGTGATTGTGCGAACAAAAGCAAATTTTTATTGAACAACAAAATCAGTAATTATCTTTGGGGTATGTCTGAGGGTGAGATATTGTGGACGTAGGGGGGTGTGGAGCTGGGATGAGTGGCTACCATGAGTGGATGACGAAGTGATTCCAGGGGAAGGGCCTATACAATGCATGGGGTCTGGGAGGTCATGGATGGGAGTAGACACATTAGGAGTGGAATCGTGGGAATGGAGAGACACATTGGAAGGGATAAACAAATTGGAAGGGAGAGACAAATTAGAAAACAGAGACACATTGGAAGGTGAGGATGGAGTTGGTTGGACAGTTTTGGGGCGACATTTGGTGCTCCTAGTCTTCCTCTTCTGGTAGTGCTGAGCAAAGCTGCTACTGGGCATCTGTTTCCTGCTTTTTTTCCTTGGGTGTGTGGGAGTGGTGGCTTCAGGTTGGCGTGCTGCAGGACTCGGCATGGTGGTGGCTTGAACCTGGCGTGATGCAGGACTCGGCATGGTGGTGGCTTCAGACTGGCATACTGCAGGACTCGGCATCGTGGTGGCTTCAGACTGGCGTGCTGCAGTTCTTGGCATCGTGGTGTAGCTGGGTAGTGGTGGAATAGCCCTGGTGTCCAGCGGTGGTGGTGGAGGATAGGTCGCCATCTTCTGCCACTGCACTTGTTGCCGTGTTTAAAATGCCATGTGTGGTTGCCGGTAGTACCAGGACTGCTGTATTTCCAGGCTGTAAGCAGCGTGGCAGGCATGCATCACATTCAGCTGGAGTTCAGGCGTAAGGTTTTCCGACATGCCCCGCTCAATAGCAGAAAAAAAATGTTGTGCCGGTCTCTGAAGGTCGGCTTCCAGGTGGTCAAGGAGTCGGTTGACTTCCTGGAAAAGTGAGTTCACATGGGTGAACCCGCTTTCCAGTCTATCTCCAATCGCCTTCAGCCCATTCTGGAAGACCGAGACTAAGTGAAGAAACTCGGGCATGACTGGCCTGTCCAAGGCCCTCTGCCGCTGGCAAGAAGACCCAAAAAACCAGTGGCAGAGGACTGGGAGAGGTGAAAACCTGTTGGACCAGCTGCCTGTTCCCCAGCCTGTGAAGCATGCCCACTTACTGCATTGCTGGTGGATGACTGAGACTGTTCTGTGGCTGGTCGATGAGGGGCCACTCCAACAGAGGACGATCCAGGTTCGGTGGTGCTGCTCCAGGTTCTGTGTAGAAAAAAAATGAAAAACATTACTAGAAAAAAATAAAAATTTTAAAAGTGCCAACATATCCTGTGGAATAGAAAAATTCAGATGATATGCCATGGAATACAACACAAAAATACTTAGGTTCGATGAGCAACCGCAGGCCTCAGAAAGGAGAGCATACCATGGTACTTGTATTTGGAAATCTTTTGAGCAGCACCACTTCGAACTTGGATCTCCTCTCTCATGTCCTTATTGAAGCGATTCTTCATCGAACGCCACCGGACTTTTACTCTCTTCATTTTGAAGGGGGAAAAAAAAAAAATTGTAAAACAATGCACCTTATACAGGTTCACTGCCGCGTCACGTCACATTGCAATAATTACTAAAATCCTTTCTGACTTGTGGCGTGGCTTCGTCCCAATCATCTAACAGCGATCTGGCCACTTCTTCCCAGAGTTGTCGAATCACCACGGTGTACGAGTGCTGCCGATCACGGGTGTCCCACAACACTACTCGCTCTTGCACCAGCGTAATCAAGAGGTCATTATTAGTGTTGAGCGATACGATACTGCAAATATCGGGTATCGGCCGATATTAGCTGTATCGGCCTTTCGATTCTGAATACCGATATTTTCGTCATATCGGATACCGGAATCGTGATTGTCACTGTCACTGTCTGTGTCCGTCGGTCGGGTCTGTCACTGTCAGTGTCCGTCGGTCGGGTCTGTCAGGAGTCAGCGGCACTTACCCGGCAGAAGATCTCCGGCGGTCACATCCCGGACTGCTTAATGGCCGCCATCCTCTTCTCCCGGCGGTCACATGCAGTTTCTCGCGATAACTGCAGTGACTGCTGGGTAATCCCGGCCGTAAAGCAGTCAGTCCGATGACGTCACCGCCGGGGAAGCAGGTAATCAGCTGTGCTGCGCCGGGATGTCAGGCTCTGCCTGTCATTGCGATGTAGCAGAGCTGGATCGTCGTGGGACTGTCGTTACTATGGACTGCGTCGGACAGGTGGTATACTGTTGGTTTTTTTTTTTCTTTTTTTACAGGAGATCGATGGCATCGCAGGAATGAGAGAGTAATAAAAGAAATGAAAACTGTGTTGTCTCTTTTATTTCATTAAAATACTTTTTTCTTGCTTTGTCTTTTTTTTATGCATTTAATAACTTTGGGATTAATAATGGATCGGTGTCTTATTGACGCCTCTCCATTATTAACCGGGCTTATTGTCACCGTGCAATCAACGGTGACATTAACCCCTTATTACCCCGCTTGCCACCGCTACAGGGCAAGTGGGAAGAGCCGGGTAAAGTGCCACAATTGGCACATCTTTTGATGCGCCAAATGTGGGGCTGCTGTAGCCTGGTATTATCAGGCTGTTGAGGGCCAAAATCCATGGGCCTTGACAGTCTTTTAATACCAGGCCGCAGCAGTCTGCATTTTACTTGGCTGGTTAACAAAAATAGGGGGACCCCTACGCCGTTTTTTTTTCGAGGGGATCCCCTATTTTTGTTAACCAGCCAAGCTAAGCAGACTGCTGTGGCCTGGTATTATCAGGCTTGCAAGGTCCATGGATATTGGATCCTTACCAGCCTGAAAAACCAGGCCTCAGCGTCTGCTTCATCTGGCTGGTTAACAAAAATAGGGGGGACCCCACGCCAATTTTTTTCGAGGGGATCCCCTATTTTTGTTAACCAGCCAAGCTAAGCAGACTGCTGTGGCCTGGTATTATCAGCCTTGCAAGGTCCATGGATATTGGATCCTTACCAGCCTGAAAAACCAGGCCTCAGCGGTCTGCTTCATCTGGCTGGTTAACAAAAATAGGGGGGACCCCACGCCAATTTTTTTCGAGGGGATCCCCTATTTTTGTTAACCAGCCAAGCTAAGCAGACTGCTGTGGCCTGGTATTATCAGGCTTGCAAGGTCCATGGATATTGGATCCTTACCAGCCTGAAAAACCAGGCCTCAGCGGTCTGCTTCATCTGGCTGGTTAACAAAAATAGGGGGGACCCCACGCCAATTTTTTTCGAGGGGATCCCCTATTTTTGTTAACCAGCCAAGCTAAGCAGACTGCTGTGGCCTGGTATTATCAGGCTGGCAAGGTCCATGGATATTGGATCCTTACCAGCCTGAAAAACCAGGCCTCAGCGGTCTGCTTCATCTGGCTGGTTAACAAAAATAGGGGATCCCCTCGAAAAAAATTGGCGTGGGGTCCCCCTATTTTTGTTAACCAGTTCCCTCTGACGTCACTGATTGTGTCCCTGGCTGACCTGAAGTGAAAGTGGAAAGCAATCAATTAAGCTTTCCACTTCTTCTCCTGTCAGCCAGGAGAGGAACTCATTCATTTGGGGGTTTACTGTGAGGCTGCAGCATTAGCTGCGGTCCCTGCAGTAAACATTAACCCTTTCTGAAGGATTACACCGTGGGACCTGACTGTACATCGGATTGGTAAGAATAATTTTGCTTTATTATTTTATTTTTATTACAGGAAATGGTTTTAGCAGGAAAATAAAATATGGTCAAAAACTGTGTGATTATTTCATTAAACTTCTTTTTTATTAAAGTGTGTGTGTTTGATTTTTCTTTCATACAATAGGATTAATAATTGATAGTTGTCTAATTGACAGCTCTCAATTATTAACCTGGCTTAAAGTGACCTTTCAATTGCAAGGTCATTTTAACCCCTTATTAACCCATTCGCCACCGCTACAGGGCAATGGGAATAGACGGGCAAAGTGCCAGAAAGGGCAAATCTAATTAGAGATTTGTCTTTTCTGGGGTGTCTGGGGGCAGATGTTAGTAGCCGGGGGGGGGCCAAAAATAATGGTCCCTCTCTGGGCTATTATTATCTGCCCCCACTCACTGGCTTTGTCTGTCTGGTTGCGAAAATAGGGCAGGAGCCCACGCATTTTTTTTCAGCAATTTTACACCTCATATATATATATATACATGTCATTAAATTTGTGACACATATATATATATATTTAATAGTTCATACACTTCTACATAGTATAATAGCCGCTAATTCAATTGCCGGCTTTTGTGAAAATGCAGAACCCGACATGAAATGACACTTGGTTTACATAGAGTTAACCATGTCTTTTCATGTAGTTTGATATCTGATTTGCACAAACAATTACATGAGTGTAAGTGTGCAAAATTTCACACCTGTAGGGGTTAATTAAAGGTGTAAATTCGTAGCAAAAAAGTCCGTTTTTTTTACAACGAATTTACACCTTTAATTAACCCCTACAGGTGTGAAATTTTGCACACATAGACTGATGTAATTGTTTGTGCAAATCAGATTGCAAACGACATGAAAAGACATGGTTAACCCTATGTACACCAAGTGTCATTTCATGTCGGGTGCTTCTGTCTTTTCACAGAAGCCGGCTTTACCCGGCAATTGAATCAGAGGATATTTTACTATGTAGAAGTGTATAAACTATACATATATGTATATATATGTCACAATGACATGTATAAATATATATATATATATATATATATATATATATATAATATATATAATATATATATGTATTCTATGTGTGTATATTTAGTGTTTACAAGGAAATAAAGGTTTTTTTTAGTTGCGATATTTTGTTCCCATAGACTTACATGGGATTTCCGGTATCGGAATCGGATATCGGCGATATTTAGTGATATCGGCGATACCATTTCGATACGATATTTTTAGATATCGAGCAGTATCGCTCAACACTAGTCATTATCAATGGTGGTTTCCTCATGTTGTGGAACCTAAAAATCAAAGAAACACATTAGTCATATACTTGTAAAGATAAAACACTTAAACCAAAAACATTGAAGAATACTTACACGCCTTCTTTCCACCTGAGCAACTTGGGCCCGAGCCAACTGCTCCCGCTCTTCCGCAATGGAACTGTTCTGTAAAGAAAATACATGATTTTACCACATATTGACAGTCAATACATACCTATCAATAAAGCAAATGTCCTCACTCCATCAGTCTCTTGTCCACTCTGGGAGGAATTCTGGTCTTCACTTGACATCTTTGAAGAAGGCTGCAACAGAGACAGAAGTGAGTACAGACTGCTGTGAGAGAGGCAGACATTTTCATAGCTTCTATACTCACATCCAGAGTGAAATCCAGAGTCTTCACAGCAGATCCACTGGCTTGTAATAGCATCCAGAGGCTTGAGAGTACTGGACTTCCAGTGTCCACACCCTCTTTTTATACAGTTTTGTTTTGAGGGTGACTGAAACCAGTTCCTGGACCTGCTCATTCTGAAGTACGCACGCATAGCAAACGCATGCTTATGCATGACCTTATGCACCAATGCGTTCCCATAGATAGTAGTGCCTTGTTTTGACGCACTTCATCCGCCTGCGTATGACTGCGCATATTTGACGCCTCAAAAAATGCAACATGTTGCGTTCGCCGCACACCACGAAATGACGCATGCACATGCATGTCCCTGCGTACACGTTAAAGATATGTATGCATGAAGCATGCGGATCTAACGCTGTGCACAGATACGCAAATGTGAAACAAGGCTTACACAGACACATTTCTTGACAGAGGCCCTAAGCTGTCAGTGTCCTCCCCTGGCTGTGAGCATTATCAGTGCGTTGCTGTGAGCATTATCAGTGCGTTGCTGTGAGCGCTGTCATGCTTGCTGTGATCATTTCAGTGCGCTGCTAGTGACCGTTGCTATGTGGACATTTCAGTGTTGCGACTGTGAGCATTATCGTGCGTTGCTGTGAGCTTATCAGTGGTTGCTGTGAGCGCTGTCAGTGCGTTGCTGTCAGTGCATTGCTTGAGCGCTGTCAGTGCTTGCTGTGACATTATCGAGCGTTGTAGTGCGTTGCTGTCAGTGCGTTGCTGTGAGCATTTCAGTGCTTTGCTGTGATCATTATCAGTGCGTTGCTGTGATCATTACAGTGCGTTGCTGTGATCATTATCAGTGCGCTTTGAGCCTGTCATGCGTTGCTGTCAGTGCGTTGCTGTGTCATTATCAGTGCGTTGCTGTGATCATTATCAGTGCGTTGCTGTGATCATTATCAGTGCGTTGCTGTGAGCGTTCAGTGCGTTGCTGTGATCATATCAGTGCGTTGCTGTGATCATTATCAGTGCGTTGCTGTGATCATTATCAGTGCGTTGCTGTGAGCATTATCAGTGCGTTGCTGTGACATTATCAGTGCGTTGCTGTGATCATTATCAGTGGTTGCTGTGAGCATTATCAGTGCGTTGCTGTGATCATTATCAGTGCGTTGCTGTGATCATTATCAGTGCGTTGCTGTGAGCATTCAGTCAGTGTATCGCGTTGCTGTGAGCATTATCAGTGCGTTGCTGTGACATTATCAGTGCGTTGCTGTGAGCTGTCAGTGCGTTGCTGTGAGCATTATCAGTGCGTTGCTGTGATCATTATCAGTGCGTTGCTGTGATCATTATCAGTGGTTGCTGTGAGCATTATCAGTGCGTTGCTGTGACCTGTCAGTGCGTTGCTGTGATCATTATCAGTGCGTTGCTGTGAGCATTATCAGTGCGTTGCTGTGAGCATTATCAGTGCGTTGCTGTGAGCCTGTCAGTGCGTTGCTGTGACATTATCAGTGCGTTGCTGTGATCATTTCAGTGCGTTGCTGTGACATTTCAGTGTTGCTGTGAGCATATCAGTGGTTGCTGTGACATTATCAGTGCGTTGCTGTGATCATTATCAGTGCGTTGCTGTGACATTATCAGTGTGTTGCTGTGATCATTATCAGTGCGTTGCTGTGACATTATCAGTGCGTGCTGTGAGCGCTGTCAGTGCGTTGCTGTGATCATTATCAGTGCGTTGCTGTGAGCATTATGCAGTATGTTGCGTGTACATTTTAGTGCGTGTGCATGTGATTCATTATCAGTGCGTTGCTGTGAGCGCTGTCAGTGCGTGTGGTGCTTATAAATGCGTTGCTGTGATCATTATCAGTGCGTTGCTGTGAGCGTTTGTCAGTGCGTCTGTACTTGTCAGTGCGTTGCTGTGATCATTATCAGTGCTTGCTGTGATCATTATCAGTGCGTTGCTGTGACCCTGTATGTGTGTGTGTTGCTGTGTCAGTGCTTGTGTAATCGTCAGTGCGTTGCTGTGCATTATCAGTGCGTGCGTAGCGCTGTCAGTGCTTGCTGTATCTTTATCATGTCGTTGCTGTGTACATTATCAGTGCGTTGCTGTGATCATTATCAGTGCGTTTGCTGTGATCATTATCAGTGCGTTGCTGTGAGTCATTATCAGTGCGTTGCTGTCATGCGTTGTGAGGCTGTCAGTGCGTTGCTGTGAGTCATTATCAGTGCGTGTGTGGCGTGTGTAGCATTGTCAGTGCGTTGCTGTGATGCATTATCAGTGCGTTGCTGTGAGCGCTGTCAGTGCGTTGCTGTGAGGCGCATGTATCAGTGCGTTGCTGTGAGCGCTGTCAGTGCGTTGCTGTGATCAGTTTCAGTGCGTTGCTGTGTCATACAGTGCGTGCTGTGACCTGTCAGTGCGTTGCTGTGACATGTTCATGATGCGTTGCTGTGATCATTATCAGTGGGCGTTGCTGTGAGTTGCTGTCAGTGCGTTGCTGTGATCATTATCAGTGCGTTGCTGTGATCTTACAGTGCGTTGCTGTGATCATTATCAGTGTGTTGCTGTGAGCAGTTATAGATGCTGTGTTGGCTGTGATCATTATCAGTGCGTTGCTGTGACATTATCAGTGTGTTGCTGTGATCATTATCAGTGCGTTGCTGTGACATTACAGTGCGTTGCTGTGAGCCTGTCTGTGCGTTGCTGTGAGTCATTATCAGTGGTTGCTGGTGAGTCATTCAGTGCGTGTTGCTGTGAGCATTATCAGTGCGTTGCTGTGACCTGTCAGTGCTGCTGTATGCGTTGCTTATCGTGTTGCTGTGAGCATTATCAGTGCGTTGCTGTGATCATTATCAGTGCGTTGCTGTGACATATCAGTGCGTTGCTGTGAGCATTATCAGTGCGTTGCTGTGAGCTTCAGTGCGTTGCTGTGATCTATCAGTGGTTGCTGTGAATTATCAGTGCGTTTTCATGCGTTGCTGTGAGCATTATCAGTGTGTTGCTGTTGTGTGTAGCATTATCAGTGCGTGCTGTGACATTTGTGTTGTACATTATCAGTGCTCTGTGTGACATTATCAGTGCGTTGCTGTGAGCATTATCAGTGCGTTGCTGTGAGCATTATCAGCTGTGACTTATCAGTGCGTTGCTGTGACGCTAGTCAGTGCGTTGCTGTGATCATTATCATGTGCGTTGCTGTGAGCATTATCAGTGCGTTGCTGTGACATTATCAGTGCGTTGCTGTGAGCATTATCAGTGCGTTGCTGTGATCATTATCAGTGCGTTGCTGTGACTTCAGTGCGTTGCTGTGATCATTATCAGTGCGTTGCTGTGATCATTATCAGTGGCGTTTGCTTGTGTGACATTATCAGTGTGTTGCTGGATCATTATCAGTGCGTTGCTGTGATCATTATCAGTGCGCTTGCTGTGAGTCTATCAGTGCGTTGCTGTGATCATTTCATGTGCGTTGCTGTGATCATTATCAGTGCGTTGCTGTGATCATTATCAGTGCGTTGCTGTGACATATCAGTGCGTTGCTGTGATCATTATCATGGTTCGTGACATTCATGTGCTTGTTGAGGTCATTACAGTGCGTTGCTGTGATCATTATCAGTGCGTTGCTGTGATGCATTATCATGTGCTTGCTGTAGGCTGTCAGTGTGGTTGCTGTGATCATTATCATGCGTTGGTGCAGTATCAGTTATTCAGTGCTGCGTGTTGTAGTGCTGCTTCAGTGCGTTGCTGTGATCATTTATCAGTGCGTTGCTGTGAGCTTATCAGTGCGTTGCTGTGATCATTATCAGTGCGTTGCTGTGATCATTCAGTGCGTTGCTGTGATCATTATCAGTGGTTGTGTGATGCATTATCAGTGCGTTGCTGTGAGTCATTATCAGTGCGTTGCTGTGAGCGTGTCATAGTGCGGTGTGCTGTGCATTATCAGTGGTTGCTGTGCATTATCGTGCGTATCGTGCTGCTATTACAGTGCTGCTGTTAGCTGACATTATCAGTGCTTGCTGTGATCATTATCAGTGCGTTGCTGTGATCTTCAGTGCGTTGCTGTGACATTATCAGTGCGTTGCTGTGACATTATCAGTGCGTTGCTGTGAGCATTATCAGTGCGTGCTGTGACATATCGGTTGTGGCGTTTGCTGTGTGCATTTCAGTGCGTTGCTGTGAGTCATTATCAGTGCGTTGCTGTGACATTCAGTGCGTTGCTGTGATCATTATCAGTGCGTTGCTGTGACTTACAGTGCGTTGCTGTGAGCTTATCAGTGCTTGCTGGTGAGCATTATCAGTGCGTTGCTGTGACTCATTGTCAGTTGCGTTGCTGCTTTCAGTGCGTTGCTGTGATCTTTCAGTGCGTGCTGCTTAAGTGCGTTGCTGTCTAGTGTGCGTTGCTGTGAGCATTATCAGTGCGTTGCTGTGACTTGCTGTCAGTGCTGTTGCTGTGTGATGCGATCAGTGCGTGTACGCTGCTAGTTGCTGGAGTCATTATCAGTGCGTTGCTGTGAGCGTCTGTCAGTTGCGTTGCTGTCATGCGTTGCATGCTTCAGTGCGCTGTGCTGTCAGTGTGTTGCTGTGCAGGCTTAGTCGTTGCTGTGAGCATTATCAGTGCGTTGCTGGTTAGCATCTTCAGTGCGTTGCTGTGACATTACAGTGCGTTGCTGTAGGCTTCAGTGCGTTGCTGTGACGTGTATCATGCGTTGCTGTGATCATGTGCGTTGCGTGCTGTGCTTTCAGTGCGTTGCTGTGAGCATTATCAGTGCGTTGCTGTGATCATTATCAGTGCGTCAGTTGCTGTGATGCTATTATCAGTGTTGCTGTGACGTTCAGTGCGTTGCTGTGACATATCAGTGCGTTGCTGTGATCATTATCAGTGCTGTTGCTGTGTGATCATTATCAGTGCGTTGCTGTGAGCGCTGTCAGTGCGTTGCTGTGAGCATTATCAGTGCGTTGCTGTAGCAGTATCAGTGCGTTGCTGTGAGCATTATCAGTGCGTTGCTGTGATCATTATCAGTGCGTTGCTGTGAGCATTACAGTGCGTTGCTGTAAAGTGCGTTGCTGTGCATATCAGTGCGTTGCTGTGAATTATCAGTGCGTGCTGTGACTATCGTGTGCTGTGAGCTTCAGTGCGTTGCTGTGACATTATCAGTGTTGCTGTGCTTATCAGTGCGTTGCTGTGAGCTTCAGTGCGTGCTGTGATCATGTGCGTTGCTTGAGCGCTGTCATGTTTGCTGTGACTTATCAGTGCGTTGCTGTGAGCTTCAGTGCGTTGCTGTGACATTTAGTGCGTGCTGTGAGCGCTGTCAGTGCGTTGCTGTGACATTATCAGTGCGTTGTGCGTGTGTGCGTTTCAGTGCGTTGCTGTGACATTATCAGTGTGTTGCTCAGTGCGTTGCTGTGACATTATCAGTGCGTGCTGTGAGCATTTCAGTGCGTTGCTGTGACATTATCAGTGCGTTGCTGTGACTTTCAGTGCGTTGCTGTGACTGTCAGTGCGTTGCTGTGACTTCAGTGCGTGCTGTGACTCAGTGCGTTGCTGTGAGCTTATCAGTGCGTTGCTGTGAGCTTCAGTGCGTTGCTGTGAGCTTCAGTGCGTTGCTGTGACATTATCAGTGCGTTGCTGTGACAATCAGTGCGTTGCTGTGAGCATTATCAGTGCGTTGCTGTGAGCATTTCAGTGGTTGCTGTGAGCATTTCAGTGCGTTGCTGTGACATATCAGTGCGTTGCTGTGACATTATCAGTGCGTGCTGTGATCTTATCAGTGCGTTGCTGTGACATTTCAGTGCGTTGCTGTGACTTATCAGTGCGTTGCTGTGATCATTATCAGTGCGTGCTGTGACTTTCAGTGCGTGCTGTGAGCTTATCAGTGCGTTGCTGTGACATTATCAGTGCGTTGCTGTGACATTATCAGTGCGTTGCTGTGACATTATCAGTGCGTTGCTGTGCATTATCAGTGGTGCTGTGAGCGTCTTCAGTGCGTTGCTGTGTCATTATCAGTGCGTTGCTGTGAGCCTTCAGTGCGTTGCTGTGACATTATCAGTGCGTTGCTGTGACATTATCAGTGCGTTGCTGTGATCATTATCAGTGCGTGCTGTGCTTCAGTGCGTTGCTGTGACATTATCATGCGTTGCTGTGACTTTCAGTGCGTTGCTGTGATCATTACGTGCGTGCGTGACTATCAGTCGTTGACTTTCAGTGGTTGTGTGTTCAGTGTTGCTGTGACATTACAGTGCGTTGCTGTGACATTACAGTGCGTTGTGTGACTTCGTGTGCTGTGCTTCAGTGCGTGCTGTGACTTCAGTGCGTTGCTTGACTTCAGTGCGTTGCT
>JARQOD010000001.1:872479805-872535162 GCA_033576555.1 Oophaga sylvatica
CTGGTCGTTGTAGCCCACGGGAGACGCCTCCTGGTCGTTGTAGCCCCCCCGGGAGACGCCTCCTGGTCGTTGTAGCCCCCCCCGGGAGACGCCTCCTGGTCGTTGTAGCCCCCCCCGGGAGACGCCTCCTGGTCGTTGTAGCCCCCCCCGGGAGACGCCTCCTGGTCGTTGTAGCCCCCCCCCCGGGAGACGCCTCCTGGTCGTTGTAGCCCCCCCCCCCCGGGAGAATCCTCCTGGTCGTTGTAGCCCCCCCCCGGGAGACGCCTCCTGGTCGTAGCACCCCCCCCCGGGAGACGCCTCCCGGTCGTTGTAGTCCCCCCCCCCCGGGAGACGCCTCCCGGTCGTTGTAGCCCCCCGGGAGACGCCTCCCGGTCGTTGTAGCCCCCCGGGAGACGCCTCCCGGTCGTTGTAGCCCCCCGGGAGACGCCTCCTGGTCATTGTTCCTGCTGCCCTAGGTGATTATGTATGATTTACCATATTAGCTGTGAACACTGGTCCAGGTGCTATCGGACCGACAGCTAATGTGATTTTGGTAACACATTGGCGCTTTGTTTGTTTTTGTGGCAGAGTAGAGAATAGAATTTCATCTAAATATTTCCTTGTTCTCAGCCCATACAGAGGTCAGGCCAGTAGTTTCCTGTACTAGTATGAAATACGTCGTGGAACGATTTCTGCAGATCCTTGGGTCAGAGCCCCAAACCTGATGCATCTAAAGAAGTGGACAAAAAATAATCCACAAGTGACGGATCAGCCCCCAAGATTGTGCCTAGTATTGTCCCTATAGGATCACATATAGGACTGGTACCCAATACCGGCTGCCACACACACACAAGCGAGCCGACAGACATGGAGACGTTAAGTCATCGGCCCCTCTCACCCATCAACGCAGTCGTGGGTCACATTCACATATGGTATAGGATGCGATAAGCTAATGACACTCCGCTCAAACTGTGCTGCGAGCATGAGCCGAGAGTCAGTGCTCTGTGCTCCGATCCTCTTGCTTGCAGGAAATTAGTCACAGATGAGAAGGAGAGATTAGTTCCTCCATTGCCTGTCTTGCTTATATCAAACTGTGTGCTTGGATGACATCAGAGTGCACTCCGATGTTTTGCACACACCTATTGACTTGAATGGGGTCTAACACTGGTCAGCGTGCAATGCAAGAATTTCTCGCATTGCATTCCTTCATAATATACTCCAGTGTGAGCGAGCCCTAAGGGTGAGTTTCCACGGTCAGGATACGCTGCGTGTTTGGCGCTGTGCGCTGGCGCAGCGCCAAACACGCAGCGTCCAGATGTTACAGCATAGTGGAGGGGATTTCAAGAAATCCCGTCTCCACTATGCGTAACAATACGCAGGTGGCAAACCTGCGTAAACGGACATGCGGCGCGTCTTTTTAGACCGCAGCATGTCCTCGCGTATTGCGGCGACGGTGCGTCGCCGCAACATAATTAACACAGGGCTATGTAGCCCTGCGCTCTTTCCGGAGGTGTTCCGGAGGTGTCCTGAACACCTCCGGAAAGATCGCGCGTCATAAAGGGGGCGGGGCTTAGACGGAGCGGAATTTCCGCTCCGTCCAAAGCGCTATGGTTCCGGACCGTGGAACCATAGCCTAAGAGGAAAAGTCTGCATTCACTCCATGTCCTCCATTGCTGGTCTCTGCTTATATCGGACTGCACTGGGATGACATCCGAGTGCAGTCTGATGTTTCACACATATCCATAGACTTGTATGGGTGTGTGTGAGTCGAGTTTCGCTGCCCATCTCAGCATGCTGTGTTCTCTCGTACCGAATCGCAGATCTGCGTTGCCCCATATTATAACATTTGGGCCAAGGGCTATCCCATAAAACGTTGGATAGCACTCGGCCATGCTATATGCTCGTGTGAGCGAGGCCTAAGATTAGGAAAACTCCTTTTAATGGGCAAAAAATTTCAATATTTTATTAAAAAATTATTTTATTTTTAATTTTCCTAACTATTTGGGAGATACTATGTTTTAATTTCCTTTTACATCTTAACGTTTCCCTAGAGGTGATGGCTATCTCTTACAGCGGGCTGATCATCTTTTCTCTTCAGGAGCGCACCACTTCCCTGCCACCCAGCTGATAAACTGTAGAGATGGTTGGGAACAGCACACAATAGAAATAAAAGTCCTTTTAATGAAAAAGTAAATTGCAAAGTTGCTTGTTTTTAGAAACGTTTTGAATTTTTCCCATTTAGCCAGATGACACAGCTCATTTAGGTTAAAGAGTTTTTCAGTGCTCAAGGGTTTAAAAAAAAAATTGGAAAAAAGTTTCAGAATATTAAAGGAGTTGTCCAGTCTAAAATGAAAAGTCTGTAACTGAAGACTAGTGATGAGCGAGTATACTCGTTGCTCGGGTGGTGTCTGAGTATTTGGAAGTGCTCGCAGATTTAGTTTCTCTGCAGCTGCATGATTTTCGACTGCTAGACAGCCTGAATACATGTGGGGATTCCCTAACAAACAGGCAATCCCACGTGTATTCATGCTGTCTAGTAGCCTGAAATCATGCAGCTGCGGCGACAGAAACTAAATCTCCGAGCACTTCCAAATATTCGGAGAACACCCGAGGATGCTCACTCATCACTACTGAAGACCTATGAATCTCCTCAGTGCACGCATTGTGAGCTGCGAGGATTCGCTGCTTTCTGTGCTGGGAACGACGGTGATGTATGCAATATGCACACTCCCGGGCAGAAGCTGTCTATGGGGCGCAGCCTCACTCCATACACTTGTATCAGATGCATCACTGCCGTTACTGCCTCAGAAACCTTGCAGCGCACATTGCAGGAGCTGGAGCGATTCATAGGTCTACAGTCACACACTGACTGCAGACTTATCATTTTAGACTGGACTACCTCTTTAACCCATTCACCCACAAGCCTATTTTCACATTCCTGAGCAGGCCAACTTCTACAGTTCTGATCTCTTTTAGGTAATACCGTATTTTTCGGACTATAAGATGCCCTGGACTATAAGACGCACCCAGGTTTTAGAGGTGGAAAATAGTGAAAAATATATTTGAAGCAAAATGTGGTAAAATATTTAATTACTAACATAAATAACATACTATTATATGTGGTGTTATTATATATAATAGTATGTTATGTTGGAAGCTACGGGTAGAAGATGGTGCTGCGGGACCAGTGTGGTGTCTGTAAAGTACTATGTGAAGACGCTGGAGGGCGATTATAAAAATGGGGGGACAGGGCATATATTTAAAGCACCACTCCAGCACTGAAAAATAACACTGGAGTGCTGCTTAAAGATCCCATGGGAGAACTATAACTCTCAGCATGTCCTGCAGATCCTATTTCATGCTGAGAGTTATAGTCCACCACAGGATGGCAGAGTGATTTTTATGTGCTGTCATTACTAACCTTTTAATTAATTCTTTCTTGTACAGTGTGTCTGCAGGACCTGTGATGACATCATGAAGATGCAGGGCTTTGTGTGGTCATGTGATGCTCTAGCCCGCCCTCTTCATGACCTCATCACAGGTCCTCCACAGGAGCATTCAGCATAGCAGCAGCACAGGCCCCAGGCTGTCAGGTATGCGATGCCTCCTGCTGCACTCTGCTCCTGCCGCCTCCTTCTACTTCTGACACAGACCTCCCCAGCTGCTGCAGGAATCCAGCGCTGGGGAAACAATGTGGCTCTGTCATTAGCTGCTCCCAGCTCACTGCTCAGCTGACAGGTGGACAGGGAAGCGGCTAATGAATATTCACTGCACTTAAGTATCAGGACCAGTGGTTTCCCCAGCTCTGGTTTCCTGCAGCAGAGGGGATATTTTCCTGCCTCCTGCGATCCCACTCCACCGCTGCCCCCTGCCCCCTCCCCACGTTACATTCCGACCATAAGACGCACCCACACTTTCCTCCCAAATTTGGAGAAAAAAAGGTGCGTCTTATGGTCCGAAAAATACGGTAACTCTGGGACGCTTCAAAGCATCCCTCTGATTCTGAGATTGTTTTCTCGTGACATATTTTACTTCTTGATAGTGGTAAAATTTATTCAATATGACTTGTTTATATGTGAAAAAAACAAGAAATTTGGAGAGAATTTAGCAATTTTGAAATCTTTAAAGGTATATGCACACGTTCAGGAATTGGCAGCGCTTTAGACGCAGTACATGTTCGCTTCTTCCAAAGTGCTGCCGGCTATTGAACGGCGGTAAATTCACATGTGTTCGTTGACTTGAACTGTGTGGATTAACCGCTTCCAATACATTGGACGGGTGAAATTTATTTTATGGGGGCTCGCGTCTCCGCAAGATAAATAGACATGCTGTGGTCTGGAAAGACAAGCCAGATGTCTGTCTCTGCAGGTGGGCTGCGGGTGTCTGTGCATGTATAATGGGGATGGGATTTCTTGAAATCCCATCCACTATACTGGAACACCTGGACGCTGTGGGTTGGATGCTGCACAAGTACGCAGCATCCAACCCGCAGTGTTTACTGATTGTGTGCCGATACCCCGTATGGGGGGAAAAACTTGCATGGCGCGTACCCTTTCAAGTCATTGGATGCTTGCAAAACTTCGGACTGCACTCAGATGTCAACCAAGTGCAGTATGATATACAACCCCTGGCAAAAATTATGGAATCACCGGCCTTGGAGGATGTTCATTCAGTTGTTTTATTTTTTTGAAAAAAAAACAGATCACAGACATGGCACAAAACTGAAATCATTTCAAATGACAACTTTCTGGTTTTAAGAAACACTAAAAGAAATCAAGAACAAATAATGTGGTAGTCAGTAATAGTTATTTTTTTTAATCAAGCATAGGGGAAAAATTATGGAATCACTCAATTTTGACAGAAAAAATTATGAAATCATGAAAAGCAAACAAACAGAAAAACACTCCAACACATCACTAGTATTTTGTTGCACCACCTCTGGCTTTTACAACAGCTTGCAGTCTCTGAGGCATGGACTTAATGAGTGTCACAGTACTCTTCATCAATCTGGCTCCAACTTTCTCTGATTGCTGTTGCCAGAGCAGCTTTGCAGGTTGGAGCCTTGTCATGGACCATTTTCTTCAACTTACACCAAAGATTTTCAATTGGATTGAGATCTGGACTATTTGCAGGCCATGACATTGACCTTATGTGTCTTTTTTCAAGGAATATTTTCACAGTTTTTGCTCTATGGCAGGATACATTATCATCTTGAAAAATGATTTAATCAGCCCCAAACATCCTTTCAATTGATGGGATAGGAAAAGTGTCCAAAATATCAACATAAACTTGTGCATTTATTGAATATGTAATGACAGCCATCTCCCAGCGCCTTTACCTGACATGCAGCCCCATATCATCAATGACTGGAAATTTGCATGTTCTCTTCAGGCAGTCATCTTTATAAATCTCATTGGAACGGCACCAAACAATTGTTCCAGCATCATCACCTTGCCCAATGCAGATTCGCGATTCATCACTGCATATGACTGTCATCCACAGTCCACGATTGTTTTTCCTTTGCCCATTGTAACCTTGTTTTTTTCTGTTTGGGTGTTAATAATGGCTTTCATTTAGCTTTTCTGTATGTAAATCCCATTTCCTTTAGGTGGTTTCTTACAGTTCGGTCACAGACATTGACTCCAGTTTCCACCCATTCGTTCCTCATTTGTTTTGTTGTGCATTTCCTGTTTTGGAGACATATTGCTGTAAGTTTCTGGTCTTGACGCTTTGATGTCTTCTTTGGTCTATCAGTATGTTTGCCTTTAACAATCTTCCCATGTTGTTTGTATTTGGTCTAGATTTTAGACACAGCTGACTATGTTGGAGCCATGATTCATGTCAGTCCACTTGGTGCAACAGCTCTCCAAAGTGTGATTACTCCTTTATAGATGCAGACTAACGAGCAGATCTAATTTGATGCAGGTGTTAGTTTTGGGAATGAAAATTTACAGGGTGATTCCATAATTTTTTCCCTCAGAATTGAGCGATTCCATAATTTTTCCCCTATGCTTGGTTAAAAAAAATAACCATTACTGACTACCCCATTATTTGTTCTTGATTTCTTTTAGTGTTTCTTAAAGCCAGAAAGTTGCCATTTGAAATGACTTCAGTTTTGTGCCATGTCTGTGATCTGTTTTTTTTCAACAAAATAAAACAACTGAATGAACATCCTCCAAGGCCGGTGATTCCATAATTTTTGCCAGGGGTTGTATATGCCAAGACAGACAGTGGAGAAGATGGAAAGATTAATCTCTCCTTCTCACCTGTGATCCGTTGCTGTTGGAAGGTGAACCTCCATCTCAGTCTCAGATCACTGACACACAGAATCAAGTTTTGCTCAATAATATCCCTGTATTTTGTGCCATCCATCTTCCCTTTAACCTGGACTATTTTCTCTGTCCCTGCTGCTGTTAAACATCCATGTGGCATGATGCAGCACCACCATTTTTCAATGTGGGGATGGTGTTCTTGGTGTTAGAACCCGTTGAAGCGCATGAGGTTGAAACGGCCGTTGTCCACAGTGAGTACCTTCCTGCTGGCATGTTTTAACCAAGTAAACCAATAAAGGAAGTTTTTACAAAGTACCAGTGAGTGCAACCATTTTTCTTCTATGGATATTATTTGAACTTTTTTCTTCATGGTATGCACCTGGTCATCCAGGGGCAAGGTGTAAATCACAGCCAGCTGTTTGGAAAAATTCAGGTGTCACAGCTGTGCCAGTTTTTCTCCTTTTCACCTTGGGGTGTGAAGATCCGTGTAGGTTTGATGCCAGACATAGCGTTTACCTTGGTGGCCAAAAAGTTCAATTTTGTTCTCATCTGATCACAGCACCTTCCTCCATTCATTTGTGGGAGTCTTGCACGTGTGTTTTGACAAACTTAAAACAAGCTTTACAATTTTTGTATGTAAGTGAAGGCTATTTTGCTGTGCACTCTTCGATAAAGGCCACTTCTATGGAGTGTACGTTTTATTGTGGTCACATGGATAGTTTGGTTAGTGGTGCCTCTTGCTTAATGGTGTTGCAGCCTCTGTGACCTTTCAGAAAAGTTATGTATATACTGACAGTGACACTTAGATTACACACAGGTGGACTTCCTTTTATTAAGCATGTGACTTAGGAAGGTAATTGCTTGCACCAGAAAGTTCTAGAGTTTTCATAGCAAAAGGGGTAAATACATATGCACATGCCAATTTTTAGTTATTTAATCCCATAAATTTAATTTATGCCTATATTTTTCTCACTTCACCAACTTAGATGCATCACACAAATCGAATTGCAAAAATATTTAAACAGAGGTTGTAATGTAACAAAATACTGTGTTTCGCGGATTATAAGACGCATCAAACTTTTAAGATGCTCTACAAATTTTGCAGTGGAAAATAGGAAAAAAAATGTTTTAAATAAAATAGTGGTGCGTCTTCTAATCAATTTTAATGGTAGCTTACCTGGGTGCAGTAGAGAGGGGTCACAGGAGGCAGTCGCTGTGGCAGGAGTGTGGTAATGTGGTGCCTGGGTGCTCATTAGATGTCGTCTCCGGTGAGCAGAGGTCCTCTTTACCATTCGGTTCCCTGTGGTGGACTTCAGGAAAATGGCCGCCAAAAGCGGCGCATGCGCACATTGTGAACTCGAGAGGCGAGATCTAGTTTCCTGAGATCTCAATCTGCGCATGTACCGCCTCTGGTGGCCATTTTCCCAAAGCCTACCTCATATATACGGGAAAGGGGACCCCCTCTTACAGAATCGATACCTAATGCTTGCCCAGGCAACACCGCATCATCTGCCCCTTCCACCCCCTCCCGGTCCGCTCACTTCGAGTTTTAAGACGCACCCCACTTTTCCTCCAAAAAAGGGCATCTTAAAATCCCAAAAATACGGTAGGTAAAAAGCTAAGGGGTGTGACTACTTTTGCAAGCCACTGTATTTGCCTCTTGGATCACAGGTTTTCCTAGAATATTGCGGACTCCATATAAAGTTCCCCCTACGTGCTAGAAGTGCTGCTTCGAAAAGCTACAGGCGTAGTGATGATTTGACTCCATGGTTGTTTTCCAGAAACAAGCAGCAGTAGATGTTGCTGAGTGAAAATTGCAAATATGCCAGTGTAGTGCCCAGCTCATGCTTCTAGAGACATGCACCTGTAAATTAGGCAGTCTCTCATCGCTACAGAAATCCCAAACATATAGAGGCTAAATGTGGTTTGTGCACACTATGAGGCTCAGAAGGGGGAGGGGGATTTTGGAGCGCATTTCTTTTATGGTGTGGGGAGTCATAGTTCTTTTCCAGAGTTTTTGTGCTACCAGTAACGTGGAAGCCCCCAATATATCTCTGTTAACAGATGACGGACCTGAGTGGTGAATTGCTTTTTTTTTTTGTGGATTGAGTTGAAGCTTTTGTTGGGAACATCTTGCATAATATTTGGGATCACATTTATCCTGCGCATTACGCTGAGCACTTACATTGGGGTTTATTTGTAAATCTCCAAATAATGTGATTCAGATGAAGTCCCCAAGGGATCTATTCACTATGAGGCAGAAGAGTTACTCTTAACTCCGTCTGGCCTCTGTTCAGCAGTTCCTTCTTTTCAGAGGTGGGCAAAACTGGCTGACGGACAGTGCCGGATCATAGGCTAGACAGCTTCCTCAGTGACTCCTGCCTCATTAGGCCTCTTTCACACATCCGTTGTGCGCCTGACGGCGCCCTCCGGCATTTTTTTGTCCAACCGCATCCGGCGAAATGTAATGCCGGATGCGGTTTTTTTTGCGTTGACTTTCATTAGCGCCGGATGGCGCCGCATGTCAGTGCGTTGTATGCGTTTTTGTCCGGATCCGGCGGAAATGTACATTCCGGCGGCCTGACACAACGCAGCATGTAACGTTTTTTATTTTTGCCGGAGCTGCCTGATGTGCCTGAAGCGGCGCATCAGGCGGTCGGATACTACTACTACTACTACTACTACATTTTCCAGTGTCTCCGGGCATCAGAAACCCTCTTTTTATGGGTTCAAAAGTTCAGGTCGGATCCAGCAAAAAACCGGATCCGTTGCATCAGTTTTTTTGTTTCAGCGCCGGATCCGTCCCTTCAGGCATAGGACGGATCATGCCTGATACAAAAAGACGGATGTGTGAAAGAGGCCTTATAGGGAATTCTTTGTCGAGGGTTCTGTCTGACTCACATATTTCAGAGATTTACTCGGAAGCCCTGGTGTAAGCGCTCAGCGCAGGATAGATATGCACGGAGCCTTACTGCAATCTTTTTAAGGCAAAATGGACAAATCAACAGCAGGTGAATAATTAGTTTTATTTATTTTACACTCGATTCCTCGTGTGGTATAAGGGATCAGACTACTATTCTTCGGGTCGGTGCAATTACAGCGATACCAGATTTGTATTGATTTTTATATTTGGCTGCTGTCACACACTTAACCCCCTTTCCAACATTGGGCGTAAATGTACGCCGATGTCGGACTCCCTCCCTTTGATGGTCTCCGGCGCTGATCCCCCATCTTTTTCTGCACATGTCAGGTGTTTTGAACAGCTGACATGTACCTCTAACAGCCGCTGGTGGAATTGCGATCCACCTGCTGCTGTTAACCAGTTAAATTCCGCTGTCAAACTTTGACGGGTATTTAACTCGTGCTTCCGGCAAGCACATCGGAGATCCCTCCTATCATGATCGCAGATTACCGATGGTTTGGCATGACAACCAGAGGTCTCCAGCAGACCTCTATGGTTGTCACTGCCTGATTGCTATGAACGCCGCCTGGTGGTTGGCGCTCATAGCAAGTGAGCAATTCTGCTACATACAGGCGATCTGATGGCATGTGTGTAGCAGAGCCAATCGGATTATGGCAGTTTCTAGTCTTCCATGGAGACCATTGTAGCATGCCAAAAGTAAAAAAAAAAAAATTAAAAATATTAAAACAATCTAAAAGTTCAAATCTCCCCTCTTTCGCCCCATTCAAAATAAAACAATAAATCAAACACACATATTTGGTATCGCTGCGTTCAGAATCGCCCAATCTATCAATATGAAAAAGAATTAACCCGATCGCTAATTGATGTAACGAGAAAAAAAAAAGTCAAAACGCCAGATTTTTGTTTTTTTTGATCGCCGCAACATTGCATTAAAATGCCATAATGGGCGATCAGAAGATCATATCTGCACCAAAATGGTATAATTAAAAACATCAGCTTGGAGCGCAAAAAAAAAATACCCTCACCCAACCCGAGATCATGAAAAATGGAGACACTACCGGTACGGAAAATGGCGCATTTTTTTTTTAAACAAACTTCGTATTTTTTTTCACCACTTAAATAAAATAGAAGCTATACATGTTTGGGGTCTATGAACTCGTAACAACCTAGCGAATCATATTCGCAGGTCAGTTTTAGCATTTACTGAACATGGTAACAAAAAAAAAAAACTGTGGGACTGTAATTTCTTGCAATTCAACAGTGCTTGGAATTTTTTTTCCCGTTTTCGAGTACATGACATGGTAAAGCCAATGGTGTCATTTAAAATCACAAGTCATCCCGCAAAGAAACAAGCTCTCACATGGCCATTTTGACCAAAAAATAAAAAAAGTTATGTCTCTGGGAAGAAGGGGAGCAAAAGATGAAAATGCAAAACCAAAAATAACTCTGATCGATAAGGACACATTTTTTTTGCAAAAACTACCACAGTAAGGTGAGGGCTTGTTTTTTTGTGGGACGAGTTGACTTTATTTGTACCATACATTTTGTTATCGCTTTCTATTCTGATTTTTGAGACAGAATGAACAAAAATCAGCAATTCAGGAATTTTTTTTTTTTTCTATGCTGTTCTGCGTGGGGGGTCTGCAATACCAAGACAGGTTATTACACTTGGGGTTATTTAGTTTGGAAAAACGAAGGCTTAGGGGTGATCTTATATAAATACACTGTGTTCCAAATTTATCATGCAAAAATTGTTTAGGAGTGATAAGGTAAGAAGTTTTTTGTTTGTCAGTTAAACTCATTGATGGTGATGTGTGTCAGGGCTCTTTATATCACTGTAAGGAATTGCAGACACTTGTGCTAATTAGTTTGGCAGGTGTGTCCAATGAAAGGCAAGACTACTTAAGAAGGCTGTCCAACATTATTAAGCAGCCTACATTTTCTGCCAAAATGGGAAAGAAAAAGGATGTGTCGGCTGCTGAGAAGCAACAAATTGTGGAGTGTTTAGGTCAAGGCATGACTACAATCAACATTGCCAAGACACTTCATCGTGATCATCGCACAATCAAGAAGTATGTAGCTGATTCACAGTACACACGTGTGCATGCTGATAAGGGAAAATTGAGGACTCTTTCCTACAGGCAATTACGTCAGGTTAAAAGAGCATCGGCAAAAAAGCCTTGTCATAGCAGCAGACAAGTTTTTGAAGTTGCTGGTGCCTCCAACGTCCCCTGAACAACAAGATGAAGGGTCCTTCAGAGGTTTGCAGCTGTGCGTAAGCCATCCTGTCGACCTCCTCTATCCACTGCACACAAGCAGAAACGGCTCCAGTGGGCCAAACAATACATGAAGACTGACTTCAAAACTATTTTGTTCACCGATGAGTGCCGTGCAACGTTCGATGGTCCAGATGGATGGAGTGGAGAATGGCTGGTTGATGGACACCCCATGCAAACACGGCTACGGTGCCAACAAGGAGGAGGTGGAGTAATGTTTTGGGCTGGAATCATGGGGAGAGAGATTGTCGGCTCCTTTAGGATCCCTGAAGGGGTAAAGATGAACTCCATAGTGTATGTTGAGTTTCTCAAACAGCACTTCCTGCCATGGTTCAAGAAGATGAACCGTGAATTCCGCAGCAAGATCATTTTCATGCATGATAATGCACCGTCTCATGCTGCACATAACACATCTGCTTCTCTAGTTGCTATGGGCATAAAAGGGGACAAACTTATGGTGTGGCCCCCATGCTCCCCTGACCTCAACCCCATTTATAACCTCTGGAGCATCATGAAAAGGAGTGTCTATGATGGCGGGAGGCAGTTCACATCTAAGCAACAGCTCTGGGAGGGTATTCTGTCCTCATGCAAAACAATTGAAGCAGAAACCATCCAAAACCTGACAAATTCAATAGACGAGAGAGTTCAGAAGCTCCTTTCGAACAAGGGGTCCTATGTGCAAATGTAACAGAATAAAGTTTTGAGTTGAAAACTTTGATTTCAGTTTGCAAGAACCTGCTAATGCTTATAATTTCACAAATGACCATTTTTTTTGTTCTTTATTAAGATGAAAAGGTTGAAAACTCTGCTCTGCATATAATTTGGAACATGCATTTTGAGTGCAGTTTGAGTGTTTTATTTTTTAATAAATATACTGTTATCATAGGCAGTTTGTACAAAAACCTTTCAATTGTACTCTGATAGTTATTTGACTGGAAAATTGCAATGACTGAAATTCATATAGGTAATTTGGGAAAATCTGTAGAAAATATTATTTGCATAATAATTTGGAACACAGTGTATAATGATTGGACAGTACAAGACCTTTCTAATGATCTTTTTACTCTTAGACCTGTGACGGGGAAAAGGGGGCATCCTCTACGTCTGGAGGAAAGAAGGTATAATCATAATCACTGTGAAGGAAACCCGGTTCCTTCCACGTCACCAATGTGACGTAACTACACAGTCACAGCTCTCAGGTGCCCCCTTTGTCTCTCAGGTCAGTAAGGGAACTGCACCTAGAGCAAATGGCCGCCGGGGAGGATGTCCTGTTGACCCACTGGGTATTCTAAGATTCGCGATCAGAGTAAAAGCATCAGCCCAAAATTAATTTTATGGTTTAATTGCCTTAAGGGCGCACTAGATAATTACAGAAATATACAGTAAGCTATACAACGGATTACAGTGGATTTACAGTCAGAGTAAAATATGACAATGGTACAAGGCTTAGAGGTATTGAGCGAGAGATTAATGTTACCAGGCTGTAGGTTGCATGTGGACGCCGGGAGCTCTGCGGTCCACAGGTAAGAATCTTAGTTGCCGGACAGTCCCCAAAACGTGTGCCGCTGCTCTCTTGGCAGATCTATCCCTTGTTCCTTCTTAGATCATCATCGTCATGTTCTTCTGTGAGAATAGAGAGAGTCTGCCATCCGCTCACAGTTCTTAAACCTGCTAGGTCCCTCCCCTCAGTGTCAGAGAGTGGGCTAATAATCTCCACCCTTCAACTCCCTGCAGAATTTATTCCCAATATCTAAGAAAGGGGTTAACTTTCTCCAGGACGATCGGATCAGGACACGAGAGGTACCAGTGAATGCAGTTTGTTTTGCCTGTCGCGTGAAGATCAAACATGGCCTGATTGGCCCTCCACGGCGACCCAGTCTCTATATCTCAGGTCCCCGAGCCATCACCGACTCGGGAGTCGCACGGTCAGATGCGTGAGGCCTGCAGGATCACGCAGATATTTTTATGAGTCTGTACCTCGAAAGGCATGCTCATAATTCATAATCCTAGAACGGAGTCGTAGTGGCTGGGAGAGACAATAGATGTGTTTTCTGTGTCTAGCTGACAGGTATAATCTAATTGAAGCCCCCAGGAATCTCCAGGCCCCATGCTGGCGTGGCTTCTGACTCTTGGCCTGATCTACTTAGCATACTAAAAGACTTGTTATTCAGCAGTAGAGCACTAAACCCTGTTTTCTTCATTATGCCTACAGGCCATGGGGGTTAGGAGCAGTTAGCTGCCTGTGGCTCTGTGAACTCAGACAAAATGACTACCTGGGACAGGCCAAGCTCAGACATCAGGCGAGCATTATGCCCCAAATCCAAGATGGTGGCTGTTCCTTCATCACAGACTCAGATTCTTTACTGTAAGACAAGTGAGACTATGGAACTCTCTGCCGTATGATGTTGTAATGAGTGATTCCCTACTAAAATTTAAGACTGGTCTGGATGCCTTTCTTGAAAAGTATAATATTACAGGCTATATTCACTAGTTTCCTAGATATTGCGTTAATCCAGGGAGCTAGTCTGATTGCCGTATGTGGAGTCGGGAAGGAATTTTTTTCCCCAATGTGAAGCTTACTGTTTGCCACTAGGTTTTTTTTTTTGCCTTCCTCTGGATCAACATGTTAGGGCAGGTTAGGATAGGATATGGGTTGAACTAGATGGACTTAACCCCTTCCTGACCTGTGACACAGCGTATGTGTCATGAAAGGATCACGTTCCTGCGGGTCGGGTGACCGGGGTCACTGAAAGGTCACCCGACCGGCATGCACAAGACCCTTTGTGCTTCACCACAGGGGGGTTGGCTTAACCCCCACGTGGCTACGATAGCTCTGATTGGCTGTTAAAAGTGAAACAGTGCTCCCTTTATTCCGAGCCCTGACGTATGCCCAAACAGTGGTTTACCCACACATATGGGGTATCAGCGTACTTAGGAAAAATTGCACAACAACTTTGGGGGTCTAATTTCTCCTGTTACCCTTGGGAAAAAAAATTGGGGACTAAAAAAATTATTTTTGTGGAAAAAAAATGATTTTTTATTTTCACAGCTCTGCGTTATAAACTGTGAAGAACTTGGAGATTCAAAGTGCTCACCACACATCTAGAGGAGTTCCTTGAGGGATCTAGTATCCAAAATGGAGTCACTTGGGGGGGTTTCTACTGTTTAGGCACATCATGGGCTCTGCAAACGTAACATGAAGCCCGCAGACCATTACATCAAAGTCAGCATTTCAAAAACGTCACTACTTCCCTTCCGGGCCCCAACGTGTGCCCGAACAGTGGTTCCCCCCACATATGGGGTACAAGTGTACTCAGGACAAATTGTACAACAACTTTTGGGGTCCAATTTCTCCTGTAACCATTGTGAAAATAAAAAATTGCGGGTTAAAAAAATCAGTTTTTGTGGAAAAAAAATGATTTTTTATTTTTACGGCTCTGCATTATAAACTTCTGTGAAGCACGTGGGGGTTCAAGGTGCTCACCACACATCTGGATAAGTTCCTTGGGGGGTCTAGTTTACAAAATGGGGTAACTTGTGGGGGGTTTTTACTGTTTAGGCACATCAGGGGCTCTGCAAACGTAACAAGATTTTCGCAGACCATTCCATCAAGTCGGCATTTCAAAGCGTCACTACATCCCTTCTGAGCACTGACGTGTGCCCAAACAGTGGTTACCCCCCACATATGGGGTACCAGCGTACTCAGGACAAACTGGACAACAACTTTTGGGGTCCAATTTCTCCTGTAACCATTGTGAAAATAAAAAATAGGGGCTAAAAAATCATTTTTTGAGAAAAAAAAAGGATTTTTTTATTTTCAGGGCTCTGCGTTATAAACTTCTGTATAGCACCTGGGGGTTCAAAGTGCTCACTGTGCATCTAGATAAGTTCCTTAGGGGGTCTTGTTTCCAAAATGGGGTCATTTGTGGGGAGCTCCAAAGTTTAGGCACACAGGGGCTCTCCAAACACGACATGGTGTCCGCTAACGATTGGAGCTAATTTTCCATTAAAGTCAAATGGCGCTCCTTCCCTTCTGAGCCTTGCCGTGCGCCCAAACAGTGGTTCCCCCCACATATGGGGTACCAGCGTACTCAGGAAAAACTGGACAACAACTTTTGCCATCCAATTTATCCTGTTACCCTTGGGAAAATAAAAAATAGCGGGCTAAAAAATGATTTTTGAGAAACAAAAATTTTTTTTTTATTTTCACTGCTCTGCGTTTATAAACTTCTGTGAAGCACTTGGGGGTTCAAAGTGCTCACTACACATCTAGATAAGCTCCTTGGGGGGGGTCTAGTTTCCAAAATGGGGTCACTTGTGGGAGGTTTCTACTGTTTAGGCACATCAGCGGCTCTGCAAACGCAACATGACGCCCGCAGAACATTCCATCAAGTCTGCATTCTAAAATGGCGCTCCTTCCCTTCTGAGCTCTCTCATGCCCCAAAACAGTGGTTTTCCCCCACATATGGGGTATTGGTGTACTCAGGACAAATTGCACAACAACTTTTGTGGTCCAATTTCTCCTGTTACCCTTGTGAAAATAAAAAATAGCGGGCTAAAAAATCATTTTTGAGGAAAAAAATGATTTTTTTATTTTCACTGCTCTAGGTTATAAACTTCTGTGAAGCACCTGGGGGTTCAAAGTGCTCACTATGCATCTAGATAAGTTCCTTAGGGGGTCTAGTTTCCAAAATGGGGTCACTTGTGGGGGAGCTCCAATGTTTAGGCACACAGGGACTCTCCAAATGCGACATGGCAACCGCTAAATATTCCAGCATATTTTCCATTCAAAAAGTCAAATGGCGCTCCTTCCCTTCTGAGCCCTGCCGTGCGCCCAAACAGTGGTTTATGACCACATATGAAGTATCTGTGTACTCAGGAAAAATTGCCCAACAGATTTTAGGATCCATTTTATCCTGTTGCCCATGCAAAAATGAAAAAATTGATGCTAAAATAAAATTTTTGTTGGAAAAATTAAAATGTCCATTTTTTCCTTCCACCTTGCTTTAGTTCCTGTGAAGCACCTGAAGGGTTAATAATCTTCTTGAATGTAGTTTTTGAGTAGCTTGAGGGGTGCAGTTTTTATAATGGTGTCACTTTTGGGTATTTTCTACCATATAGACCCCTCAAAGTGACTTCAAATGTGAGGTGGTCTCTAAAAAAAAAATGGTTTTGTAAATTTCGCTGTAAAAATGAGATATCGCTGGTCAACTTTTAACCCTTATAACTTCCTAACAAAAAAAAAATTTTGTTGCCAAAATTGTGCTGATGTAAAGTAGATATGTGGGAAATGTTATTTATTAACTATTTTCTGTAACATAACTCTCTGGTTTAACAGAATAAAAATTAAAAATTTGAAAATTGCGAAATTTTAAAAATTTTCGCCAAATTTCCATTTTTTTCACAAATAAACACAAAAATTATCGAACTAAATTTACCACTAACATGAAGCCCAATATGTCACGAAAAAACAATCTCAGAATCGCTAGGATCCGTTGAAGCGTTCCTGAGTTATTACCTCATAAAGGGACACTGGTCAGAATTGCAAAAAATGGCAAGGTCATGAAGGGGTTAAAGTCTTCCTTCAACCTTAATAACTATGTTACTATTACAATTTATAAATCTGCTTTATTCTTCGAGTTTTATATTTTTGGCACTTTTGAACAATAAAAACTATTTTATTGAAAAAAGAATTTATTTTTGCATTGCTTTATTCTGAGAGCTATAACATTTTTTTTGTTTTTCCTCTGATCGATTTGTATGGTGGCTTGTTTTTTTGCAGGACAAGATGAAGTTTTCAGCTTTACCTGTTTTATTTACAATCGTCTTTTGATCTCGTTTTATTCCATTTTTTGTTTGGCAATGATAAAAAAAAAATAATTTTTTTTTTGCCTCAATTGTTTTGCTTTGTTTACTGAAGAGGTTAACTAGTGTGACAGTTTTATAGATTGGGTTGTTCCGGACACAGCAATACCAAATATGTGCACTTTTTTAAGTAAAAAAATACTAATGGCTATTAAAATTAAAAATTAGGGGTCTTAACTTCTGTGGCAGTGCGGGCACCACTCCTGGCAGTGAGAGCCGGATGTCAGCTATTATGTAAGCTGAACACCTGGCTGCGATCGCACGCACAGCTCTTGTGCCCACGCAATCACCATGATGTATCTATACTTTATCAGTCGGGAACTCCTTTTATTTCCTTGACGTATAGATACCTCAAATGTCGTGATGGGGTTAAGGCCATGATCCCACTTAGTGTAAATACTGTGCTTTGTTTTTTTTCTGCTGCCTTTTTTGTGTGGAAAATCTACTGCACAGTTCAAGCATTGTGGATGGAATTCTGAGAAAACCTCTTTATTTGTTACTAGCTGTAGTACCCGGCTTCGCCCGGGTTAATGTACTTAACTGTGCCCTCATCAGGATAGCAACATAGAAGGACAAAGCTGTGGCTGCTACTATATATATATCCTCCCACATACAGGTGATGTGACTTACATCAGTCATTACACCAACATTGGCCAAGCATAGTAACTGAAATCCTATTACCTCACACAAGCTTTCTTATACTGACAATGTCCTCTGTTGCCTATAGTAACCAAACAGAGCTCATATTAATGACCTATGGCAAAATAGAAGCTGAGCTGTGATTGGTTGCTATAGGCAGCCTGATAAATCCCCAGCCAACAGAAAACATTCCCCTCTGGCAGTATATATTACCTCACACATACAAATAATATACAGCTCATGTGACTGACATGTGGCTTATTTCCCTATATGGTCATATTAATGTCCTGTCGCAAAATAGAAGCTGAGCTGTGATTGGTTGCTATAGGCAGCCTGATAAATCCCCAGCCAACAGAAAACATTCCCCTCTGGCAGTATATATTACCTCACACATACAAATAATATACAGCTCATGTGACTGACATCTGTCTTATTTCCCTATATGGCAAATTTATAACAAATTGGTCTTGTAGTTTGGCTGGTTATTAATCAGATATTTATTTTTAAAAGATAAAAATACCAGACGTGTGTGTGTTTTTAATTTTGAACACGTGGGGTTAAAATGTCGACTCAAAACACAGCCTATGATGCTCCCGGGGTCGAGACGTGCGTGTGTGCAAAATTTCATGCCCGTAAATGCAGATTCCTATGCCGGACATACACACAAGCATTCAGCTTTCTCCCCATTATGTAGATAGGGCCAAAATTGTTTGGCGATTTGGAACGTGCGGGGGTTAAAATTTCCATTCAACACATAGCCTATGATGCTCCTGTGGTTGAGATGTGCGGGCATGCAAAATTTCATGCCCGTAAGTACAACGGTGCAGATTCCTATCCCGGGCCAAAATTATTTGCCGATTTGGAATGCGCGGGGTTAAAATTTTGACTCAAAACCTAGCCTATGACGCTCCCGGGGTCGAGACGTGCGGGTGTGCAAAATTTCATGCCCGTAAATGCAGATTCCTATGCCGGACATACACACAAGCATTCAGCTTTCTCCCCATTATGTAGATAGGGCCAAAATTGTTTGGCGATTTGGAATGCGCGGGGTTAAAATTTCCATTCAAAACATAGCCTAGGACGCTTTCGGGGTCGAGACGTGCGGGCGTGCAAAATTTCATGCCCGTAAGTGCGACGGTGCGGATTCCAATCCCGGACAAACATACCCACATACATACACACATACATACATTCAGCTTTATATATTAGACTTTATTCCTCTACAGCAGGGGTGGGCAATTAATTTTGCCAGGGGGCCGCATGAGAAATTGGGATGGTTTTAGAGGGCCGGACTAATATAATTAACTCCGTTCTACCCAATACTGTATATATACATATATATATATATATATATATATATATATATATACTGTATACTGTATATATACATACCTGCCCATTATCATCATCTTCTCCCCATCATCATCAATGCCTCCCCATTATCAGCAATGCCTGCCCATCATCATCTTCTCCCCATCATCAATGCCTGCCCATTATCATCAATGCCTGCCCATTATCATCATCTTCTCCCCATCATCATCAATGCCTCCCCATTATCAGCAATGCCTGCCCATCATCATCTCCTCCCCATCATCATCAATGCCTGCCCATTATCATCAATACCTGCCCATTATCATCATCTTCTCCCCATCATCATCAATGCCTGCCCATCATCATCATCATCTTCTCCCCATCATCATCAATGCCTCCCCATTATCAGCAATGCCTGCCCATCATCATCTTCTCCCCATCATCAATGCCTGCCCATTATCATCATCTTCTCCCCATCATCATCAATGCCTCCCCATTATCAGCAATGCCTGCCCATCATCATCTTCTCCCCATCATCATCAATGCCTGCCCATCATCATCATCATCTTCTCCCCATCATCATCAATGCCTGCCCATCATCATCATCATCTTCTCCCCATTATCAGCAATGCCTGCCCATCATCATCTTCTCCCCATCATCAATGCCTGCCCATTATCATCAATACCTGCCCATTATCATCATCTTCTCCCCATCATCATCAATGCCTGCCCATCATCATCATCATCTTCTCCCCATCATCAATGCTTGCCCATTATCATCAATACCTGCCCATTATCATCATCTTCTCCCCATCATCATCAATGCCTCCCCATTATCAGCAATGCCTGCCCATCATCACACACAGACAGCACATAAGCACTCTCTCACATACATACACACACACACACACACACACACAAAGCACCGCACTACATAGACACAGACACACACAGAGACACGTCTTACCTGTCCAGCGTCCCCGCTCTCTGACACAGCCGGCCGCTGAATGATGACGTCATTCAGCGGCCGGCTGTGAGAGGAAGCGCCGGTGGAGCCCGGAGCTGCAGCAGCGGAGGCACGGGAGAGGTAAGTATTGTGCCAGCTGATGCCGGGGCCCTGAGACTGCCGGAGCGCCTCCGCGGGCCGGTCACTGACAGCCGGCAGGGCCGGATGCGGCCCGCGGGCCGCCCCTTGCCCGGGTCTGCTCTACAGCCTTCTATAGCTAACCTGAAAAAACACATTTAAAAAGTGCAGTTGCATTTTAAGTACACACCCCCTGTGTTTCTGGGCTGAAATTGCATAAAAAAATAAGACAAATCTGCACCAATAATCCACAGGAAAACACAGCAAAAATACAATAATTGAAACAGATTGCCATTGCATAATTTGCATAATTTGGTGCTGACACTAGCAGAAAAAAAAAAATCAACTGAAAATGCGTAGTGGCGTCGCATGTGGAGCTGTGGCCTTAGCTGAGATCAAACTACCGCTTCGTCATTCCATCTGTTTATCCTGTTTTTAGGAGCAGGCAAACAAATTAATCTGAAAAAAAAAATGTGTTCAGTAATTGAAGCAGAGGGACCCATTGATTAATTTGAGGCCTATTTATGTTCTGTAATGTGACTTCTTTTTAGAAGTTTTCCATCATGTATTTCTCTTTACATTCTAAAAGCAGACACATAATGTAATCCCGAGGGACCACATAATGATGAATCAGGCCCCTCCGCTTCCTTTTTCATGAGTTATGCACAGATCAGTTTTTAACCCCTTTATTCCATCGGACGTAATATTCCGTCCATGTGACCCTGGACCTCATTCCCATGGACGGAATAGTACGTCCAGGGCGATCAGCTGCGCTCCCGGGGGGAGCGCAGCTAATCGCCGCCAGGTGTCAGCTGATTATCACAGCTGACACCCGGGACTGTGTGTCAGGAGAGGTCACGGACCGCTCCCGGCATATTAACCCCTAGCACACCGCGATCAAACATGATCGCGGTGTACCAGGGGCACAGGGGAGCATCGAGCAGGGAAGGGGCTCCCTGCACACTCCCCTGAGACCCTCAGAACAGCGCGATGTGTCGCGCTGATCTGAAAGACTCTCCTCCCTCCAAGGACCCGGATCCAAGATGGCCGCCGGGTCCTTCAGGGAGGCGGCTTCCTCAGTGCCTGCTGAGAGCAGGCACTGAGAAGCCTGCAGCACTGCCAGAGCGATCGCTGGTATGACGGAGTGCTGTGCACACTGTCACACCAGCGATCTCACCCTACATAGTGATGTCCCACCCTGGGACAAAGTATAAAAGTTAAAAAAATAAAAAGTGTAAAAAAAAAAAAAATCCAAAAAAAAAGTCCCCAATAAATTAATTTATTCCTGTAAATAAAATAAAACAATAAGTACACATATTTGGTATCGCCGCGTCCGTAATGACCCCCCTATAAAACTGTCCCACTAGTTAACCCCTTTAGTGAACCCCTTAAAAAAAAAAACAAAGCAAAAAATCAATGCTTTATCATACCGCCGAACCAAAAGTGGAATAACACGCGATCAAAAAGACCGATATAAATAAACATGGTACCGCTGAAAACGTCATCTTGTCCCGCAAAAAAACGATGCAAAAACTATTTTTTGCAATAAAAAGCGTCTTTTAGCGTGACAGCTGCCAATCATAAAAACCCGCTATAAATAGTAAATCAAACCCCCCCCTTTATCACCCCCTTAGTTAGGGAAAAATAATAAAATTAAAAAAATGTATTTATTTCCATTTTCCCATTAGGGTTAGGGTTGCGGCTAAAGTTAGGGTTAGGTTTGGCGCTAAAGTTAGGGTTAGGGGTGTGTTAGGGTTAGGTTTGTGGTTAGGGTTGGGACTAGGGTTAGGGGTGTGTTGGGGTTAGGGTTGGAGTTAGAATTGGGGGGTTTCCGCTGTTTAGGCATATCAGGGGCTCTCCAAATGTGACATGGCGTCTGATCTCAATTCCAGCCAATTCTGCGTTGAAAAAGTCAAACGGTGCGCCTTCACTTCTGAGCTCTGCCATGCGCCCAAACAGTAGTTTACCCCCACATATGGGGTATCAGCGTACTCTGGACCCCAAGAGTTATTGTGCAATTTGTCCTATTTCTTCTGTTACCCTTGTGAAAAAAAAAACTGGGGTCGAAAATACATTTTTGTAAAAATAAAAAAAGATTTTTTTGTTTTTACGGCTGTACGTTATAAACTTCTGTGAAGCACTTGGGGCTTCATAGCGCTCACCACACATCTAGCTAAGTTCTTTGTGTTGTCTATTTTCCAAAATGGGGTCACTTGTGGGGTTTCCACTGTTTAGGCGCATCAGGGGCTCTCCAAATGCGACATGACGCTCCCAGACCATTCCATCAAAGTCTGCAATCCAAAACGTCACTACTTCCCTTCCGAGCCCCAAAGTGTACCCATACAGTAGTTTTCTCTCACATATTGGGTATCAGCGTACACAAGACAAATTGGACAACAACTTTTGGGGTCCAATTTCTCCTGTTACCCTTGTGAAAATAAAATATTGGGGGCGAAAAAAATCATTTTAGTAAAAAAAAAAAAAAAAAAAAAGGATTTTTTATTTTACGGCTGTACGTTATATAAACTTCTGTGAAGCACTTCGGGGTTCAAAGTGCTCACCACACATCTAGATAAGTTCCTTGAGGGGTCTAGTTTCCAAAATGGTGTCATTTGTCGGGGGTTTCCACTGTTTAGGCAGATCAGGAGCTCTCCAAACACGACATGGCATCCAGCCAATTCTGCGTTGAAAAAGTCAAACGGCGCTCCTTCCCTTCCAAACTCTGCCATGCACCCAAACAGTGGTTTACCCCCACATATGGGGTATCAGCGTACTCAGGACAAATTGCACAATAACTTTTGGAGTCTTGTTACCTTTGGGAAAATAAAAATTGGGGTGAAAAGATTGTGGAAAAAATATGATTTTTTAATTTTACGGCTCTATGCTATAAACTTGTGTGAAGCACTTGGGGGTTCAAATTGCTCACCAAAGATCTAGATAAGTTCCTTAGGGGGTCTAGTTTCCAAAATGGGGTCACTTGTGGGGGGTTTCCACTGTTTAGGCTCATCTGGGGCACTGCAAACGGAACATGACCGCCATCAACGTCTGCATTCCAAAACGTTACTACATTCTTTCCAAGCCCTGCCGTGCGCCCAAACACATATGGGGTATCAGCGTACTCAGGACAAATTGGACAACAACTTTTGGTGTCCAATTTCCTTGGGAAAAATCAAAAATTTGGGACTAAAAAATAATTTTTGTGGAAAATTGTTTTTTTTTTTTTTTTCACACCCAGGCATTATAAACTTTTGTGAAACACTTGGGTGTTCAAAGTGCTCACAACAGATCTAGATAAGTTCCTTAGGGGGTCTAGTTTCCAAAATGGTGTCACTTGTGAGGGGTTTCCACTGTTTAGGCGCATCAGGGGCTCTCCAAACGCGACATGGCGTCCAATCTCAATTCGAGCCAATTTTAGTTTGACAAAGTCAGACGGCGTTCCTTCCCTTACGAGCTCTGCCGTGTGCCCAAACAGTGGTTTCCCCCCACGTATGGGGTATTGGCGTACTCAGGAGAAATTGCATAACAACCTTATCTGTCCATTTTCTCCTTTTACCCTTGTGAAAATAAAAAAAAGTTTGTAAAAGATCATTTTTGTGGCTAAAAAGTTAAATATTCATTTTTTCCTTCCACGTTGCTTCAGCTCCTGTGAAGCACCTGAAGGGTTAATAAAATTTTTGAATGTGGTTTTGAGTACCTTGAGGGGTGCAGTTTTTAGAATGGTGTCACTTTTGGGTATTTTCTGCTATATAGACCCCTGAAAGTGACTTCAAACATGAGGTGGTCCCTAAAAAAAAAATGGCTTTGTAAATTTTGTTGTAAAAATGAGAAATCGCTGGTCAACTTTTAACCCTTATAATTTCGTAACAAAAAAAAATTTTGTTCCAAAATTGTGCTGATGTAAAGTTGACATGTGTGGAAATGTTATTTATTAACTATTTTGTGTGACAAATTTCTCTGTTTTAAGGGAATAAAAATTCAAAGTTTGAATATTGCAAAATTTTCAAAATTTTCGCCATATTTGCATTTTTTTTTTCAAAATAAACGCAAGTTGTATGAAGAAATTTTACCACTATCATGAAGTACAATATGTCACAAGAAAACAATCTCAGAATCATGAAGATCCATTGAAGCGTTCCGGAGTTATAGCCTCATAAAGAGACAGTGGTCAAAAATTGTAAAATTGGCCCTGTCATTAACGTTGGAAACCACCCTTGGGGGTTGAAGGAATGTTAAACACTGTTCTTTTTAGTCTGTTTCCCAAATGGAAAAATCGAATTATGAAGGCATGTGTGAGCAGTCTTAGTTTTCTATTTCTCGGACAGCACATGGACCCGTACAGTGGATATAAAAAAATCTACACACCCGTTAAAATGTCAGGTTTTCGGCATGTACAGTGGCTTGCAAAAGTATTCATCCTCTTCATTTTATCTATTTTGTTACATTACAACCTGAGTTTTTAAATATTTTTGTAATCCGATTTCTGTGTGTTTCATCAGCAGTAATCGACGGAAAAATAAAAAAGTTATGGCTTGGGAAGACAGGGAGAAAATAAACGGAAAAATCCAAGGTGGTAAAGGGGTTAAAATCATATCAAGTAGAATAATTTTAAAGAGGTTTTCCCACGAACAAAGTTAATTTTATGCTACGTTTCCTCGATGAGCTTTTGGTGAGGTTTTTAACACTGCAGAAATTTTGCACCTACTCTTTATAAATTAGGTTACTTGTCGTTTGTCATTGCGTTTGTGGGCTGCTTTGTTTTTGATACTTTGTGGTATTTGGTTTCACAAAACTTTATTGATCTACCAGTACTTATGTGCGGCTTACATGTGTTTTTGATGCGTTTCTGTCGTGGAAAAGCACTGAAGACGTGTGCATTGTTTACCTGCAGATTTTCTGCATGGAGGAAGACCCGCTCAGACAATTTAGTGTACCGACAAGAGAAATTGACATGCTGCGGATTTGAAACTTTTTATTTATTTAGTTTTCTTAATGCATCCAATTGTGGAACTTATTTTTATTCCAAGATCTCTTAATTAAAATGCAGTTTGTTCATGTGACAACCCCTTCAATGTCTCCTATAATCATGCATTTCTAGCTTCTCAGCCTCAGTGCTTGTTCATACAATCAAGTTTTCTGTCCAAGTGCTGTCCGTGAAAAACTCTTGACAGCGGCACTTAATGTGATCGTGCTGGAAGCGCGTCACTAATCCCGCCCATCGACGCCCGTGTCACATGACAAGGGGTCGCCGATAGGTTGTCATGACAATCCAGGGGCAGCAGGAAACCACTATGGTTGTCATTGCTGGATTCCTATGAGCGCCGCTCAGCGGTCGGCACTCATAGCAAGTGAGCATTTCTGCTACACACAGTCGATCTGATCATCGCCTGTGTGTAGCTGAGGCATTTGGATTATCACAGCTTCTACTCTCCCAAAGAGACTATTGAAGCATGCAAAAAGTAAAAAAATAAAAATATATATATATATATTTTTTTTTTTTAAATATTAAAATACAAGTTCAAATCGCCACCCCATTCAAAATACTAAATATACTTTTTTTTTTTTTTTTCTATCGCCACGGTCAGAATCACTCCAATCTATCAATATATTAAAAGAATTAATCCAATCAGTAAATGACGTAGCGAAAAAAAAGTCAAACACACAAATTACTGCTTATTGGTTGCCGCAACATTACATTAAAATACCTTTGATCGTCAGTTATTGCAACATTAAAAATGTCAGCTCGACACGCAAAATATAAGCCCTCGCCCAACCCCAGATCACGAAAAATGTAGACGCTAGGGGTCTCGGAAAATGACGCAATTTTATTATTTTTTTTTTTTACAAACTTTGGATTTTTTTAACCATTTAAATAAAAAAACCTATGCATGTTTGGTATCTACGAAATTGTAATGACACGGAGACTCATAATGGCAGGTCAGTTTTAGCATTTGGTGAAGATGGTAAAAAAAAAAATCCAAAAACAAGTTGTGGAATTGCACTTTTTTTGCAGTTTCACTTCACTTGGAATTTTTTTTTTCCCGTTTTCAGGTAAAGGATATGGTAACACCAATGTTGTCGTTCAAAAGTACAACTCGTCCCTCAAAAAACAAGCCCTCACATGGCCATTTTGATGGAAAAATAAAAAAAAGTTATGGCTCTGGGAAGGAGAGCAAAAAACTAGAAAAGCAAAAACTAAAAAGGGCTGCGGCGTGAAGAGGTTAACCACAGATAGTGTTTTAATCAATATCACAGGGGCAATATGGACATGTGTGTACTGTACTTAGCAAAATCCAGGTCTTTAACCCCTTCCCGACAGATGACGCTGCATTCCCGCAAAGAGCAGTGCATGTACGGCGGCATGATCACGCGGCCTCATGTGTCAGCCCTGTGTGAGAGCTGACACCCTGCAGCAATTCCCATGATCGGTGCAAGCACCGTTCGCGGGCATGTAACCCATCTGATGCCGCTGTCCGTAACAGTGGCATAGATGAGCATCACGCAGGGAATGCAGTCGCATTGTCCTGTTGGTCTCCATGGAGACCCACGGCCCCAAGATGGCCACGGTGTCCTTCCAGGACCTGAAACACCTCCTTCCCTACCTGTTGGTCGCCGTTACAATGTTCTGCAGTGCAGATGCATTAAAAACAAACATATGAGCCCTGCACAAAGTGAACAAGCCTGTAGAGACACTGTTCACACCACCAGAAGACTGAAAACACTAAAATAGTACAGTAAAACCAAAAATACTCCTTGACTAATGTATGTACCATATTTTTCGGACCATAAGACGCACTTTTTTCCCAAAAAATTTTGGGGGAAAATGGGGGTGCGTCTTATGGTCACAATATACTTACAAATCCGGTGGCCGCGGCGGTCCCGATGCAGCCTCTCTGTGGTGCGGTGGTGTCGGGGCTTTGTGATGTGGCGGCAGCGGGGCTCTGCTGCGTGGGGGGCTCCGCCGGCATTTTGTCATAACCCGAAAGCCCCCCGCAGCTCCGCTGCTGCAACGCGGTGGCCTCCTGAAAGATGGCCGCTGGAGGCGGCGTATATCTATATTCAAATCTCGGCAATGAGATCTTGTCTCCCGAGATCTCGGGACAAGAGCTCGTTGCGGAGATCTGAATCTGAGCATGTGCCGCCTCCAGCGGCCATCTTTCCTGAGGCCCCTGGCGGCCATCTTTCAGGAGGCCTCCACGTCACAGCAACAGAGCTGCGGGGGGCTTTCGGGCTTTGACGAAATGCTGGCGGAGCCCCCCACGCAGCACAGCGCCCCGCTGTAGCCACATCACAGCCCCGACACCACCGCACCACAGAGCACAGGAGGCTGCATTGGGACGACCGCCACAGGATTTGTAAGTATATGGTGACACCACAGAGCACAGCCACCCCACACAGCACCCCTGCAACACAGAGCACCAGCCTGGACCACCGAACGACCCCTGTGACCACTCCTCTACCTGTGCTGATCCCTTCGCTGGTAAGCTGAGTTTGGACTGTGGACGGACCCCCATTTGACACATCATTTTTTTTTCCCCTATTTTCCTTCTGAAAATTTGGGGTTCTTTTTTTGGTCCGGTTCGTCTTATAGTCCGAATAATACATCCGTATTTAAAAACCTGGTCATATGTATAATACCTGTATGAGCAGGATTCAGAAAGGTAATGTCCAATGTGGACACAGCATAGAACGGCTTATATGTGCAGGGCTCACAAGGAGGGGTGGAAAACAAGAAAACAATTGCAGAAAACTTATTAACCAAATACCATGTATTTTTCCTTTTTTTTTTTTTTTTTTTTTTTTTTTTATTAGTGGCATTTGCCGTTTACTGCTATAGATTTTTTTTTTAGCAACAGACTATTTTTGGTTTTGCTGTGCTTTTTTTGTGTTTTCAGTGCAGATGTATTGCAGAACATCAGATCAGCGATCTGATGTAATACTGTGTCCCAGGATGAGTTAATGTAAAAAAAAAAATATTAAAGTGTTAAAATATTTTTTACAAAATCTCCATATAAAGAAAAAATCAATTATTTTTCCAATAAATACATTTATATAAATAAGATAAACAATAAAAGTACACATATTTGGTATCGCCACGTCTGTAAGGGCTCGCTCTATAAAACTGTTCCACTAGTTAACCCCTTCAGTAAACACTGAAAAAATAAATAAAAACGAGGCAAAAAACAATGATTTATCCTCATGCCGCCAAACAAAAAGTGCAATAAAACGCAATCAAAAAGACGAATGTAAATAACAATGGTACCGCTGAAAATGTCATCTTGTCCCGCAAAAATCAAGCTGTCAAACAGCTGCATCAGCAGAAAAATTAAATTTACAGCTCTCAGAATAAAGCGATGCAAAAATATTTTTTTCTATAGAATAGCACTTTTACACAATAAAAACTAAAACCCAAAAAAATATATAAATTTGGTATCGCTGTAATCGTACTGACCCGAAGAATAAAGCTGCCTTACCAATTTTACCACAAGCGGAACAGTATATAAAAAAAAAAAGAAATTCCTGATTTTCTGGTTTTTGTTTCTTTTGTCTCCCAAAAATCGGAATAGAAAGTGATCAAAAAAAGTCATGTGCCTGAAAATGGTACCCTCCCTACTCAATGCTTCTCTATGCTGCTGTCACTACTGACAGCGGCATCTGAGTGGTTAAATGCCTACGAGCGATCGGTGCTTGCACCGATTGTGGACATTGTTGCGGGGTGTCAGCTGTCACATACAGGTGACACCCACACCCGATCACCACGGCGCTCAGCGTGAGGCCTCGCGATCGTGCCGCCATAGATATACTGCTCTTTGCGGGAACACACCTCCTGCAGAGCAGTATATGTACAGCGCATGTTGGGATGGGGTTAATTACTCTGACAGCAGCATTTAACATGGCCCATCAGCGTGTCCAAGACATGATAGCTCTGATGGGTTGCCATGACAGCCGGTGGTCTGAAGACCTCCGTGCTTGTCATGACTATTTTCATATGTAAGCTAGCTTGTAGCTTGGCATTCATCACACTGAAGGCATCAAAACTATGAATTAACACATGTGGAATTATATACTTAATTTCAGTTGTTACACATTTTTTTGTTATGTCTTATATTCTAGGTTCTTCAAAGTAGCCACCTTTTGCTTTGATTACTGCTTTGCACACTCTTGGCATTCTCTTGATAAGCTTCAAGAGGTAGTCACCGGAAATGGTCTTACACAGCCTGGAGGTGTGTTTAGGGTCATTGCCCTGTTGAAAAATAAATGATGGTCAAACTGAATGCAAACGGATGGAATAGCATGCTGCTGCAAGATGCTGTGGTAGCCATGCTGGTTCAGTATGCCTTCAATTTTTAATAAATCCCCAACAGTGTCACCAGCAAAGCACCTCCACACCATCACACCTCCTCCTCCATGCTTCACGGTGGGAACCAGGCATGTAGAGTCCATCCGTTCACCTTTTCTGCGTCGCACAAAGACACGGTGGTTGGAACCAAAGATTGCAAATTTGGACTCATCAGACCAAAGCACAGATTTCCACTGGTTTAATGTCCATTCCTTGTGTTCTTTAGCCCAAACAAGTCTCTTCTGCTTGTTGCCTGTCCTTAGCAGTGGTTTCCTAGCAGCTATTTTACCATGAAGGCCTGCTGCACAAAGTCTCCTCTTAACAGTTGTTGTAGAGATGTGTCTGCTGCTAGAACTCTGTGACTCTTGACCTGGTCTCTAATCTGAGCTGCTGTAAACCTGCGATTTCTGAGGCTGGTGACTCGGATAAACTTATCCTCAGAAGCAGAGGTGACTCTTGGTCTTCCTTTCCTGGGGTGGTCCTCATGTGAGCCAGTTTCTTTGTAGCTCTTGATGGTTTTTGCAACTGCACTTGGGGACACTTTCAAAGTTTTCCCAATTTTTCGGACTGATTGACCTTCATTTCTTAAAGTAATGACGGCCACTCGTTTTTCTTTACTTGGCTGCTCTTTTCTTGCCATAATACAAATTCTAACAGTCTATACAGTAGGACTATCAGCTGTGTATCCACCAGACTTCTGCACAACACGACTGATGGTCCCAACCCATTTATAAAGCAAGAAATCACACTTATTAAACCTGACAGGGCACACCCGTGAAGTGAAAACCATTCCCGGTGACTACCTCTTGAAGCTCATCAAGACAATGCGAAGTGTGTGCAAAGCAGTCATCAAAGCAAAAGGTGGCTACTTTGAAGAACCTAGAATATAAGACATAATTTCAGATGATACACACTTTTTTGTTAAGTTTATAATTCCACATGTGTTAATTCATAGTTTTGATGACTTCAGTGTGAATTTACAATTTTCATAGTCATGAAAATACAGAAAAATCTTTAATGAGGTGTCCAAACTTTTGGTCTGTACTATGTGTGTGTGTGTGTGTGTGTGTGTATATATATATATATATATATATATATATATATATATATATATATATATCTTTATATTATATTATATTATCTCCCCAAGAAAAAAAAATTGTGAAATTGCACTTTTTTGCAATTTCAACACATTTGGATTATTATTTTTTTTTTTTTTACAGCTTTCCAGTCCATCACATGATTAAAATGAATGATGTTATTCAAAAGTACAACTTGTCCTCATAATGTTATGTGGATGGAAAAAAGATGCGTTTGGCTCTTGGTAAAAGAGGAGACGAAAAATATGGAAAATCACCCAGGGGTGAAGGAGTTAATTTGTCTAATCCGTTGCATAATTAGGCATTGATTTTTGTTCTCTAGTTGGGAAACCTGGAATGCAAACCTCCTTGTGAGTGGTTTTATCGTCAGCACCATGATGAAAGTGAATTCTTACTCAATTGCATGCCTGTACCGCCAGGTCCTCTGATGGCTGACTAAGTGGTCAAGTGCTCTTGGCTCAATGCAATAAGCCCTTCACAAGCCCTCCCCTCTGAGGGCTCCTGAGTTACGGCTTAGCGGGTTTGTGGTTGAACGATATGGCAGTGTTGGCAGGGTCTCCGTAAAAACACTTAATAAGGAAAAAATTCTACACACCCTTTAGTTGTATCAGTTTTCTCTACATACGGATATGCTTGATAATAAAGTGATTTCTTTGCAGGAATGGGTCAGGAATCCTGTAAATCTTCCCTGACTAAACCATCAGGTGGCTATCAGTCAGTCACAGGGAGGCGATATGGAAGAAGACATGCTTATATCAGCTTTCGACCCGCTCTGGAAAGCCCACATCGAACTTCATCGCATCAGGGGAGAGAAATCGAGGGCTTGGAGTTGGACAGCGTGCAAATAGAGAAGGATTTAAGTGTGTGATATGTTATTCTTTGTTGTTTGTGCATTGTGATCTAATTGTTGTCAATGCAAATTGTATTTTAGTGTCATCATTTATTAGTTTGCAGTTTTAATGACCTGTTATAATGGGGAGGATTCCCACAATAGTGTTTTATGTGAGAAAAAATTAATTTTGTGTGAAGTCACTTAGAACAGTGTTCCCCAACTCCAGTCCTCAAGGCCCAACAACATGTCATGTTTCCAGGATTTCCTTAGTATTGCCCAGGTGATTATCACCTGGGCAATACTAAGGAAATATTGAAAACATGGCCTGTTGGTGGGTCTTGAGGACTAGAGTTGGGGAACCCTGACATGGAGGTCCTGTCACCAGGTCAAGTCGTTAGTGTTTGCTTTTATTTTATTCCTGTTGCTTCCATAAGTTTATTTATTTTTATTTTTTTTTGTCATCTGTATTAAATCCAGCATATTGTTCCAGAGATATGGTCCTTTGTAACTAGTATTATTTTTTATGGTCTTTACAAAGAGTTGTCTCACAGGATTCCCTAGCGGTGTGTATTTACCCGGGTCTTCCTTATTATTGTGTGAGCAATGCCCCGTTGAAAGACCATTAACTAAAAATGCACTTATCTTTGAAAACTGTATGGTGGATTTAAAAAGGGGTAAAAACAGGATCAGTGGGAATTACCGTATATACTCGAGTATAAGCCGACCTGAGTATAAGCTGAGGCACCTAATTTTGTCATAGAAAACTGGGTAAGCTTTTTGACTCGAGTATAAGCCGGGTATGCATTGTCCCCTCACCCCTGTCCTGCTATGCGTGGCAATCCCCCTCCTACCCCCCACACCGTCGCTGTCCTGGTATGCATGGCTCCCCCCGTCCTGTCCCCTGCTCTTCATGGCTCCCCCCCCCCCCATCCTGCCCTGGTATGTGTGGCTCCCCCCATCCTGTTTCAGTATGTGTGTCTCCCCCTGTTGTATGCGTGGCTCGGCTCCCCCGGTTCTTGTATCCATGGCTCACCCTCCCCGATCCCTGTATGCATGGCTTGCCCTCTCCCGGTCGTTGTATGCATGGCTCACCCTCCCCCCGTCCTACTCACCCCCCTCGCGCCATCGCTGCATCTCCTCTGTTCCGGCGCAGCAGTTCTTCCTGTGCTGAGCGGTCACTTGGTATCGCTCATTAAGGTAATGAATATGCGCTCCACGTCCATGTGACCGCTCAGCATAGGAAGATCTGCCGTGCAGGGACGGAGATGTATCGACGGAGGGAGGAGGGTGAGTATGATGTCTTCTGGAAGTCGATGGCTGCAGCTGTCACTGTGCCACAGCCACTGGCTCCTGCCTCTCCCCCGCCGGCTTTCTGGACAATGACTCGTGTATAAACCGAGGGGGCGTTTTAAGCACAAAAAAAGTGCTGAAAATCTCAGCTTATACACGAGTATATACAGTAAAGAGCAAAAACTTGCTATTTAGACCTTATGGTTGTTCCTCTAACAGCCCATGAATCCCAAGAATCGGATGATTATAGACCATACCTCCGGTATAGAGCATATTTAGTAGAAAAATACCAGTACTTAATGCTCTGCTAACGTAGTTTTTTTTTCTAGTGCTGATTTTTTCACTTATTTTTCGGTCAGTGGCATTGGTATTTTTTAAGAAGCTTATGGTGTTTTTCTTCCACTGTTCATCATTAATGTGTTCCTAATAGCATAAAGGGGCAAAATTGCAAAGTGCTTGTAAAAACAAAGTGAATTTCTAAATTTCTTGGTATTAAAATTCCCTTTTTTGTTTACTGCTCAAATGCTATGTACAGTCATGGCCACAAGTTTTGAGAATGGCACAAATATTATATTTTCACATGATCTGCTGCCCTCTGGTTTTTATGTGTGTTTGACAGATGTTTTTATCAAAGACAGAAATATAATAATTGTAAACATACGAGTAACAAAAGCTTATATTGACTGTTAGAATGAGTTAATGCAGCAAGTCAATATTTGCAGTGTTGACCCTTCTTCTTCAGGACCTCTGCAATTCTCCCTGGCATGCTCTCAATCAACTTCTGGACCAAATCCTGACTGATAGCTGTCCATTCTTGCACAATCAATGCTTTCATTTTGTCAGAATTTTTAGGTTTTTGTTTGTCCACCCGTCTCTTGATGATTGACCACAAGTTCTCAATGGGATTAAGATCTGGGGAGTTTCCAGGCCATGGACCCAAACTCTCTATGTTTTGTTCCCTGAGCTATTTAGTTATCACCTTTGCTTTATGGCAAGGTGCTCCATCATGCTGGAAAAGGCATTGTTGATCGCCAAACTGCTCTTGGAGGGTTGGGAGAAGTTGCTATTGGAGGACATTCTGGTACCATTCTTTATTCATGGCTGTGTTTTTAGGCAAGACTGTGAGAGAGCCGATTCCCTTGGCTGAGAAGCAACCCCACACATGAATGGTTTCAGGATGCTTAACAGTTGGCATGAGATAAGACTGGTGGTAGCGCTCACCTTGTCTTCTCCGAATGAGGCGTTTTCCTGATGTCCCAAACAATCGAAAAGGGGATTCATCAGAGAAAATAACTTTACCCCAGTCCTCAGCAGTCCACTGCCTGTACCTTTTGCAGAATATCAGTCTGTCCATGATGTTTTATGTGGAGAGAAGTGGCTTCTTTGCTGCCCTCCTTGAGACCAGGCCTTTCTCCAAGAGTCTCCGCCTCACAGTGCGTGCAGATGCACTCACACCTGCCTTCCTGAGCAAGCTCTGCACTGCTGGTAGCCCGATCCCACAGCTGAAACACTTTTAAGAGACGGTCCTGGCGCTTGCTGGTCTTTCTTGGGCGCCCTGAAGCCTTTTTGGCAACAATAGAACCTCTCTCCTTGAAGTTCTTGATGATGCGATAGATTGTTGACTGAGGTGCAATCTTTCTAGCTGCGATACTCTTCCCTGTTAGGCCATTTTTGTGCATTGCAATGATGACTGCACGTGTTTCTTTAGAGATAACCATGGTTAACAGAAGAGAAACAATGATGCCAAGCACCAGCCTCCTTTTAAAGTGTCCAGTGGTGTCATTCTTACTTAATCATGACAGATTGATCTCCAGCCATGTCCTCATCAACACCCACACCTGTGTTAATGGAGCAATCACTGAAAAGAGGTTAGCTGGTCCTTTTAAGGCAGGGCTGCAATGATGTTGAAATGTGTTTTGGGGGATAAAGTTCATTTTCTAGCCAAATATTGACTTTGCAAGTAATTGCTGTTAAGCTGATCACTCTTTATAACATTCTGAAGTATATGCAAATTGCCATTAGAAAAAGTGAAGCAGTAGACTTCGTAGAAATTAATATTTGTCATTCTCAAAACTTTTGGCCATGACTGTAACCAGCGACCTTTCTTGTCTTTTATCTGTTGTAGGTCTATAGAACACATTCAACAGCACTTACAAGCACTTAGCTATTCAGCTTGTAATCGCTGCTTTGAAGCTGACTGACCAAGCTTCTGAGCAAGACACCACCCCCAGGCCAGGTGGAAACCATAAGGGTACCGTCACACTCAGCAACGCAGCAGTGATCCCGACAACGATACGACCTGGCAGGGATCGTTGCTTCGTGGCTATGTTGTCGCTGGTGAGATGCCAAACAGTCAGATCTTCCCAACGACGCAGCAACAATTGTCGACCCGTACGACCTGTGTAACTGTGTCTCAGTGCTGAGTCGCTAGCGAGATCGTTGGTAAAAGGTGTGAAACACACCGATGCATGCTACCCAGCGGGATCTCAACAACCAAAGAAATGTCCAGGCATTTCTGACACGACCAGCGATCTCACAGCAGGGGCCTGATCGCTGTTAAGTGTCAAATATAGCGAGATCGCTGCTGAGATCGCTGTTGCGTCACAAAATTTGTGACTCAGCAGCGATCTCTCTTTGTGTGACGGGGGCTTAAGACCGCTAATCTTGCAAATTGAGTATGAAACAAACTCCTAAATGTGTCTTGCATTTTTGATGCTGCGAATCAAGTGATCCTAAGAGGAATCTTTGATTAATTTGACTGCTAAATCAAATGGTATCTTCTATGCGCCAAATACCCCACATAACTTGCACCTTGAGAAATAGGCTTTAAAGGAGCAGCCCACTTTCCACTACTTTCTTTGTTTTACAGTTGTGGCCAAAAGTTTTGAGACTGACACAAATTTTGGTTTCACAAACTTTGCTGCTTCTGTTTTTGTTAATCACAAAAACCCAGTTTGCACTAATTTTTGGCTCTGCCACAAAATGACCTGCTTAAATCATTTCAATGATCTTCTTGTTGGCTCAGAAGAAAGTGTTAACGAGAACAAGGTAGCTAATATAACTCCATCATGCTGATTGAATTGTAAGAGCAGATTGGTTGTTTTAAATGGAGGCTGGTGCTTGACACCAATGTAATTTTCTGTTAACCATGGTTACCTCCAAGGGAACACATGCAGTCAACATTGCTTTGCATCAAAAGAGCTTTACAGGCAAGGACATTGCTTGTAAAATTGCTTCTAAATGAACCATTTATCTGATCTTTAAAAATGTCCAAGAGATTCAATTGCTGTGAAGAAGGCTTTAGGAAACACTAGAAAGTTCAGCAAGTGCCATAACCATCTCCTAATGAGAATTCAGCTACGGAATTGATTGAACGCCAGTGCAGCGCTTCCTCTGGAATAGACACAGATAGGGAAAGGTGCATCCTTCACCCACAATGAAGCCAAGGTATTTGGAGGCTGGTCTGGTATCACGAAGGGCAGCAAAGAAAACGAATTCTGTCCTATAAAAATCAAGGACAGACTGCCATTTTGCAGGAAGTGCAGGGATTGGACTGCAGAGTACTGGGGTAAAGTTATTTTCCATGATGACACCCTCTTCAGACTGTTGTGGCATCTGAAAGAATGATTGTCCGGAGAAGAAAAGGTAAGCGCTATGTAAGCATTATCATGCCAACAGTAAAGCATCTGGAGACCATTCATGTGTGGGGGTTATTTTTCATCCAAGAGAGTGGGATCACCCACAATTTTGCCTAAGAATATTGCCATGAATAAAGAATGGTATCTAAACATCCTCCAGGAGAAACTTTTATTAACCATCCAGGAGCAATCTGGTGTTGAACAATGCTTTTCCCAGCTTGAATGGTTGCAATGTTTCACAAGGAAAAAGTGATAACTAAGTGGCTCAGTGAACTAAACATTGACATTTTGAGTCTGACCAGGAAACTCTTCAGATCTCACTAAGAACCTGTGGATTATCCTCAAAAAAAAGTGTGTGATTCTGGTTCACCGGTTAGATCAATGGCTGTCATTGTATTGCAAGGAGCCTTTCTAAACAAAAGGTGCTTTTTTGTAGAAGCTCTGTTCCCAAGTAAATAAGCTGTCCAATTCAGGAGAGACCCGTTTTTATTGTGATCATTATTATTATTGTTCAGGGTTTCCCAAACTCCAGTCTTTACATCTTTCCCACCCCCAACAGATCTAATTCTTATCAAGCACAGTTTTCTCACCTGTGCAATACTGGGAAGTTTTGAAAATGTGATAAGTTGGGGTGGGAGGTGGTCTTGAAGACTGGAGTTTTAGAAAATCTGTTGTACTGTAGATGATTGCTCTTTTACTACCTAATGGTTACAACTCTGGAGGCATTTGTCTTGAGCCTGCCATGCACATTAGATAACCGTTACCTGTGTGACTGCTCGGCCAACATATATTTCTTCTGACTCGGCCAAGTGTTCTGTTGTTCTCTGTGGAGAGAGGAGTAAATTGCTGCTAGAATAATCTGGAAGTGGTTTATCTGCCTGCGATTAATTTACAACCGCCCGATTCTTAACTACCCACCCCCCCCCATTATAATCTGCCAGGGAACATCCGGAGGCTCCCATACATGAGATCGTTGGCTGAGCCTGCCAAAAGCGGTAGGTTGTGCCAACTTTAATCTAATGCGACAAGGGTCCTTTATTAGTTCATTTCTGCACGGATAGATAAAAAAGAGACATGAGATGTTACCTGTCCTTGGTTTACCGCACATAATACTTTTGTATTTAGACTATTTTCCAGAGGTTTTGTGTCATCATTTTTTATAACTAGTTTATGATGAAAGTGAACATGTAAAAGATTGTATTCATGTTTCCATCCAGATGAAAGACTAGTGGCTTGGATGATTCCTCCCTGAGAGTCCTCAATGACTCTTATTATCTGATGAATTTCAAAGGGGAAAGTAACGCATGTGAAAGCCACGTCGTTTAAATATTAGATTTCATTCTCCTGCAGAAAGAATTGCTGATAGTGACAGGATTGTAAATGTACAGATGACGAATACTTGCCTTGACTGACACTAACTCACCTGGGAATATGAGCTTACACTTCAAAAGGCTGACTGCCTGCAAGGGCATAAAATTGAACTTCTCATTTCTTGTAAAAGTGTGGAATTACAGAAAGTTTAACTTTTCAAATTTTCAATATATAAAAAAAAAACTTTTCTATTGCTCTGCCTGCTTTTGTCTTGTAATTTTAATTTTGGCAGATGTACGAAAATGATGAATCCAGTGACGGCTGTTGCTGGTTTAGAATTATGCATATAGATTAATTTGGCATCAATTCATTCTAACAACATTTATGAAGCTTAAAAGGGAACTACACCAGACCCCACAAAAAGAGGAAAGAGTTGGTCTGATTACCGTATTTAACAGAATCAATCAGTTTATAAAACATTCCAAACATTGAGTAGTATAGGTCCAGAGCAGGGATGTCAAACGCAAATACACAGAGAGCAAATTTAAAAACTTGGACAAAGTCATGAGTCAACCTTGATAATTATTATTTTTTTTTTTAACTCTACAATTGAGGAAGTTTTTTTTCTTAGCAAAAGGTTCATCGTTATATTTGATATGAAAACAAACTCAAAGTGGTTGTCGCATGACAAAGTACATTTTAATTAATAGATCTTGGAATAAAATATCAAAAATGGGGCATACTGGAATAATATAATATGCAAGGATAAAAACCTTGAATAATACAGATAATAAAATATGATGCCCTCACGGTGAATTACTCCACAGTACCCTCCTCACACATGATATGGTGACCCTATCACAGTATGATTGCCCAACTGTGATCCCCACCCATTCTTCCATACGGTATTCTTTGCCTTCGATAAAGTACAATGGCCCCATATAGTTCATCATACAATATAATAGGCCCTGCCCTGCATTGCCTACCATACAGTGTAATGGCCCCACATAGTCCTCCATACAGTATATTGGCCCCTTCCTTGCTTTCCATACAGTATATCTTCCGTATGGTGTAATGGCCCCACATAGCACTCCATACAGTATAATGGCCCTTTTATTGCCTTGCATACAGTATAATGGTCCCACATAGTCCTTCATACAGTATAATGAGCCCTTCATGGCCTTCCATACAGTACAATGACCCCTTTCATTGCCTTCCATACAGTATAATGGCACCACATAGTCCTCCATACATAACAATGGGCCTTGCATTGCCTTCCATACGGTATAATGGCTTCATAAAGTACAATGGGCCCTGCATTGCCTTCCATACGGTGTAATGACCTTAGTCTTACATGCAGTATAATAGGCCCACATAAAAAAAAAAACTCGCCTATCCCCAGTGCCCAGCTGCTCAGGTCGCTGCAGCGAGTTCTCTGAACGTCTTTGGCACAACGGGCACATTGTAGGGATGTCATCACGTCAGGCGCAGAGGAAGAATGATGGATTAGGTAGCGTCAGCTGACTGCTCCCTCTTTAGTCATTGCTTTTAACTGTATTGGCATCCAATGAAAGTGCGATGTTGGGTGGGGGGGCCTGTCCATGTTGGGGGCAATGTTTGTTTGGCAAGGGGCATTACAGGCCAAACACACTCATTATTGTTTACATTAGATTTTGTGTTGAAAGCATTTTTCAGCAGCAGACGAAGGAAGGGAGACACACACTAGTCATTACTAGTGGGTAGGCGGAGCCCAGATGAGATAGACACCTCAGATTAAAAAGAGTGTTGACCGGCCCCTCCAGCTCGGGCTCCTCCTACTCAGCTCTCCAGTCTAAAATTTGAGGTCTCAGAGGATAGTCGCTGCTGGAAGCAGCTCCTCAGAAGATTTTGTTATTTTCATTCGGACAAGAGACTTGGATCACCAGAAGTGGTCTAGAGGTCTCAGGGGTCTCAGCGCTGCTGGACTCCCACCTCTCCCTTGGCAGATCTGTAATTACCTGGTATGGTGGTCCCTGCAGAATCGTGCCGGCCCTGGGGGATGAGGATGGCTTCCCTGGCGGGGACGCAAACCGCACATCAGGGGTCACTGCGTTCCCCACCCTGGGGGGAAGCGATGGGCACAGCGCCACAAACCCCTGGGGGTCCCTGTGGCGCTCAGCTGGTGAGTACTCCGCATTTTTTTAAATGTATGTGAGTGCTTTCAGCGGCTGCTGCGGCAGCCGCTGCTACATGTGAATGTACTTGTTTGGTGACTGTTTTTTTTGTCCGCAGGCAGATGCCTGCAGGACAGAGGAGAGCAGAGAGCGAGGGAGTTTGCGCTCTTTTTTTTAAGCCGGCTTGGGGCGTGGCTTCACGCTTCCCGATCTTCTGGTGCAGAAGCGCGCGATTATGTGCTTCTCTTCCGGCTTCTCTCAGCGCGGCGGCCATTACCAGGGCTCCTCATACTCCGCTCCTCCCGATAATATTATACATCACCGCGGCCAGCTGGGTGAGTGAAAGTCGTCACCCCCACAGCGCAGGACCTATCTGCATGACAAGTGGCAGATAGCGCTATCCTGCAGCTGCGGTCTCATATAGAGACCTTGTTTCGCCTGGGACTCGCACACCCCTTTTATTGTAATAAGGGAGTTGTGGGGAGCCTGCGACATTAACCCCTATTGAAGGGTTAACCCTTTTCAGCAAGAATCCAGCAATACCCGCCGTAGGTTCTATTCCGGTACGGATCAGAACATAAGGGTTAATTATACTGCTGACATATTCTGCTGATATTTTAGAGTCAGCTGGGGTAGCTCTCTACTTTAAGAGCTATAACCCTTCAGCGTGTTTGTTTCGTGCACTTAAGAAACCACACTTTTCTCTAATTACTGACAGGTTTTGACCTGTCATATACTGTGTGAGGGCATGTCGGATCAGGGTCCAGAAGGTGCGGATCATCTCTCAGATCCGCTTCAGGATCAGTCGCGCGTATCTGATACGCAGACCTCGACGGCGTCAAGTGCAGCGGTCGGAGGTTACAGCGATGCCAAATTGGATGCCATCGCTCGTTCTATTGATGGCCTGTCTGACCTGTTAGGTAATTGGGTGTCAACTAGATCCTCTCATGACAGGAAGCGACACAGACCGGTTCCATCCTTTCCGCGTAGCGAATCAGAGGTCTCTGATATGGAATGCGGACAGGGTTCCCCTTCAGACTCGGATGGGGAGTTATCCGATTCGGATAAGGAGGATCGACAGGGGCATTCTGCCTCTCTTGTGAGCTGAACAGAGGCTTTCATTGAAGCCATGAGAGAGGCGTTACAGTTACCGGAAGAGGTAACTAGACGTCCTGGTAAGTCGGCCCGAATGTACCAGGAGTACCGTAAGTCACGATCGACATTGCCGGCTCTGGTTGAGAATGGAGCAGTGGAGGAGGAACGCCTGTGTCCAGATAAACGTTTTCAAGGGACACGTTTCTTTGAGGCATTATATCCGTGTTCTACGGAGTTGATTGATAATTGGATTCCTTCTCCTGAAGTGGATGTTCCTTTATCACAGCTTAGTAAATCCTCGTTGCTCCCTGTTAAAGGGAAGGCGAGTCTGCAGGACCCGCTAGACAGAAAAACGGAGATGGCGGCGAAATCCACCTACGAGGCCGTGGGTCATGGATTCAGAGCGGTGCTAGGATCCATGTGTGCTTGTAAAGCTTCCCTGAGCTGGTTGGTCCGTATACGGACGGCGTTGCAAAATAGATCTCCGTTATCCGAGGTAGAGGGGCTTCTCGAATTGTTGGAGATTGCAGCCAAATATAGCTATGATGCAGGTCTGGATACTGCGTCTCTGTTGTCCAGGGCACAATCCTCGGCGGTCACAGTCAGAAGAGCACTGTGGCTTAGACAGTGGACCGGGGACGCGGTTTCCAAGCAAGGTTTGCTGTCTTTAGCTTACAAGGGCGGTCAGCTATTTGGGTCTGACCTCACAGAGCTGATTGCCAAGGCAAAGGCAAAAGAAGCGGCTTTACCGCAGCGAAGGGCTATGGCTTCTGCGTCTGGCAGGCCTAGTGCCAGTAGTGCTCGGCGGTCCTTTCGGTCCAGGGGACGATTTGGTTAGTCCTCTTGGGGATCGGGTCATCCCTCTTTTTCGGGAAAAAAGTCCTCTCAGAAATCCCGCACCCCCTGGAAACAAAGTTTCCGTCAAGACAAGCGGGAAGCTGACAAGAAGCCCGCCAAGGCGGACTGACGCCAGGGTCCCACTCGAGGGCTCTCGAGTGGGGGGTCACCTGCTCCAGTTCAAAGCGACTTGGCTTTCCCGTGTTCCGGACCCTGGGTAACGCGGTCGTGTCGGCAGGCTATTTCATAGAGTTTTCTTCTCGACCCCCGAACAGTTTTTGCCAGTCTCGCATTCCGTCAGAACCCGAGCTATGTGCCGCTCTACTGCGAGAGGTCGACTCCCTTTCTGCAGAAGGGTGTAGTAGTACCGGTTCCGCCAGAGGACAGGGGAAGAGGATTTTATTCCAACCTCTTTGTGGTCCCCAAAAAGGAGGACAAATTTCGCCCCATCCTGGATCTCAAAAGATTGAATCGGCATGTCCACACCCGAAAATTTCGCATGGAGTCGCTTCGCTCCGTTGTAGCAGCCTTGTCACGGAACGACTTTTTGGTGTCAATCGACATTCGCGACGCTTATTTACACGTTCCAATCGGAAGGGCTCACCAACGCTTCCTTCGTTTTGCCATAGGCCAGGACCATTACCAGTTTGTGGCTCTGCCATTCGGGTTGGCCTCAGCGCCCAGAGTTTTTACAAAGATTCTGGCGCCTCTCATGGCGATTCTTCGAAGACAGGGCATCACGATTCTTCCCTACCTGGACGACCTTCTGATTGTGGCGTCTTCCAAGGAGGAGGCGGTATCTGCTCGCAATCTATCCCTTCAGCTCCTGGAGGACTTCGGGTGGCTGGTCAATTGGGAGAAGTCATCTCTGGAACCGTCGCAGTCAATCCTGTTTTTGGGAATGCATTTCGACACGGTACGAGCAGTGGTATCCCTGCCCCAGACAAGCAAGCATGTCTCCTTCGACATGCACAGGTTATGAAGTCTTCGACAGCAATGTCCCTTTGAAGCTGTATGCACCTTCTGGGTTTGATGGTGGCGTCCATGGAAGCAATTCCATTTGCTCAGTTTCATTCCAGGGCCCTCCAGAGGTTCATTCTGAACCGTTGGGATCGAGCGCAGACTTCACTGGATTGCAGTGTCATCATCTCCCACAGGGTACGAGAGTCTCTGGGATGGTGGTTACGTCCGGAAGCGCTATCCCTGGGAAGTCCTTCCTCCCTCCGAAGTGGTGGGTCATAACCACAGATGCCAGCCTGACGGGCTGGGGGGGGTGTCTGGAACGATCTCTGGACTCAGGGAGTATGGTCGTCGGAGGAGTCTGTCTTGCCGATCAACATCCTGGAATTGAGGGCAATTTTCCTTTGCCTCCAACACTGGACGGTCCCTTTAAGCGGTCTGCCAGTCCGAGTGCAGACAGACAATGCGACGGCGGTCGCATATATCAACCACCAAGGCGGGACAAGGAGTTCCAGACTCATGGTGGAAGTATCTCGGGTCCTGGTATGGGCAGAGACCAGAGTACCAGCCATCTCTGCGATCCACATTCCAGGAGTTCAGAATATCACGGCGGACTTTCTCAGTCGCGAGAAGATGGATCCCGGAGAATGGAGTCTTCATCCGGAAATTTTTGCACTGCTGTGCTCCCGTTGGGGAACTCCCCAGGTGGATCTGATGGCTTCCAGGTTCAATGCCAAATTACCGACTTTCATGTCCAGGTACAAGGATCCGAAAGCTTTGGCGGTGGATGCTCTAGTGGCTCCGTTGGACCAATTCGAGCTAGTCTATGTGTTTCCGCCGATTTCCTTACTTCCTCTGGTGCTACGTCGGATCAGACTGGAGAGAATCTCGGCTATATTGATAGCCCCAGATTGGCCAAGGAGGACGTGGTTCTCGACACTGGTGTCGCTCCTGGCAGCGCCGCCGCTTCCACTTCCTCTTCGCTCGGACCTGTTAACCCAAGGGCCCGTTCGTCATCCGGACGTGAAGTCTCTGCGTTTGACGGCGTGGCTCTTGAGACCGAAATATTGACCCGTCGAGGTTTTTCAGCCGAAGTCATGCCACTTTACGAGCTGCCAGAGGTCCGGCTACTACAAGGATTTATCACAAGACTTGGGAAGCTTTCTTTTCGTGGTGTTCGGGTTCTTCAAGGAACCCGAGGATTTTTTCCATTCCCAATTTGTTGGCTTTTCTGCAATTCGGACTGGACAAAGGTTTGGCAGTAAGCACCCTGAGGGGTCAGGTTTCTGCTCTGTCCTTGCTGTTTAGGAAGGTTATCGCCTCGCGTAGGGACATACGTTCCTTTTTTCGCGGAATAACCCGGCAGTTTCCGCCGCGGAAGGCGCCTGTGTCTCCTTGGCGGCTCAATCTTGTTTTGGAGGCTCTTCAACACGGGCCTTTTGAGCCTATGGATTCCGTTGACCTTTCGTTGCTTTCTTGGAAGGTTGCTTTCCTGGTGGCGGTCACCTCTTTGAGAAGAGTTTCTGAGTTGACGGCTCTTTCTTGCTCGCCTCCTTTTCTAGAGTTTCACCCGGATCGGGTGATACTTCGCACTCTGGGTGATTTTCTACCTAAGGTGGTGTCACATTTTCATGTCAACCAGGGTATTGTGTTACCTTCACTCTGTCCGAGGCCGAGGAATGCGAAGGAACGAGCTTTGCACACATTGGATTTGGTGCGGGCTTTGAAGTTCTATTTGTCTGTTACCCAAAGTTTTCGGAAGTCAGACTCTCTCTTTGTGATTCCAGCAGGTCGTCGACGTGGTCAACGAGCTTCTAAGGATTCCATAGCTCATTGGATCCGGTCGGCCATCTTGGAGGCTTACCGACTTAAGGGCGAACCTTGCCCGATTAAGGTTCGAGCTCACTCCACGAGAGCTGTAGGCTCATCGTGGGCTTTTCATCAAGGGGCCTCGGCAGCTCAGCTCTGCCGGGCTGCGACCTGGCACTCTGTCCACACTTTTACAAAATTTTACAAGGTGGTCGTTAGTGCTTCCGCTGATGCGGCCCTAGGACGTAGGGTCCTGCAGGCGGCTGTAGTTTAAAGTTCTCGTTAACTTGTTTGTTAGCGCTGGTTGCGCATTGACTTAGGTTGTTGGGTTCTGCCTTTTCTGGTTTTTTTCCCACCCTTAATTTTTGGACTGCTTTGGGACGTCCCACTAGTAATGACTAGTGTGTGTCTCCCTTTCTTCGTCTGCTGCTGAAAGACGGATTTTGGTAAGGACTTACCTGTAAAATCCTTTTCAGCGAACAAGGAAGGGAGACACACACATCCCTCCCATGGCAGAAGTGTGTTGTTGTGTTTCAGATGTGGCGTGACCCTTCTCTGATAGCGATTATCTGAGCTGAGGTCGGCGCGCTAAGGCTCTGTTCCAGCATCGCCAGCTCATCGCAGTAGTCAGGTTCAGTGAGTAGTACCTGGAACTGTGTGTTTTTTTCCCTGTGACATGCATAACCTGTATTCTTGTTTCTTCTCTGAAGTCCTTCAGAAGGGGTTATGTTGCTCCGCTGGTGATATTTGCTCTTCCTTAGCTTGTGTACGACTGGAGAGCTGAGTAGGAGGAGCCCGAGCTGGAGGGCCGGTCAACACTCTTTTTAATCTGAGGTGTCTTATCTCATCTGGGCTCCGCCTACCCACTAGTAATGACTAGTGTGTGTCTCCCTTCCTTCTTCGCTGAAAAGGATTTTACAGGTAAGTCCTTACCAAAATCCGTCTTTTTTAATTTGGCACTATTGTTTTTAATAATAAAGATCACAATCGATATGGAAAATAAAAATCTGGTAATCTCCACACTAGCCGCTGAGACTATTTTACTCCTCCTGTGTTTTTTTTTTTTTTTTTGTTTGTTTTGCTGTTTTTTCTTAAGGAAATCCACATGTACAATGGCAGCAATAGACTGTATTGAAGCATGTAGTGAGGATTTGCAAAGGTCATTGTGAAGGCAGGGGGATGTGGATTAACTGTGACATCTCCTGATGTGATTAGTGGATTCTGAGTTATCAGCTGTGTTTAGAGGTGTTGCATGTCGTTGTAATCCTGCCTCTGTGTAATTTCAGGAAGAGTTTTCTTCACTTTCAATATCATCAAAGTATGAATCTAAAATAGCCCCGGTGGCCATTGCGAAAATTGCAAGATTGCTAATTTGTTTTGAATATAGTCTGTCAGCTTAAACTGACAGCCTAAGGCTATGTGCACACGTTCGGGAATTGCCGCGGAAATTTCCACGGCAATCCCGCACCTCCCTGCCGCGGGAAATACGCATTTTATTGGCATGCGTATTCCCGTTAAAAACTAGCGTTTTGCAAGCGTAATTAGCTTGCAGAATGCTAGCGTTTTCCAAGCGATCTATATCATCGCTTGGAAAACTGATTGACAGGTTGGTCACACGAGTCAAACATAGTGCTGACAAGTGTGACCACCTTTTTACTATTGATGCAGCCTATGCCGCATCAATAGTATAAAGATGTAATGTTAAAAATAATAAAAAAAAAAAATGGTGATATTCTCACCTTCCGACAGCCCCCGCAGCTTTCCCGCCTCTCAGCGACGCTCCCGGCAACTCCCGTTCCCAGTGATGCCTAGCGACAATGACCCCAGATGACGTAGCATCACGCGAGACCGATATGTCATCTGGGGTGATTCTCGCAATGCATCCCTGGGAACGGAACTTGCCGGAAGCGTCGCTGAGAGGCGGGAAAGCTGCGGGGGCCGCCGGAAGGTGAGAATATAATGATATTTTATTTTAATTATTATTTTAACAGGGATATGGTACCCAGGGCCTGGAGGAGAGTCTCCTCTCCTCCAGACCCTGGGTACCATCCGCACATGAACCGCTCACTTTGCGCATGGTGGGAATAGCCACATGTGGAAAGTAAGCGGTTCAATGCATTCCTATGGCGGCGGAATTGCCGCAATTCCACAAAAAGAATGAGCATGCTGCGTATTTTCCGTGATGCGATTCCGCCGCGGAAAAACACGCAGCATGTGCACAGCATTGCGGAATGCCATAGAATATGATGGGTTGCGTTGTGTAAGCGTTTTTGCCACATTTCACATTTCGAAAAAACGCAGCAAAAACGCTAACAATCCGCAATGTGTGCACATGGCGTAATATAAGCACATAGCCTTGCTGGGGACATAGACTATGTAAAAGCACACCATAATCACTGTTTCCATTCCACAGACACTGAAGTTGCGTTAAATATGCTGATTAGCGTGCTAGGTGACCTGGGTGTGGACACCAGGCTTAGTGCACTTTACACACTGAGTATGCATGCCCCCGCCTTGCACACTAGTGGTCTGCAACCCTTGCTTGCCTGAAGCAGTGATTAGACTATGTCGCCTACAAGGTTATGTTCTTGGGTTATATTATGGTCGGCCTAGGCGGACAGACTCCCTTTATTAGTAGAGATCCTGATATGAAAGCAAAAAACATTACTAAAAATTTTTTCTAAATACACCTAGGTCAAAAAACGTAATTTATAAAATTCGCCATTGTTTTTTTTTAATTTATTTTGAAGCTCAATGAGCTTGAAGATTTTGGCAAGATTAGCAGGTTATGAGTGTATGGCCTCCTGATGGATAAAACTAAAGGAAAGCAGATTCGTGCATGTTGAATTCAACGCCAATCCTTTTATTCTCAAGGAGATAAGCCACCACCAGAAAATAGTGAAAACGAAAAAATTCTTGATCGAGTCTAATCGGTTTTGTAACTTGTGCAAAAACAATTTGTTCTTGCATAAAAATGAGAATTTTATAGAAGTTTTGAATTTTTTTTTTTTTTTTAACAAGTATTCTACTGTCATTGCGATCGAATAGTTTGTAAGCATACATATGTTTGTATATTTTGTTTTCTGCTATGGGCGGTTGTTAATATTTTATGTGCATTTTTTCTTTTCTCCCCGGTGTGTGTTTTTTTTTTTTTTCCCCGCATGAATTGATGTTTTTATTGACACTATTTTGGAATCTTATGACATGTTGATTTGGTTTTCATTCCAGTTTTGGGAAACGGGATGGGTTTATGGATGTGCTCATACCAGATAACTCACTTTTTGTTTTAAATAAATTATGTTTAATGGGAGAAAAGATTCTTGTGGGAGTTTTTTTTTTTTTTTATGTTTTGGAACTTTTTTTCTTTCCATTTTTTTTTACTTTTTTTTACGTGTCCAACTAGGGGACTAGGCTATGTGATCATTGAAATAATGGATCCAGTTGGATGAACACATAGGTGGGCTGCGCTGCTGGAGTAAATCGGTTCTTTAGAAATGATGATGAGATTAAGCTAATTTTGTTTTTTTTCACTTGATAAAGGCATTGAAATGCTTTGTGAATATAAAACCTTATTTCCATCATCATTTCTGAATAATTGTTTTACTCCAGCAACTCAGCCCACCTACACTACAGACCAAAAGTTTGGACACACCTTCTCATTCAACGATTTTTCTGTATTTTCATGACTGTGAAAATTGTAGAATCACACTGAAGGCATCAAAACTATGAATTAACACATGTGGAATTATACATTACACTTTACAAACAAGTGTGAAACAACTGAAAATATGTCTTATATTCTAGGTTTTACAAAGTAGCCACCTTTTGCTTTGATTACTGCTTTGCACGCTGAAAAGGTGAACGGATGGACTATACATGCCTGGTTCCCACCGTGAAGCATGGAAGAGGTGGTGTGATGATGTGGGGGTGCTTTGCTGGTGACACTGTTGGGGATTTATTCAAAATTGAAGGCATACTGAACCAGCATGGCTACCACAGCATCTTGCAGCAGCATGCTATTCCATCCGGTTTGCCTTTAGTTGGACCATCATTTATTTTTCAACAGGGCAGTGACCCCAAACACACCTCCAGGCTGTGTAAGGGCTATTTGACCAAGAAGGAGAGTGTTGGGGTGCTACACCAGATGACCTGCCTCCACAGTCACCAGACCTGAACCCAATCGAGATGGTTTGGGGTGAGCTGGACCGCTCACCGCTTAAATTTTGAATAAATCCCCAACAGTGTCACCAGCAAAGCACCCCACACCATCACACTACCTCCTCCATGCTTCACGGTGGGAACCAGGCATGTATGTAGAGTCCATCCGTTCACCTTTTCTGCGTGCAAAGCAGTAATCAAAGCAAAAGGTGGCTACTTTGAAGAACCTAGAATATAAGACATTTTCAGTTTTCACATTTTTTTGTAAAGTGTAATGTATAATTCCACATGTGTTAATTCATAGTTTTGATGCCTTCAGTGTGATTCTACAATTTTCATAGTCATGAAAATACAGAAGAATCTTTGAATGAGAAGGTGTGTCCAAACTTTTGGTCTGTACTGTATATGTTCATCCAACTGGATCCAGCGTCTCCTGGAGGATTTATCCATCAGCCACGGGTCAGCAGCAGCTGTTTTCTTCATACCTACATAGGAGTTGTGACTGTCACAACTCCACCAGATGAGTGTAACCAGCACTCTCCTACTGTCCCTCCATAGGGCGTCACAATATTTGTTTCCCACTTTTAGATTTATTTAGCATAATACAACGTAACGTTGACAAGCAACCAATTACCTTCCAAGTATCAGATGAGACTCGCCTCTTCAAGTGAATGGGTGCACAAAAAAATCAGATCCCATATGAAACATTGGTAATTTCATCTTTTTTTTTTTCTTATGCAGTGCCATTAATAACCAATAAAACCGTTATGATCATCTGGTCCTCGTCTTAAGTGGCAGGCTTCTAATGCAGCCTAATAATGATAGCAAATAATGCATGCATCAAAATGAAACCGATAAGTTACTGCTGTAAAAAGATGGTTTGACTATCTCAAAGGATTAAAACGTACTTAAATATTAATTAATGGATCTAATGTGCAGTGTCGGCAGCAGTGTCTGAACAGTTAGACTGTGCGGTGGTGTTCTGCTTTTTCACACTGTATTTATTCAGCCTCTGCTGAGACTGCTAGCAGGTAAATGGTGCAATTGTCTGGCGTTGGCTTCCTACCCCTCTAAAAATTAGGGCTCATCCTTAGAGTAAGTCACCAGTAATGATTTAGTAGGAAGCCTCTTATAAAGTCGACGTTTTTCAAATTTTGATTTCAGTTTTCTCCTTCTGAACTTGGTGGGTTGCTTAATATTTACACCATCATTGTCATTGTGACATGTCTGTGTACGAGCTTATGTCTTCTTTTGTGCAAATTCCCAGTCTCATTTAAATAATTTTCTATTTTAGTTTCCAAGGAAAACCATGACTCCTCACTCTTCAGCTCTGGCAATGTTTTAACCGCTGATTTGGAGAAAGATTGCAGAACTTTGGATGCTAATGATAGCTTGACTGTGTTTACTGAAGCTAAACAAAGCAGCATTTCCCCCTTTCCAATGTCAGAGCATATACGAAGATGTCAGACTTTAGACAATACCACTGACTGCACAAAAAGCAGAAAAACCCTTGTCAAGCACGCTTCAGTGGATCATCCGCAACCCTCCTCCCAAAATGCGGTTTCATTTGTGAATATTGACTCTTTTGAGCCAGACAGCAGTGAAGGGGAGGACAATGTTGGCTTATATGATAATGGATTTGTAAATCAGGAAACTGGAAGACAAACAAAATCTGTAGATTGCATGCTCCCAAACGTCTTCAAAGAAGCCTCCAGTGAAATGACAAATATTTCTATCCTAAATCATAAATATCATAAAGACAGTTTATCTCGGGTAAAGTGTGCCTCCTTAGCCAATTATGACGTGGATATGTGCACAACACCATGGAGTTTGTCAGCAAGTTCTGTGTCTGAGGATGAAGCTACCGGAATTAACATGAATATGTGTGATAGGCCACAAAAGCAAGATGGTCCCGAGCCGGCCATTAAGAGCAGTTTAGTGGATTATTGTGACCTGAGTACAGGCGGCAATAAATCTGACCTAATTGAGGAACCTGTTGTCAGACCGAAGATAAGGAAACCAGTCCATGCAGGTTCTTCCAAGAAAGACCAATTGATCTCAGAAGAAACTAGAAAGGAGGGAGAAGCTCTAGAAGAGGAACCCGAGAAACACAAGTGACTGTGGAAAAGAACAGCAAGGACAGAAAGACTCACAGCAGTAAAGAATCCAAAGCCACAAGCGTGGAAAGTGTCAGGAAGAAAGGCGGTAACAAGGAATGTATAACTCTGCAAGAAGAGAAGTCTCTAGTGGATGATACGTTCTGGGATGACTTTCAAGTCTATGGGATGAAGCTTTCCGATTGCCCAAAGGATGACGATAGGTATGATATGTGTATTTAACATAAATTACCCCCTCAATGATGCAGCTATTTTGAGCCTTAAAGACACTAGATTTTTTTTTCTTTACTTTTGCTTTTTTTTCTAGGAAAATAGCCATAGCTTTAGGAACTCCGTTTCTAGAGCTATAGCTATTTATTAAGTTGACGTAGTCATATTAGAGCTTGTTTTTTTGTGAACAAGTTTGTATTTTTTGTTAATGATATTATTTGGGATGCCATATATGTTTTGTCTTAGAGAACACAGGAGTGCTCAGCCAAATGTTCCTGTCTATGGGGACCATAGAGAGATAACTATAGGCCGAACAATCGATTTAAAGTGTATGTGGGCCCTAGTGTGATGGGAAAACTCCATTTAATATTTTTTTTTAATATTACAACTGTAATATATTTAGCAATGCTTGCCCACACACACTTTTAATATGTAAATTTACATGTATTCCACTATGTAAAATTGTACAAGTATTGAGCTCCAATTTTGTTTTGCTACCGATTGTCGACCAATTTATAATTAGTAAAATGGGAACGGGTTGATCAAACCATTGACATGTAAAAAGTTAAAGATGCTAAAACTCTTTTTCAGCTCCTTTTGCAGTGATGGGGAATGGTCTACTTGTTTACCTTCCTATTTCTCTCGTGATAAAGACCATTCCTCGAGTGATGAGAGTTGGGAGACTTTGCCTGGAAAAGAAGAGCACGAGGTTCAGAGCAATAGCAGCAGTCTAGAAGATGAAAACTCTGAGTTTTGCTTCCAGGTTGAGTAAGTGTTCCTTCTCTTGTTAGCTGATAATTTCCTTCTCTGTTTTGCTAAAGCTACAATGTTTTTTTGTTGCTAAATATTAATTTTTGTAAGCTAGTCCTTTTTTAGCATCTAGCAGGAACGACACAAATTTGAGATTACTTGTGAATGGTTTTCTCTAATGTTGTAAAGTAAAAATACTTCATTTCTAATTTGAAATGAAAATTACCGGTAATACGAAATCAGAAGTTAAAGTGATTTCTCAATAAAATTCTGGCTGGATAGACTGTTGTAAAAAGGCCAAAGACTTGTGTAGTATATGGTTAATTGTATCTGTAGCAGTCTTTAATACAAATCTGTCTATAAATGGTACATGGTTAAGTTTAACGCACACAGTCGTTCGTCATCTGTGGGGGGGAGTTTAACGCACACAGTCGTTCGTCATCTGTGGGGGGGGATTTAAGTCATTCTCTTTTTATTTTGTGGTATTAGTTGCCAAATGCATCAAAGTAGTGCAAGCAATAAATTTGGCTCAAAGTAAAAAATGGTCTTTCTTCATGACTTAAACTACTTTTTCAACTTTTGGTTTCAAAAACAGCAAAATACACTATTGGAGAACTGCAGTGAAATTGCACCAATTTTTTTGACTTTTTAAAAAGTCACAATTAATGAATCTGTCAAAAACCTCTGGAATCACTAAACTGCCAATACAGCAGATACTACTGCTTATGGAGGGTGGTGATTCTCACCAGTAGACCAGTATGTTTACAGAGCATATGCTGCCATTTAAAAGCCGGACCTATTTGAACTTTCCAGACCAAGCTCTTTTCTCTTTTTTTCATTTTTGTATTACAAACTTTTTAAAAACTTTTCTTTCATAGATTTTTTTTTTCTCTATTTTCATGACAATGTAGGATTTCTTGGAGTTGATACATAAAAGTTTGCATGTAAATTGTACTTTTTGAGGGAGAAATTAACAAAAAAAACAGCTATTTGAGCATTGTATTTTTGCATTCTAAATTGTACTATTCACTGCAGAGGATACAGTGGCTTGCGAAAGTATTCACCACCCCCTTAGTTTTTTACCTATTTTGTTACATTATAACCTTTGTTTAAATATTTTTGTAATCCGATTTGTGCATGCTGCATCAGCACTAAATACTTTTTAAGTGAGTGAAGCGAGAAAAATATAGGCAGAAATAAAAAATTTTGGGATCACATAATTAATATTGGCATGTGCATATGTATTCACCCTTTTTGCTATGAAGCCCGTAAACATTTTTGGTGCTACTGTACCTTGTATAAGTCACATGCTTGGTGATACCTGTGTGCAGGAGTCACATGGTTTGTCGGTATATGCACACATTTTCTGAAAGTCCACAGAGGCTGGAACACCATTAAAGAGGATGTGCACTTCTAGGACAACCCCTTCTGGATCTAAATGTTTGGACCAGATAAAAAGATAAATAGCCTATAAAATAAAAAAAAGCCTATACACGCCTCCCATGCCGTCTCTGGCAGCACTGTCCCTCCCATCACATTGAACATGAAGAGGAAGCCAGGGCTGCAGCTGATCTCGGACTTGCTCTTCATGTTCACTTTGACAAAAGGCGGGGACAATGATGCTAGCGCTGATTGGGCGCCGGGCTCACTTTTCACAACAGCACGGGAGCGCCGGGGAGAGCGATTGCCGACACTGCGGGTATGGTGCAGGCATGGGAGGCGAGTATAAGCGCTTTTTATTTTATCGGGGTCAAGTGTGGGGTATGACAAGGAGTTGTCCAAATAGTGGACAACTTCTTTAAGCTAGGGGCACCACTAACCAAACAACACCATGAAGACCAAGGAGATAGATGGAGAGTGTGAAATACTTTGATATTCTTGAGAAAATCCTGTTTCAGTCTGTGATTTGAGACTGGGATGTATAGCGCCCCCCCAGAGTTGGATTTTCTCCAAGGTCTCGGCTGCCGGGGGTAGCCAAGACCCTAGAGAACATGATTCGGGTCGGTTTTTACTGACCCCGCTTTTGAGATCTCTGTTATTAACCGTATAACGGCAACTGCAAAAAAAAAAAACCACGACTTTGCCTTCACTTTCTCTCTCTCCACTGATGTGATCGCACATCAGAGGAGAGAGAAATAGGGTCCCTGATTTCCCCCCCTCCCAGTACCTCCCGGTGGTCCTCGGGCCATCCTGCTCCTTCAGGGGCGCCGCCATCTTGGTCCAGGAAGAAATTGGCAGGCGCATGCGCAGTGCGCCCGCCGAATCTGCCGGCCCGCAGATTTCATTCATTCATTCATTCAATGTACATTTTGATCACTGTGATAAGCCCTATCACAGTGATCAAAATAAAAAAAATGAAATAAAGAAAATATATTTATTTTAATTTTTCCGTTAGGGTTAGGGTTGGAATTGGGGTTAGGGTTGGAATTGGGGTTAGGGTTGGAATTGGGTTAGGTTGAATTGGGGTTAGGGTTGGGTTGGGATTGGGGTTGGGGATTAGGGTTAGGGTTGGAATTGGGGTTAGGGTTGGAATTGGGGTTAGGATTGGGTTAGGGTTGGAATTAGGGTTAGGGTTTAGGGCTGGGATTAGGGTTAGGGGTGTGTTGGGGTTAGGGTTGGAGCTAGAATTGAGACATGGCGCCACCATTAATTCCAGCCAATTTTGCGTTCAAAAAGTCAAATGGTGCTTCCTCCTTTCAAGCCCAGACGTGCGCCCAAATACAGTGGTTTACCCCAATATATGGGGTATCAGCGTACTCAGGACAAATTGCACAACAACTTTTGTGGTCCAATTTCTCCTGTTACCCTTGGGAAAATAAAAAATAGCGGCTAAAAAATAATTTTTGACGAAAAAAAAAGATTTTTTTTAATTTTCACTTCTGTGTTATAAACTTCTGTGAAGCACTTGGGGGTTCAAAGTTGTCACCACACATCTAGACAAGCTCCTTGGGGGGTCTAGTTTCCAAAATGGGTGTCAGTTGTGGGGGTTTCTACTGTTTAGGCACATCAGGGGCTCTGCAAATGCAACATGATGCCCGCAGAACATTCCATCAAAGTCAGCATTCCAAAATGGCGCTCCTTCCCTTCTGAGCGCTCCCATGCTCCCAAACAGTGGTTCCCCCACATATGGGGTATCTGCGTACTCAGGACAAATTGCAAAACAACTTTTGTGGTCCAATTTTCTCTGTTACCCTTGGGAAAATAAAAAAAAAATAGCTGGCTAAAAAATAATTTTTGAGGAAAAAAAATGATTTTTTATTTTCACTACTCTGCGTTATAAACTTCTGTGAAGCACTTGGGGATTCGAAGTGCTCACAACACATCTACTCAGTTCCTTAAGGGGTCTAGTTTCCAAAATGTCACTTGTGGGGGATTTCCACTGTTTAGGGACATCAGGGGCTCTCCTAAAGC
>JARQOD010000001.1:872535262-872551904 GCA_033576555.1 Oophaga sylvatica
CCCCCTTCCCCTCAGTAGTGTCCCTCAAATTTCATGATGTTAAATGAGGTTCACTGCCTGAGGTGTGATATTGGACCCTGAGATAGTAAGTCTGGGAGATCCGGTAGGATCCAAGGGTCGGAAATCAATAGTATCCTCAGCCAGGAAAACCAAGTTCTTTTTGGCCAAAAAGGGGCTATTAATATCATCCTTGTCTTGTCCTCTCTGACTTTCCTTATGACTGCTGGAATGAGGACAATAGGGGGGAAATGTATATGTCAGGTAAAGTGTCCATGGGAGCATAAAGGCATCCAGGGCCCGAGGATTCCCCTGGGGTCTAGAGAACAGAATTCTTCCACTATTTTGTTTTTGAAATAGGCAAACAGGTCTATGTCCGGGGTTTCCCACATTTTTACAATCTAACGGAAAATGGACTGATTTAGGACCCATTCGCCTGTTTCAACTGAGTGCGGCTCAGGAAGTCTGCTTTTTTGTTCTCTTCCCCGCAAATGTGTAATGCAAGAGGGATAGTAGGTTTTCCTCTGCGAGGCTGAGAATTTTGGAGGAGGCATTCATTAGGGCTCGGGATCTGGTTCCTCCCTGATGGTATATATAAGCCACCGTCACCTGAGAATATGCGAACATGATGACCCCGTAGTGATGGTAGGAAGTGTGATAATGCGTAATCTACAGCTCACAGTTCTTTCTGGTTTGAGGAGGCCTCTAGTTCTTGACCCCTCCATTCCCCCTGAGCATCCCTGTTGTTCATGTGATCTCCCCATCCTATGGGACTTGCATCTGTGGTGACTACGTGAGATATTTTTGTTACCCAGGGGATCCCCTTGGATAGGTTGTCGATATTTTCCCAACAGGCTAGGGAATGAATAGTTCTTGAGTTTAGGGTTATGTGACCCTCTAAATGACCCCTTAATGCTGACTGGTTTGCTAGTATATCCCATTGGAGATCCGTTGTATGTAGTTGCGCCCATTGAACTGCCGGTAAGCAGGCGGAAAGGGACCCCATCAGTGACATTGCTTTCCTTAGAGTCATGGAGGGGTTTCATATGGCTTTCGCCATCATCTGCACAATTTTTCCCTTTCTTGTGACTTGGGAGTTGGCATTCTTGTTTGAGTCCAACGTGAGCCCTAGGAACTCTTGCACTTTGCTGGGCTCCAGCCTCGATTTTTCCAGGTTTAGAAGCCAACCAAGGTTTTGTAGAGTGTCCATCACTCTGTCTCTCTGTTTCTGCAGCTTTGGGCTGAGTCGCTTGCTATTAAGAGGTCATCCAGGTATGGGATTATTAGGATGTCCTGCTCCCTTAGATGGGTCATCATCTCTGCTATTTAATTTTGTGAACACACATGGGGCTATAAATATTCCGAAAGGCAGAACTCTGTATTGGAATTCCCTTATTTCCCCTCTATGGAAACTGCTAGTCTGAGAAATTTGCGGAAATCTTTGTGAATGGGTATATGATAGTACGCGTCGCTGAGATCTAGTACAGTCATGAAGCAGTTTGGAACAGAATTTTGATGGTGGACTTGATTTATTCCATCTTGAATTTTTGAGTTTTGACATACCCATTTAGTTTCCATTGATTTATAATTGTTCGATATGTGCCATCTGGTTTGGACAATAGAAATAGCAGGGAGTAGAACCCATGCCCATCTCCTGAAGGGGAACCTCTTGAAGGACTGCTTTTTTTACTAGATTTACTAAAGTGCTCTTTTTCCTTCCTTTATCCCCCTGTTTTAGGGATATCAGGGCACTCTGAACTACAACTCTAAGATCAGAGGCGAACAAGATTCACAGAGCTTCTTATCCCATGATACCGGTAAGGCTCTGTTACAAGTGGGGCATTAACCGTTCTTCCTTTTCCCCTTCTTCCCCAATAAGGGAAAAGAAGCCCATTACAATGGTGTACATTCACGAAGATCACTCACCATATGGATGCGGTCGCGGTACCAGTTCGAGAGGCAGAATTGGATCCTGTATAGGATGATCCGCAGATGGTGATTTGCTCCTTGCAGCGGATCTGCTGTGCTGCGTGGAGAGACTACTTGACCAGGTGTCTCGTCCGTCCAGGTCTTTATGTCGGTGGTGATGCTGCTTCTGCCTGGCCTGCTGCTGCCTGGGCTGCTGTTGCTGCTCCTGGACGCTATCCTCCATTATGCACAGGACGCTTCCAGCCAGGAGCAGTTCTAAATGCCCATTTTTTAATTTTCCCGTGTGTGATGTCACCTTTTCCCGTCCTGCACCACGCTAAGCCCCCGGGAGCGCGCATCGTGTATGTGCCGATTCAAGGACCCAGAAGGTGTTTTCTAATTCCGGGGCAGCCGCCATCTTGGATTGTCTCCATATGGTCGCACTGCCCGTGTCTGCTCCGGGTCCCCAACAGCCCCAGCCTCCTATCCGGAGCAGCGCTTTCGTCCTCCCGCCCGCTCACCCTGCAGACCATCGGTCCCAGCGGTGGCAGCATCTGGACCGCACCCACCGTGACAAGGGCCTCCCCGCTGCCAGGACTCAGACAGATCGTCCCCAGATCGTCAACCTTCCTTGCTTCAGGTACCGCAATTGTAGGTCACCAGACAGGGACAGGAAACCAACTGGGGCGGAGGAGAGGTACCGCCCTATATCTGTAGGCTTCCTGTCCCTGAAGGGCGGATCCCCTCTCTCCGTGGTGCTGTCATGGGTGAGAGAGAAAAAATGTATTTATTTCCATTTTCCCATTAAGGTTAGGGCTAAAGTTAGGGTTAAGGTTGGGACTAAAGTTAGGGTTGGGATTAGGGTTAGGGGTGTGTTGGGGTTAGGGTTGGAGTTAGAATTGGGGGTTTCCACTGTTTAGGCACATCAGGGGCTCTCCAAATGCGACATGGCGTCCAAATTCTAGTCAATTTTGTATTGAAAAGTCAAACGGCGCTCCTTCTCTCCGAGCTCTGCCATGCGCCCAAACAGCGGTTTACCTGCATATATGGAGTATCAGCGTATTCAGGACAAATTGTACAACAACTTTTGGGGGTCCAATTTCTCCTGTTACCCATGGTAAAATAAAACAAATTGGATCTGAAGTAAATTTTTTGTGAAAAAAGTTAAAATGTTCATTTTTTTTTTTTAAACAATCCAAAAATTCCCGTGAAGCACCTGAAGGCTTAATAAACTTCTTGAATGTGGTTTTGAGCACCTTCAGGGGTACAGTTATTAGAATGGTGTCACTTCTGAGTATTTTCTATCATATAGACCCCTCAAAGTGACTTCAAATGTGATGTGGTCCCTAAAAAAAAAAAAAAAAGTGTAAAAATGAGAAATCGCTGGTCAACTTTTAACCAACTTTGATTCTTTGTTCCCTTAAATCTGTGAGTCATATCACACAAAATACTTAATAGATAACATTTCCCACATGTTTACTTTACATCAGCACAATTTTGGAACCAAATTTTTTTTTTGTTAGGAAGTTAAGGGTTAAAAGTTGACCAGCGATTTCTCATTTTTACACCATTTTTTTTGGGACCACATCACATTTGAACTCACTTTGAGGGGTCTATATGATAGAAAATACTCAGAAGTGACACCATTCTAAAAACTGCACACCTAAAGGTGAGCGCCACTGATCGCGTATGACGTACTATCCTGTCCATGGTCATAGGGGCCCAGGTCACATGGATGGGATAGTATGTCGGATGTCAGAAAGGGGTTAACATGCAAACCATCCATGGGGTAAAGGGGTTAAGGCTACTTTCACACATCAGGTTTTTTTGTGTCAGGCATATACCTGATATGACGGATCCACGCTGATTTTGAAAAAACTGATGCAACTGATCAGGTTTTTTTGCCGGATCCGTCCTGACCTTTTCAACCCGGAAAAATAAATTTTTCTATGTGGAAAATGGAGAGGGAGAGAGAGAGGGAGAGAGAGATGGAGGGAGGGGAGAGAGAGGGAGGTAGAGAGGGAGAGAGAGAGAGAGACCTTGGTTTCCAGAATCCGGATCAGTCTTTTGACGGATTTCACAAAAGACTGGTCCGGTTCCATAGACTTGTATTATTTCCGGCCGCCTGATGTGTCAATTCAGGCACTATCAGGCGGCTCCGGAAAAAAAAAAAAACGTTGCAGTCAGCGTCTTGTCCGGCCGCCGGAATGTACATTTCCGACGGATCTGGCCAAAAACCGATGCAACGCAATGACATCAGGTGCGATCCGGCGCTAATGAAAGTCAATGATACTGGATGCGTTTTTTTAAAAACACGACGGATCGCGCCTGACGTCAAAAGACTGATGTGTGAAAGCAGCCTAAGAGTTCTGGCTCCTACAGACCAGTTAGATGCTCCTAATCAACTCGTTACCTGCATTAAAGACAGCTGTTTTACATAGTCACCTTTATAAAAGACTCCTGTCCATTAATCAGTCACACTAACATCTACAACATGGGCAAGAGGTTTCTAAGGATGTCAGGGACAAAATCATAGACCTGAACAAAGCTGGAATGGGCCACAAAACCATAAACAAGACGCTAGGTGAGAAGGAGATAACTGTTGGTGCAATATTAAGAAAATGGAAGAAATGCAAAATGACTGTCAATCGACATCGATCTGGGGCACCATGCAAAATATCATCTCGTGGGCTATCCTTGATTGTGAGGAAGGTGAGGGATCAGCCTAAAACTACACGGGGGGAACTTGTTAATGATCTCAAGGCAGCTGGGACCACAGGCACCAAGAAAACCATTGGTAACACATTACGCCGTAAAGGTTTAAAACCCTGCAGTGCCTGCAAGGTCCCTCTGCTCAAGAAGGCACATGTGCAGGCCCGTCTGAAGTTTGCCAATGAACACATGGATTATTCTGTGAGTGATTGGGAGAAGGTGCTGTGGTCAGATGAGACAAAAATTGAGCTCTTTGGAATTAACTCAACTTGCCATGTCTGGAGGAAGAGAAATGCTGTATATGAACCAAAGAACACAGTCCCTACTATAACGCACGGAGGTGGAACGATTATGTTTTGGGGGTGTACCTCTGCTAAGGGCACAGGACTACTTCACCACATCAATGGGAGAATGGATGGAGCCATGTACCGTTAAAATCCTGAGTGACAACCTCCTTACCAGGACATTAAAAATAGGTCGTGGCTGGGTCTTCAGCAAGACAATGACCAAAAACATGCAGCTAAGGCAACAAAGGAGTGGCTCTAAAAAACACGGATTTTGGTAAGAACTTACCGGTAAAATACTTTTCAGCGAAGGAAGGGAGGGAGACACAGGAATTCATTACTGATGGGTAGGCGGAGCCCCAGATCAGGATGTCACCTCAGATCAAAAGAGTGCTGACTGGCTGGCCCCTCCAGCTCGGGCTTCTCCTACTCAGCTCCAGTCGTACCAAAGCTTTTAGGAAAAGAGCCAAGATCACCAGCGGAGCAACATAACCCCTTCTGAAGGAACTTCAGAGAAAAAACACAAGGATACAGGTTATGCATGCAAAGAAAGCCAAAAAACCACAGAGTTCCAGGTACTACTCACGGAACCTGACTACTGCGATGAGCTGGCGATGCTGGAACAGAGCCTTAGCGCGCTGACCTCAGCCCAGATAATCGCTATCAGATAAGGGTCGCGCTGCATCTGAAAACATCAACACACTTCTGCCTTGGGAGGGTGCTGTGTCTCCCTCCCTCTCTTCGCTGAAAAGGATTTTACCGGTAAGTTCTTACCAAAATCCGTGTTTCAGCTGCAGAATGGAAGGGAGGGAGACACAGGAATTCATTACTGATGGGACGTCCCAAAGCAGTTCAAAAATAAGGGTGGGAAAAAACCAACAAGAGGCAGAAACCCAACAACCTTAACAACAAAGCGCAACCAGCGCTAAACACAAGTTCATCCAGAACTTTAAACTACAGCTGCCTGCAGGACCCTACGTCCGAGGGCTGCATCAGCGAAGCACTGACGTCCACTTTATAAAACTTCGTAAACGTGTGGACAGAGCGCCAAGTTGCCGCCCGGCAGAGCTGCACTGCCGAAGCACCTTGGTGAAAAGCCCACGATGAAGCCACAGCCCTCGTGGAATGGGCTTGAATCTTAATCGGGCAAGATTCACCTTGAAGACGGTAAGCTTCCAATATAGCTGACCGGATCCAACGAGCTATAGAATCCTTGAAAGCTCGTTGACCACGCCGACGACCGACTGGATCCACAAATAGGGAGTCCGTCTTACGAAAACCTTGAGTAATAGATAGATAAAACTTCAAGGCCCGCACTAAATCCAATGTGTGTAAAGCTCGCTCTTTCACATTCTTCGGATCCGGGCAGAATGAAGGCAACACAATATCCTGGTTGACATGAAATTGTGACACCACTTTAGGCAAAAAATCACCCCGAGTGCGAAGCACTACACGATCCGGAAAAAACTCCAGAAAAGGAGGCGAATAAGAAAGAGCTGCCAACTCAGAAACTCTCCTCAAGGAAGTGACTGCAACAAGGAAAGCCACCTTCCAAGAAAGTAAAGAAAGGCTAGCAGAAACCATAGGCTCAAAAGGTTTATGCTGAAGAGCCTCCAAAAACAAGGTTGAGCCGCCAAGGAGACACGGGTGCCTTCCGCGGCGGGAACTTACGAGATATACCTCGGAAAAAGGAGAGCACGTCTCTATTTGAAGCAATGGTTCTCCGGAACAATAAGGACAGAGCAGAAATCTGACCTTTCAGGGTGCTGACTGCCAAACCCTTGTCTAGCTCATGCTGCAGAAAAGCCAACAGGTTGGGAATGGAAAATTTTCCGAGAGGACCCCAAACACCACGAAAAGAAGGTTTCCCAAATTTTGTGGTAAATCCTAGTAGTAGCCGGACTTCTTGCAGCACGAAGGGTAGCAATGACCTCGGCTGAGAAACCTCTACGGTTCAAGATTTCGGTCTCAAGAGCCACGCCGTCAAACGCAGGGACATCAAGTCCGGATGACAAACGGGCCCCTGAGTCAACAAGTCCGGTTGAAGAGGGAGTGGAAAAGGAGGTGCCGCCAACAGCGACATTATTGTCGAGAACCACACCCTTCTTGGCCAGTCTGGAGCTATCAAAATAGCTGGAATTCTCTCTAGTCTGATCCGACGCAGTACTAGAGGAAGTAAGGATATCGGCGGGAATACATAGATCAACTGATCCCACTGAGCCACTAGAGCATCCACCGCCACAGCCGTCGGGTCCTTGTACCTGGACAAGAACGTCGGTAACTTGGCATTGGACCTGGATGCCATCAAATCCACTTGGGGGTTCCCAGCGAGAGCACAGTAGTGCAAAAACTTCCGGGTGGAGGCTCCATTCCCCGGGATCCATCCTTCTGCGACTGAGAAAGTCCGCTGTAATATTCTGAACCCCTGGAATGTGAATCGCCGAAATGGCTGGTACACTGGCCTCTGCCCAAATCAGAATTCGGGACACCTCTACCATGAGTCTGGAACTCCTTGTCCCACCTTGGTGATTGATATACGCGACAGCCGTCGCATTGTCTGTCTGCACTCGGACTGGCAGACCGCTCAAAGGGACCGTCCAATGTTGGAGGCAAAGGAAAATCGCCCTCAATTCCAGGATGTTGATCGGAAGAACAGACTCTTCCGATGACCATACCCCCTGAATCCAGAGATTGTTCCAAACACCCCCCCAGCCCGTCAGGCTGGCATCGGTGGTTATGACTGACCACTTCGGAGGGAGGAAAGACTTCCCCAGGGAGAATGCCCCTGGACGTAACCACCATTCTAGAGAATCCCGCACCGCGCGAGAAATGGTGACACTGCAATCCAGCGATTGCGACTGGTTCCATCGACTCAAGATGAACCTTTGGAGAGTCCTGGAATGGAACTGGGCAAAAGGAATTGCCTCCATGGACGCCACCATCAGTCCCAGAAGACGCATACACTTCCGTAGGGACATTGCCGTTGAGGATTTCATAATCTGTACATGTCGAAGAAGACATGACTGTTTGTCTGGTGGTAGGGAAACTACCGACCGAAACGTGTCGAGATGCATTCCCAAAAAGAGGATTGTCCTCGATGGTTCCAGGGACGACTTCTCCCAATTGACCAGCCAACCGAAGTCCTTCAGAAACTGAAGAGACAAATCCCGAGCCGTCAACGCCTCCTCCTCCGAGGAAGCCACGATCAAAAGATCGTCCAGATAAGGGAGAATCGTAATCCCCTGTCTTCGAAGGATTGCCATGAGAGGCGCCAGAATTTTTGTAAAGACCCTTGGCGCTGAGGCTAAGCCGAACGGCAGAGCCACGAACTGGTAATGATTCTGACCTATGGCAAATCGAAGAAAGCGCTGATGAGCCTTTCCGATGGGAATATGCAAATAGGCGTCGCGAATGTCGATTGACACCAGAAAATCGTTCTGTGACAGAGCTGCCACAACAGAGCGAAGCGACTCCATGCGAAATTTCCGGGCATGGACATGCCGGTTTAATCGCTTGAGATCCAGAATCGGGCGAAATTTGTTCTCCTTTTTGGGAACTATAAAAAGGTTGGAATAAAAACCTTTCCCTCGGTCCTCTGACGGAACCGGTATCACTACACCCTTTTGTAGCAGAGATTCGACCTCTCGCTGTAGAGCGACAACAAGCTCGGGTTCCGACGGAACGCGAGATTGACAAAAAACATTTGGGGGTCGAGAAGCAAACTCTATGAAATAGCCTGCCGACACTATCCGCGTTACCCAGGAATCTGGAACGCGAGCCATCCAAGTCGCCTTGAAAAGAAGCAGGCGACCCCCCACTCGAGAATCCTCGAGTGGACCCCTGGCGTCAATCCGACTTTGCGGGCTTCTTGTCAAGTTCCCGCTTGTCCTGGCGGAAACTCTGCTTCCAGGGAGTACGAGTTTTCTGAGAGGATTTCTTTCCTGAGAAGGAAGGACGACCCGATCCCCACGAGGAGTGACTAGATCGTCCTCGGCCCCGAAAGGACCGCCGACCACTATAGACACCAGGCTTACTGGACACCGAGGCCATGGCCCTACGCTGTGGTAATGCTGATTCCTTCGCCTTAGCCTTGGAAATCAGCTCTGTGAGGTCGGATCCAAAAAGATGGCCACCCTTGTAAGGTAAGGCCAACAACCCTTGTTTGGAAACTGCGTCCCCGGCCCACTGTCTGAGCCATAAAGCTCTTCTGACTGTGACCGCTGAAGCTTGCGCTTTGGCCAGCAGAGATGCCGTATCCAGACCGGCATCAAAGATATAACAGGCTGCCGTTTCTAACCATTCACAAGTTTCCCGTATCTCAGATAACGGAGATTCATTTTGCAACTCCGTCTTCAGACGTGCCAACCAGCCTAGAGAAGCTCTAGCAGCACACATGGATCCTAGCACTGCTCGGAATCCATGACCCGCAGCCTCATAGCTTGCTTTTGCCGCCAATTCTGTTTTTCTATCCAAAGGCTCCTGTAAGCTCGCTTTCCCCTTAATAGGGAGTAGTGAGGATTTACTAAGCTGAGATAAAGACACATCCACTTCAGGAGCAGAAGTCCAATTAGCCTTTAACTCCGCAGAGCAAGGATAAAGTGTATCAAAGAAATGCGTTCCATGAAAACGCTTATCTGGACACAGACGTTCCTCCTCTATTACACTATTAAGCTCATCCAGAGCTGGCAATGTTGTACGCGAAGCACGGGACTCCTGGAACATGCGCGCTGATTTACCAGGACGACTAGTTACCTCCTCCGGTAACTGTAATATATCTCTCATGGCTTCAATTAATGCCTCCGTACGCTTCGCCATAGAGGAACGCCCCTGCGGCTCGTCCGCATCTGAATCGGATATTCTCCATCCGAATTTAAAGGGGAACTCTGCCCAATATCAGATACATCTGACTCGCTCCGTGTAGAGGCCGGTAACGGCCTGCGTCGCTTCCTCTGAGAGGAATTAGCAGACACATATTGACCTAAAAGGTCAGACAAGTTGTTGATCGATCGAGCGATATCGTCCAATTTTTTACCGCTGTCGACCGCAGCGCTAGACGCTGTGGAGGTCTGCGTATCTGATTGCCGTAATGGCACTGGGACATGGTCCGCGGCATCTGAACTCTGTTCAGACATGTCTCACCTGTATGAGCAGGTCAAAGCGGTAATACCAGCAAAAACTATGCGTTTTTTTTTTTTTTTAAACGCTGAAGGGTTAACGCTCCACCCGCTACCCCAGCGGTATTCAGTCAAAAAATTTAGCTGGTAGAAATAACCCTCAGAGGGGTTAATATTGCAAACTCACCACAATATATATATATGAAGTGTGAGCCCCAGCCAATTTTATGTCTCTAATGAGACTGCTGCTGCAGGATAGCGATCGCTGCGCTGCGGGGTGAGGAATCAGCACTCACCCAGCTGGCCGTGGTGTCTTATGAGGAGAGGAGCGGTCTGAGGAGCCCAGGAGCCTGTGTAATGGCCGCCACAGTGGGGGAGTCGCAGGAGAAACGCCAGAGCGCGCGTCTTCCTGCTCAGAAGACCGGGAATCGTTAGGCCACGCCCCCTGCCAGCTCAAATAATGAGCGCGAACTCCCCCGCTCCTGCTCCCTCTCTGTCCTGCAGCTATCAGCCTGCGGACAAAAAATCACCACATCTACTTGTAACAGCGCTGTCACAGCAGCGCTGAAGCATACTGACATACAAGTAATAGCGCTGCTCACTCAGACGCTAAAGCACTCACACATAATAATAATAAAAAATTTGTGTGGAGTACTCACCAGCCAAAGCGCCACAGGGACCCTCAGGGGTTTCTGGCGCTGTGCCCATGCTTCCCCCCAGGGCGAGGAACTGTCACGCGGTCTTATGATATGTGTACGATGTCAGTAAACTATTCTTAAAAGAACAACACTCTATACAACATATAGATTAGCAACATCAGCATGTAAATATAGAATAGATTTACCTGACACGATATCCGTTGAACTCAGGGTTAATCTTGAGGACTTGATACACTGTCACAGGAAAGAGGAGGACCGGGGGTCTAACCTGACCCTAAACTGGGGTCCTAACTAATCCCTCACCTTGGAGGTACTGATAATGGTTCAGAGGTCCAAGTCTCCAGCCTAACCCTGTCTCCTATCAGTCCCTGAACCCTGTAATCAGTCCTAAGAAGGATTCTGATTACCACCAAAGGGATATGGGCTGATCTCTGCTAAATACACAGATTAGACATATAAGACAGACTGGAGAAAACACAGACTTGCATACACACTCAAACACAGAAGGAACATAAATGATCTGGATATTAAACTCTAAGCAAGGTGAGCTTAAAACAACTAAGGAGCTCTTTAACTTAAGTCTATACAGATACAATCCTATCTGTGGTCTGCATGAAGAATTTCACTGGCAACTCCCAACACAGACAACCAGAGATTTAAAGGAAACCAATCAACAAATAATTAATTGCAGCCGGGAGAAACTGCACCCAGTCCCAGAACTGAGCACAGACAGAATTAACTCCCTAACTGCCAAACACAAAGAAACAGCAACTCAGCTGTGAGAAGTCAGAACGTGCAACCGCGACGATCTTCGTGGCGATGCACACATGACAGTACCCCCCCTTCTACGAGGGGCCTCCGGACCCTCAGGGCCAGGTTTGCCCGGTGAGTTCTGTGGAAGGTCCGCACCAAACGATCTGCGTTAATGTCAGACGCAGGAACCCACGTCCTCTCCTCTGGACCATACCCCTTCCAATGCACCAAGTACTGAAGGGACCGGCGATTCAGACGTGAGTCAATGATCTTTGACACTTGAAACTCCAAGTTACCATTGACCACCACTGGAGGAGGAGGTAGAGGTGATGGTATGACTGGTGCCACGTACCTCTTAAGTAATGACTTGTGGAACACATTGTGGATTTTAAACGTAGGAGGGAGGTCCAGACGAAATGCCACCGGATTAATTATGGAACTGATCCTGTACGGCCCGATGAATCTGGGGCCCAGCTTCCAGGAGGGAACTTTAAGTTTTATATTCCTGGTAGACAACCATACCAGATCGTTCACATTAAGATCTGGACCAGAAACTCTCCTCCTATCAGCCATACGTTTATAACGTTCCCCATAGCACTCAGATTATTCAATACACCTCTCCACACTGAAGCAAGTGACGACGAGAAACGCTCCTCCTCAGGAACCCCAGAAGGGCCCCCCCATTGAATGTACAAAACTGGGGATGAAAACCATATGCCCCAAAAAATGGGGACTTACCAGTGGACTCGCTCCGCCTGTTGTTAAGAGCGAACTCTGCCAGAGGCAAGAAAGAAGACCAGTCCTCCTGGTTCTCAGACAAAACACCGAAGATAAGTCTCTAGGCTTTGATTCAGACGCTCTGTCTGACCATTGGTCTGCGGATGAAAAGCCGAGGAAAATGACAATTGCATCCCCCGACGTAAACAAAATGCCCTCCAAAACTTGGACACAAACTGACACCACAACAGAAGGCAACCCATGAAGTCTCACAATCTCCCCAATGAACACCTGCGCCAGAGTTTTAGCATTAGGGAGGGCAGGAAGAGCAATGAAATGTGCCATCTTACTGAACCTGTCAACAACCACCAGTATGACAGTCTTCCCTGACGACTGAGGAAGGTCCGTGATGAAGTCCATAGACAAATGAGTCCATGGACGCTCCGGAAGTTTCAAGGGTAAGAGGGTCCCAGACGGACGGGTATGAGGGTCTTACAGCGAGCACAAACCCACAGGACGCGACAAAAGTTAAAACATCTTTATTAACGTTAGGCCACCAAAACCGGCGAGAAAGGAGATCTAAAGTAGCCTTACTCCCTGGATGTCCTGCTAAAGCAGAATTATGATGTGTCTCAATAACCTTTTGTCTCAACTGATTTGGGACAAACAGTCTCCCTGGAGGTCCTGCAGGGCGTCCCCCTGAGCCTCTAACACCTCCTCCTCAAGCTCAGAACATACAGCCGACACTACCACCCCCTCCTGAAGGATAGGAATCGGGTCATCCATTTTCCCGGCCCTGGGAAACTGCGAGACAAGGCATCCGCCTTAACATTCTTAGATCCAGGGCGATAAGTGACAACAAAATTAAACCTGGTAAAAAACAATGACCATCGAGCTTGTCTGGAATTCAGACGCTTAGCGGATTCTAAATACAACAGGTTCTTGTGATCAGTAATAACGGTAACCGGGTGGACTGCCCCCTCCAAAAAGTGACGCCATTCTTCAAAAGCCAACTTAATGGCCAAAAGTTCCCTATTGCCGATATCATAATCCCTTTCGGCGGACGACAATTTTTTAGAAAAGAAAGCGCACGGATGCCATTTACCAGGGGACGGACCCTGGGACAATATTGCACCCACCCCTACGTCAGACGCGTCCACCTCCACAACGAACGGATGTGATGCATCTGGTTGGATGAGAACGGGTGCCGAAGCAAAACATTTTTTTCAAAGAGGAAAAAGCTTGGCAAGCTTTGTCCGACCATTTAGAAAAATCCGTCCCTTTTCTTGTCATGTCAGTGAGAGGTTTGACAACAGATGAGAAATTACAAATAAATTTCCGGTAGTAGTTAGCAAACCCCAGAAAACGCTGCAGAGCCTTAAGATCCTCTGGCTGATCCCATTCAAGCACTGCTCTCACCTTTTCAGGGTCCATACGGAAACCGGAGGCTGACACCAAGAAACCCAAAAACTGAAGTTCCTGTACGGCGAATACACACTTTTCCAGTTTGGCGTATAGTTTATTGTCTCGCAAGATCTGCAACACCTGTCTCACATGCTCCTGGTGAGACACAAGATCTGGTGAGTAAATTAAAATGTCATCCAAATATACGACCACAAACAGCCCCACCAGATGACGAAAAATGTCATTAACAAAATGTTGGAATACTGCTGGTGCAGTAGTCAGACCAAAAGGCATGACAAGGTTCTCATAATGTCCCTCCGGCGTGTTAAACGCCGTTTTCCACTCATCCCCCTCTTTTATCCTAATCAGATTATACGCCCCCCTGAGATCCAATTTAGAGAACCATTTGGCGCCAACAATTTGATTGAAGAGATCAGGAATAAGAGGGAGTGGATACGGATCTCGAACAGTAATCCGATTAAGTTCGCGGAAATCCAAGCAAGGGCGTAGGCCTCCATCTTTTTTCTTCACAAAGAAGAACCCCGCGGCCACTGGGGAAGATGAAGGTCTAATATGCCCTTTGGCCAGACTTTCCGAAATATAATCTTTCATAGCCTGCCTCTCAGGACCAGAAAGGTTATATAACCTAGCTTTAGGTAACTTAGCATCAGGAAGTAAATTAATAGAGCAGTCATACACGCGATGAGGAGGCAACTCCTGACACCCCTCCTCAGAGAACACATCCCCAAAGTCCTCCAAAAAAGGAGGCAAAGTACTAGGCACGACCGCACTGATGACTGTGTTCATGCAGTTACTTTTGCAAAACTCCCCCCATTGGCTTATATCTCTGGACTGCCAATTAATCACAGGGTTATGTTTAACCAACCAAGGAAGTCCCAACACAATAGGAGTAGGTAGACCCTCCAACCAGGGTGGATAAAAATCAATGATTTTTTAAAAAAAAAATCAAAAAAATCGGATTTTTTTGATTTAAATCGATTTTTTTGATTTAAATTGGATTTTTTTTCAATAAACTGCTTTTTGAGGAAAATATTTTACCATCCAAAGGTTCTTCCATCATGAGATAAAGCTGAGTTGTTTAACTCAGTAGAATAAAGGCTGTATATGTGTAACATTCACAATGCCATGCTCTTCCAGAGGTTTCTGTAGGATTAGTGGGCAGTTTCTCTCCTATGTTATCACAGACGCTCGCTTTACTTACGCAGTTCTCAAAAGCGAATTTGACTCCAGCCTCTTCTTCACGGCAAAAATGTTACAACATGAACAGAGTTGAGAAAAAGACCTTAATCCTATTGTTCTACAAACCTATGAATACAGAATCAACCCCTTCAGTGCCAAGTCCAAGAAGTTAGACAATAGTTTCTGATTGTTTGGAGTGTAATAGATCTGCACAACACAAGAAGAATGTGAATCTAAGTGTGAGGAGGAGGAAGGGCAAGCAGACAAGAAAATGATCACGTGTGACTTCTCTCCTCCGTTACTAGGTGTTTGTAATAACAGAGGATGTAGTTTAGGCTCACAGAGCGGAGCCATTTTGTTGGGGACTGCCAGTGATACTGACAAGTAGGCGGTCACTGAGGACGACCGGCAGCATCTATTCTGTTAGTCCATGCTGCTCGCTGTATTATAAACTGAGCACAGATACGTGGAGAGTATCACACACTGGATTATTCACAGCACATGACACACTGCATGTATCTAGATACAGGGCTGAGTGTAGTGTATCGCATTATGGGATTAGATACACCGGTCTGGGGCATATCGCACTTGATGAAATTAGATACACCAGTCTGGGGCGTATCACACATGATGAAATTAGATATACCGGTCTGGTAGAAACTTTGATTTAAATCACTGATTTAAATCAAGCCTTACTGACTAGTGATTTAAATCGTGATTTAAATCGTTATTTAAATCAGTTTGATTTAAATCAAATCCACCCTGCCTCCAACACATAACAAGATAATAGTTCCCTATGTATTCCCCCTACCCGAAGGTCAATGTTATGAACCTCATGAACAAAGCTACCTTGGCCGAGAGGCCTGGCGTCAATGGAGAATATAGGGATCGGTTTTGACCAATACACTCAGATGCATACCTTGAGCCTGAGCAAACTGAGCGTCAACCAGATTAGCCCCGGACCCACTATCAAGAAGAACAGAAAATCTCTCCACTCTCGTACCAACCACCACCTCCACTGGTACAAGGAACTGAGAAGAACTAGCGGACGAAATACATACTCCCAGGTTGTCGTCCACCACACAACCTGGGATTAACAGTTTTCCGGCGACTTTTTGCTCAACAAGGCACGGGATGGACATCCCCCAACAAAATGTCCCTTTTTTCCCGCAGAAGAAACACCTTCTAGTCCTGCGGCGTACCGCCAATCCCCTCCTACGAAATGATGTCCCTCCCAACTGCATAGGCTCCTCCGAACAGACAAGGGGAACCTCAACATAAGGGACTTTAGTAGTAGGTGGAGTAACAACAGGGGGCGGAGTTACCTCGCACCTCTCCCGGAGCCGTCTATCAGTACGGATAGCTAGGGCCATAGCAGCCTCCAGTGATGGAGGAGAATCATACTGAGCCAAAACGTCCTTTAATTTGTCAGAAAGCCCATGACAAAACTGGCTCCTAAGAGCTGGGTCATTCCACTGAGTATCTGTGGCCCATCTACGGAACTCAGAAGCAAATTCCTCCGCCGGACGATCTCCCTGCTGTATCTTACGTAATTTTGTCTCAGCAAGAGAGACCCGATCTGGGTCATCATATACCAAACCCAGGGCAGTAAAAATCGATCTACTGACTGTAGAGCCGGGGATCCCGGAGGAAGGGAGAAGGCCCAGGATTGAGGGTCCCCTTGTAGGAGCGAGATAACAATTCCCACTCTCTGCTCTTCACTCCCTGATGATCGAGGCCGAAGCCGAAAATACAATTTACATGCTTCCCTGAAGGTAAAAAATTTGTCTCGCCCACCAGTGAACCTGTCCGGGAGAGCTACTTTAGGTTCAAATCTGGTTTGCTCCGAGGGAGACAAAACTTTGGACTTAATGTCCGTCAGCTCCATGGATAA
>JARQOD010000001.1:872552004-872576796 GCA_033576555.1 Oophaga sylvatica
ATCTATGGGGGCACAATCTATGGGGGCATAATAAATTTTTTTGTTTAATGTGTCCCCTCACTGTGCTGGCACTTTACATTTACAATGGCTCTGGGGTTTTTTTTTGGGGGGGCCCATTCAGACTTTTGCTATGGGGCCCCATGATTTCTATGTACGCCCCTGCTGCTGAGGCATGGTATTTAAGGCTGTTAAGGAGCCAATATCCATGGACCTTGCCAGCCTGATAATACCAGGCCACAGCAGTCTGCATATCTTGGCTGATTAACAAAAATAGGGGATCCCTTCGAAAAAAATTGGCGTGGGGTCCCCCCTATTTTTGTTAACCAGCCAGATGAAGCAGACCGCTGAGGCCTGGATTTTCAGGCTGTTAAGGAGCCAAGATCCATGGACCTTGCCAGCCTGATAATACCAGGCCACAGCAGTCTGCATATCTTGGCTGATTAACAAAAATAGGGGATCCCCTCGAAAAAATTGGCGTGGGGTCCCCCCTATTTTTGTTAACCAGCCAGATGAAGCAGACCGCTGAGGCCTGGATTTTCAGGCTGTTAAGGAGACAAGATCCATGGACCTTGCCAGCCTGATAATACCAGGCCACAGCAGTCTGCATATCTTGGCTGATTAACAAAAATAGGGGATCCCCTCGAAAAAAATTGGCGTGGGGTCCCCCCTATTTTTGTTAACCAGCCAGATGAAGCAGACTGCTGAGGCCTGGTTTTTCAGGCTGGTAAGGATCCAATATCCATGGACCTTGCAAGCCTGATAATACCAGGCCACAGCAGTCTGCTTAGCTTGGCTGGTTAACAAAAATAGGGGATCCCCTCGAAAAAAAAAACGGCGTAGGGGTCCCCCTATTTTTGTTAACCAGCCAAGTAAAATGCAGACTGCTGCGGCCTGGTATTAAAAGACTGTCAAGGCCCATGGATTTTGGCCCTCAACAGCCTGATAATACCAGGCTACAGCAGCCCCACATTTGGCGCATCAAAAGATGTGCCAATTGTGGCACTTTACCCGGCTCTTCCCACTGCCCTGTAGCGGTGGCAAGTGGGGTAATAAGGGGTTAATGTCACCGTTGATTGCACGGTGACAATAAGCCCGGTTAATAATGGAGAGGTGTCAATAAGACACCGATCCATTATTAATCCCAAAGTTTTTAAATGTATAAAAAAAAAGACACAGCAAGAAAAAAGTATTTTAATGAAATAAAAGAGACAACACAGTTTTCATTAATTTTATTATACACTCATTCCTGCGACGCCATCGATCTCCTGTAAAAAAAGAAAAAAAACAAACCAACAGTATACCACCTGTCCGACGCAGTCCATAGTAACGACTGTCCCACGACGATCCAGCTCTGCTACATCGCAATGACAGGCAGAGCCTGTCATCGCGACGCAGCACAGCTGATTACCTGCTTCCCCGGCGGTGACGTCATTGGACTGACTGCTTTACGGCCGGGATTACCCAGCAGTCACTGCAGTTATCGCGAGAAACTGCATGTGACCGCCGGGGAAAGATGATGGCGGCCATCAAGCAGTCCAGCCCGTGACCGCCGGAGATCTTCTGCCAGGTAAGTGCCGCTGACTCCTGACAGACCCGACCGACGGACACTGACAGTGACAGTGACAAATCCGATTCCGGTATCCGATAAGACGAAAATATTGGAACTAAGTATCGAAAGTCCGATAGAGCTAATATCGGCCGATACCCGATACTTGCGGTATCGTATCGCTCAACACTAGTAATAAGCTGTGTTCTCGCAGTTATTACTTATGTGAGTAATAATTAAATGCGGTTTTACCGCATCTAATGATAGTCTATGGGAAATTTACGCTGCGGGGACTGAGCGTCTCCGCATCGTAAATAGACATGCTGCAGTCTGGAAAGGCGCGCCGCTTGTCCATGTATGCAGGTCTGCCCCCTGCATCTCTGAACACATAGTGGAGATGGGATTTCATGAAATCCTATCCACTATGCTGTAACATCTGGACGCTGCGGATTTATGCAGTGTCAAACCGGCAGCGTTTACTGACCGTGCAAACATATCTAAGAAAAGAATTTGCACTCCTATTTTATGCATCCCGCATAGAATCTGAGAACGTTTTTGCAGGACATTAAACCCTCTAACATTTAGAGAAGCTACCTTAATTGATGCCATGTCTGATATTACCAATGTCAACTTAGTCTGGGTGGATGGACAAGGAAGAAAGAACACAGATAGAGAAGATATAGGTAAAGAATAGAGTTGATCGATACTTTCCGATATCCAAAAGTATCGGAATCGGAATGGTATCGCCGATACCCAAAAAATATCGGCGATACCCGATACCGATACCGGAAGTCCAATGTAAGTCTATGGGAACAAAATATCGAAATTAAAAAAAAACCATTCTTGCCTTGTAGGTTAATTGTACATGAAGGAAAACAACAAAGAGTAATGTAGAATGTATTGGGGGAGGTTGAGGAGACATTAAAGGCATAGATGTTTAACCCAATCGAATGGAATAGCATTAATTTTTTTTTTTTAGGAAATACGTTCGGATTCACGAAGAAATTGACAATGTTGTTAACCTTTTTTCTATTTTGGCAAATATGTATGTTTCACAACTTCCATGCTCTTCACCTTTTTAACTTTTGCCACACTTTCTCCTTCATAATCTTCAGCAGCATCATCTTTGTCATCAAATTATTCTTCATCTTCACCTTCTTTATCTTCTTCTAAAACTTCTTGCTTTCATCTTTTTGTTAACATTACTCATATTGTTCTTTTTAAACTATTATTCTTCTTCATATTATAGTCCTTCATCTTCTTCATCATATTCTTATTTGTGACAGAGATTCCTGTACTTGTAATCTGTAAAAGTATGATTTTTTTCATCGTTCCGTTCTTGCTGCCACAAAAGATTTAAATTACAACAGTATTTGTCCATGTTCAGTTTAGCCTGCAGCATCAGGCATTTACCAGGGGCACCACGAGGAGGAACGGACTCACCCACATACACTGCTTAGTCTTCTTCTGCTTATAATTTAGAGCACATATTTTGCTCTTCATTTTGGTCTTATACTTCATGTTCTTCTGCTTTTAGATCTTCTGCTTATTGTTCTTGTGTCTCTTGTTCTGTATCTTGTATTTGTAGCACAACCTTGTACCAGCTGATGTTACTGGGACACGGTTACTAAGCAGGAGGTACCTGTGCTCCAAAGCACTACCAAGGACCAGCAGACGTTGCTGGAACTCGGATACCGAGATGGAGGCACCTAGGCCAAAGGCACTGCGGAGAACCAGTTGACGGTACTGGAACCCGGACGGGTAGCAGAAGGTACAAGAGCCAATGCAAGTAACGAGGAGCAGCTGACTGTGCTGGAACCCGGAGGGGCAGCAGAAGGAAAAGAGCCAATGGCACAACCGAGGACCAGCTGACGTTACTGGGACACGGTTACTAAGCAGGAGGTGCCTGTGCTCCAAAGCACTACCAAGGACGAGCAGACGTTACTGGAACTCGGATACCGAGATGGAGGCACCTAGGCCAAAGGCACTGTGGAGAACCAGCTGACGGTACTGGAACTCGGACGGGTACCATAAGGCACCCATGAAAATGTAAGTTGACAGGCCGCAAGCCGTCTGCAGTTACCAAATCACACAGTCCTACAGTGGGTGCTTGTCCTATTTTCACAACGGAAAGAGCCTTTATTTACATATCCCACAGCACACATAGGAATCACCTAAACTGCAGGCACCATAGAGTCGGATAACCGGAATGCAACATGACAGGACAACTTATTGGAGGCTAATTTACGTTGACACTGCCAGGAAACAGCTGTCGTGCTGTAACCAGGGTGGGCATGAGTCAGTACCCGTGCCAATTACTTCCGAGCAACAACTGGCGGTGTTGGAGCCCAGGGATGAGAGGAGGACAGGGTGGAGGCAGCATGACTTTTTGTCGTACACACAGCAGGGGAACAGCTGCCATTACTCAACCCCAGTAACACAGGAGCAAGTGTTGACTGTGCTAACAGCACTTATAGGCAACAACTGGCGGTGTTGGAGCCCAGGGTCCAATGCATCGACTTTAATTGCTTCCACCTCCTCTCAGGACCACAGCACTGTTGAGCAACCATCTGTCTCTTCACCGCCTGCCAAATTGCCCAGTCAGTCAGAGAGTTCTGTACAGGAGCCAGCTGAGTCTCTGCTTCTGTTCTCAGAATCTGTTGGTTTGCAAACAGGGGCCCAGCCAAGCAGCATTCTGGAATGTGAAGAAGAGGGAGTATGCAGTGATGCGCAACAGCTGTGTCTCTATGAATCTGAAGAGGCGGGTGAGACAGTGCCGATGGTCAGCACACCGCAGAACGCATCTGATGATGATGAGACTCAGGTGCCAGTTTCTGTTGAGCATGGTGGTGGCCAGACCACCCAACAGCAGCAGGTGTTGGAAGAGGTTAGTGGAGATGATGAGGTCCAAGACCCAACATGGCGTGAGGAACAGGAAGGTGGTGGGAGCAGCTCTGAGGAAGCGATTGCCCCAACGGTACAAACAGGAGGGAGAGTTAGGCTGCATACTCTGTTGCCTGTAGCCTCCATTTTGGCACCTGTTCGGATAATTTCTCTTCCAAAAGTCTAAACGGACGCTCCCAGGACTTGCACTGCGTGGTCCTTTTTTCACACACTTGCAGATGATATTTGCTATGTCAAATGCAAGCTGTGTAATCAAAAAGTAAAAAGAGGTAAATTGTCAGTAACCTCAATACCACAAATATGTGTAAACATGTGCGGAGAAAACACGTAGTTGAGTTACAAAGACACACTGAAGATGTACAATCTATAGAGAATCACTGCACAAGTTTAACTGCATATGTCATGGTTAAATTGGAAATTTTTATTGCACACTTGATGTGAAAAAAGAAAATAGCTATGAGACGACTGACTGACGTTTTGGGCAACGCAGTGGCCTTTATCAAATAGTCGCTGGAAGAGATAGAAAAATTTACAGTCAATGACAATGTATAATATATACAATATATACATAGGGTGAAGAATATATATCCATAGGAATTAGGCAACATGTTAAACATTTGGGTGATACTGTAGAACACGGAGAATTATCCCTCTAGGGTATGCGGGTGGATTTTTGGGAGTGTGTAGAAAACACGGGTGATGGGGTATTGAATATTAAGGAATGTCATAGTCTTACAGTCTAAGGTGATCAATTAAAGATGTTTTGTCAGGATACGATCAATTTTTTGACAGATGTAAAATGTAGGGTCACAATTGAGTTGTCTGTAGGTTAGGTTAACTGACAGTTGTCTATGAATTTCGGCAATAGATTGGGTCTTATTCATAATAACGATAGCACCCCCTTATCTGCTGGTTTAATAATAATGTTGGGGTTATCTTTCAGAGATTTTATGGCTTGTTTATCTGTGGCTGTCAGGTTGTGGCGTATCGGGTGTAGGCCCAATCTCGGCAAACCATCCACGAGCACAGGCTCTGAATGCTGGCATTGCAAAACTCCTGTCCCTTGAAATGCTGTCATTCAGGCTGGTGGAGACTGACAGTTTACGGAACTTAATGGCATTGGCAGTCCCACAATACAATGTGCCAAGCTGATTTTATTTCAGCAGGCAAGCCGTCCCTGGTCTGCAAAAGCATGTTGTTGAGGTTAAAATTAAACATGCGCTACTAAACTCCGTCAGTAGCAATGTCCACCTGACCACCGCTGCGTGGACCAGTACCCATGGCCAGGGACGATACCTTTCCCTCACTGCCCATTGGGTCAATGTTGTGGAGCCGGGTACAGATCTTGCGAGTGGCGCTGTACGTGTTCAGCCAACTACAAGGATTGCAGGAATCAAGTCTGTACACATTGACTCCTCCTTCTCCAGTTCCTCAGAAACATCGTTGCAGGAGCCGTCACGGTCTACCTCCACATGGACCCGTGAACGCTTAATAAGAATCTTTAGTTATATAGCGCCAACAGATTACGCAGCGCTTTACAGTTTAACAGTTTCAGAACACAAGTCATAAGTAACAACGTTACCAATACAATAATTAAAGCAATATAATCCGCACATGCTCGTGAGAGCTTACAATTTACAAATATGTGGGGGAGATACACAGTAAGGTGTTTATATACAATGGTGTATTTAGAATGATGGTCCAGCCATTTTGAGGGAGTGAGGGATGGATGGAGATAGTGAATGGGCTACACACACACACTTACACATAGAATGACTTTGATTAGTGAATGTGATAGGCCGCTCTGAACAAATGTGTTTTGAGTGAGCGCCCGAAAACATGCAAATTGTGGATAGTTCTAATTTCTTGGGGTACAGCATTCCACAGTATTGGCGCAGCGCGGGAGAAGTCTTGGATTCGGGAGAGATGTTCTTTAGGTGTAGGCGGCAATAGCGGGCAACAGATTGTATATGGGAGGTGAAGGAGAGATTGGTGTCAAACATAACACCCAGACAGCGAGCCTGTTGACCGATATGAGCACAGACGTGGCCAAACGTCAACAGGCCGTCCTGAAATTAATTTCCATGGGGAATCAAAGCCACACAGCGCTGGAGTTCTGGAAGGCTTGGTAGTGTGTGACAATGGCCGAAATCTGGTGGCAGGTCTGGGCCTAGGCAACGTCACTCACATACCATGTCTGGCACATGTGCTAAACTTGGTCGTCCAGAGTTTTTTGAGGGACTATCCGGATCTTGATGCACTGCTGCACAAGGTCCGCCTACAGTGCGCTAACTTGCGACGTTCCACCATGGCCAGATCGCGCATTGCAGCTCTGCAACGCAGATTTTGCCTTCCTGAACATCGCATCATATGTGACGTACCCACCAGGTGGAATTCCACGTTACATATGTTGGAGCGGTTGTGAGAGCAGCAGCCAGCAGTAATGGAGTATCAGCTGCATCAGTCGCAATCAACTCGCAATTTGCGCCGTTCACACTTCACCACTACTGAGTGGGCCTCTATAATAATAATAATAATCTTTATTTATATAGCGCCAACAGATTCCGCAGCGCTGTACAGTTTAACAGTTTCATAACACAAGTCATAAGTGACAACGTTAACAATACAATAATTAAAGCAATATAAGCCGCCCCTGCTCTGAGAGCTTACAATTACAATGAGGATGGGGAGCTACAAAGTACAGTTGTTTATATACAATGGTGTATTTACAATGATGATCCAGCCATTTTCAGGGAGTGAGGGATGGATGGAGATAGTGAATGGGCTACACACACACACAGTTACACATAGAATGACTTTGATTAGTGAATGTGATAGGCCGCTCTGAACAAATGTGTTTTGAGTGTGGAAGTAGGGCTGTTAATGGGGATGTTGAAGTCTCCAAGGATAAGGGTTGGTACTTCTGAGGACATGAAAGTGCAGCAGCCAGGCAGAGAAGTGGTCAAGGAACTGTGTGGGCGAGCCTGGGGTCCGATATATTACCGCTACTCTGAGGGAGAGGGGACGAAAGAGCCTGATGGTGTGGACCTCATAATTTGCAAAATCTTTATATAAAATTTACATGTTACATATTTACATCTAGTATAAAACATTTAACCATTAAGCCTACTTACAGAACAAGGAAGTGTAAAAAACCTTGTGCTTAAAAAAAAAAGTGCAAATAAAATGTGACAAGGGCAGTGTAACAAATAATTTAGGAAAAAGATAAACTAACATCAAGTGCTGTGTGCTGTGTAAGAGCCAGACACATTAACATGAAATCAGTCTGGAATAGCGGTGATTTTCTCCCCATAACCCGAGTAACATTCTGGGGAGAGGGGTGTAGAGTCAACGATCAGCAACTAGCTACGGTAGATAAAATACCTAAAAAAAAAAAAGAGTTATTTAACCCCTCTCTGACATTAGACGTACTATCCCGTCCATAAAACCCGTGACAATCTGACTATGGACGGGATAGTACGTCATAGCGATCAGCTGCGCTCCTGGGGGGAGCGCAGCTGATCGCCGCCGGGTGTCAGCTGATTATCACAGCTGACACCCGGGACTGTGTGCCAGGAGCGGTCACGGACCGCCCCCGGCACATTAACCCCTTGCACACCGCGATCAAACATGATCGCGGTGTACTGGGGGCACAGGGGGGCATCGCGCAGGGAGAGCGCTCCCTGTGCGCCCCCCTGAGACCCTCAGAACAGCGCGATGTGATCGCGCTATTCTGAGGGCTTCCTCCCTCCCAGGACCCGGATCCAAGATGGCGCCGGGGTCCTGGAGGGAGGCGGCTTCCTCAGTGCCTGCCGAGAGCAGGCACTAAGAAGCCTGCAGCGCTGCCTGTGAGATCGCTGGTCTCACAGAGTGCTGTGCACACTGTGAGACCAGCGATCTCACATTATACAGTAATGTCCCACCCTGGGACAATGTAAAAAAGTTAAAAAAATAAAAATAAACGTGTAAAAAAAAAAATTCCAAAATAAGTAAAAAAAAAAAAAAATTCCCCAATAAATTCATTTTTTCCTGTAAATAAAAAAAATAAAACAATAAAAGTACACATATTTGGTATCGCCGCGTCCGTAACGACCCCCCCTATAAAACTGTCCCACTAGTTAACCCCTTTAGTGAACCTCTTAAAAAAAAAAAAATAAAAACAAAGCAAAAAATCAGTGCTTTATCATCATACCGCTGAACAAAAAGTGGAATAACACGCGATCAAAAAGACGCATATAAATAAACATAGCACCGCTGAAAACGTCATCTTGTCCCGCAAAAAACGAGCCATCAAACAGCATCATGAGCGAAAAAATAAAAAAGTTATAGCTCGCAGAATAAAGCGATGCAAAAATAATTATTTTTTATATAAAATTGTTTTTATTCTATAAAAGCGCCAAAACATAAAAAAATGATATAAATGAGGTATCGCCATAATCGTACTGACCCGAAGAATAAAACTGCTTTATGAATTTTACCACACGCGGAACAATAAAAACGCCTCCCCCAAAAGAAATTCATGAATTGCTGATTTTTGTTCATTCTAACCTCCCAAAAATCGAAATAAAAAGCGATCAAAAAATGTCACCTGCTCAAAAATGGTACAAATAAAAACGTCAACTCGTACCGCAAAAAATAAGACCTCACATGACTCTGTGGGCCAAAATATGCAAAAATTATAGCTCTCAAAATGTGGCGATGCAAAAAACTATTTTTGCAATAAAAAGCGTCTTTTAGCGTGACAGCTGCCAATCATAAAAACCCGCTATAAATAGTAAATCAAACCCCCCTTTATCACCCCCTTAGTTAGGGAAAAATAATAAAATTAAAAAAATGTATTTATTTCCATTTTCCCATTAGGGTTAGGGTTAGGGTTGCGGCTAAAGTTAGGGTTAGGGTTGGCGCTAAAGTTAGGATTAGGGTTAGGGTTGGGATTAGGGGTGTGTTAGGGTTAGGTTTGTGGTTAGGGTTGGGACTAGGGTTAGGGGTGTGTTTGGGGTTAGGGTTGGAGTTAGAATTGGGGGGTTTCGCTGTTTAGGCACATCAGGGGCTCTCCAAATGTGACATGGCGTCTGATCTCAATTCCAGCCAATTCTGCGTTGAAAAAGTCAAACGGTGCTCCTTCACTTCTGAGCTCTGCCATGCGTCCAAACAGTAGTTTATCCCCACATATGGGGTATCAGCGTACTCTGAACCCCAAGAGTTATTGTGCAATTTGTCCTATTTCTTCTGTTACCCTTGGGAAAATAAAAAACTGGGGGCGAAAATATCATTTTTGTACAAAAAAAAATATTTTTTTTGTTTTTACGGCTGTACATTATAAACTTCTGTGAAGCACTTGGGGCTTCATAGCGCTCACCACACACCTAGATAAGTTCCTTGTGGGGTCTATTTTCCAAAATGGGGTCACTTGTTGGGGATTTCCACTGTTTAGGCGCATCAGGGGCTCTCCAAATGCGACATGACGCCCCCAGACCATTCCATCAAAGTCTGCAATCCAAAATGTCACTACTTCCCTTCCGAGCCCCAACGTGTACCCATACAGTAGTTTTCTCCCACATATTGGGTATCAGCGTACTCAGGACAAATTGGACAACAACTTTTGGGTCCAATTTCTCCTGTTACCCTTGTGAAAATAAAATATTGGGGCGAAAAAATCATTTTTGTAAAAAAAAAAAGATTTTTTATTTTTACGGCTGTGCGTTATAAACTTCTGTGAAGCACTTCGGGGTTCAAAGTGCTCACCACACATCTAGATAAGTTCCTTGTGGGGTCTATTTGCCAAAATGGGGTCACTTGTGGGGGGTTTCCACTGTTTAGGTGCATCAGGGGCTCTCCAAATGTGACATGACGCCCCCAGACCATTCCATCAAAGTCTGCAATCCAAAACGTCACTACTTCCCTTCCGAGCCCCGACGTGTGCCCATACAGTAGTTTTCGCCCACATATTGGGTATCAGTGTACTCAGGACAAATTGGACAACAACTTTTGCGTTCCATATTCTTCTGTTACCCTTGTGAAAATAAAATATTGGGGGCGAAAAAATTATTTTGTAAAAAAAAAAAATTTTTTATTTTACGGCTGTACGTTATAAACTTTAGTGAAACACCTGGGGGTTCAAAGTTCTCACCACACATCTAGATAAGTTCCTTGAGGGGTCTAGTTTCCAAAATGGTGTTATTTATGGGGGTTTCCACTGTTTAGGCAGATCAGGAGCTCTCCAAACACGACATGGCGTCCAGCCAATTCTGCGTTGAAAAAGTCAGACGGCGCTCCTTCCCTTCCAAACTCTGCCATGCACCCAAACAGTGGTTTACCCCCACATATGGGGTATCAGCGCACTCAGGACAAATTGCACAATAACTTTTGGAGTCTTGTTACCCTTGGAAAAATAAAAATTGGGGTGAAAAGATCATTTTTGTGGAAAAAATATGATTTTTAAATTTTACGGCTCTACGTTATAAACTTGTGTGAAGCACTTGGGGGTTCAAATTGCTCATCAAAAATCTAGATAAGTTCCTTAGGGGGTCTAGTTTCCCAAATGTGGTTCCCCCCACATATGGGGTATCAGCGTACTCAGGACAAATTGTACAACAACTTATGTGGTCCAATTTCTCCTGTTACCCTTGGGAAAATAAAAAATTAGTAACTAAAAAATAATTTTTGTGGGAAAAAAATAGGATTTTTTATTTTCATGCCCGGGCATTATAAACTTGTGTGAAGCACTTGGGGGTTCAAATTGCTCACCAAAGATCTAGATAAGTTCCTTAGAGGGTCTAGTTTCCAAAATGGGGTCACTTGTGGGGGGTTTCCACTGTTTAGGCTCATCTGGGGCACTGCAAACGGAACATGACCCCCATTAACGTCTGCATTCCAAAACGTTACTACTTCCTTTCCAAGCCCTGCCGTGCGCCCAAACAGTTTCCCCCCCCCACATATGGGGTATCAGCGTACTCAGGACAAATTGGACAACAACTTTTGGGGTCCAATTTCCTTGGGAAAATTAAAAAATTTGGGACTAAAAAATCATATTTGTGGAAAATTGATTTTTTTTTTTTTCACACCCAGGCTTTATAAACTTTTGTGAAACACTTGAGGGTTCAAAGTGCTCACAACAGATCTAGATAAGTACCTTAGGGGGTCTAGTTTCCAAAATGGTGTCACTTGTGGGGGGTTTCCACTGTTTAGGCGCATCAGGGGCTCTCCAAACGCGACATGGCATCCAATCTAAATTCCAGCCAATTTTAGTTTGAAAAAGTCAAACGTCGCTCCTTCCCTTACGAGCTCTGCCGTGTGCCCAAACAGTGGTTTTCCCCCACATATGGGGTATTGGCGTACTCAGGAGAAATTGCATAACAACCTTATCTGTCCATTTTCTCCTTTTACCCTTGTGAAAATAAAAAAAAAGTTTGTAAAAGATCATTTTTGTGGCTAAAAAGTAAAATATTCATTTTTTCCTTCCACGTTGCTTTAGTTACTGTGAAGCACCTGAAGGGTTAATAAACTTCTTGAATGTGGTTTTGAGTACCTTGAGGGGTGCAGTTTTTAGAATGGTGTCACTTTTGGGTATTTTCTGCCATATAGACCCCTCAAAGTGACTTCAAATGTGAGGTGGTCCCTAAAAAAAATGGCTTTGTAAATTTTGTTGTAAAAATGAGAAATCGCTGGTCAACTTTTAACCCTTATAACTTCCTAACAAAAAAAAATTTTGGTTCCAAAATTGTGCTGATGTAAAGCAGACATGTGGGAAATGTTATTTCTTAACTATTTTGTGTGATATATTTCTCTGTTTTAAGGGAATAAAAATTCAAAGTTTGAAAATTGTAAAATTTTAAAAATTTTCGCCATATTTGCGTTTTTTTCAAAAATAAACGCAAGTTATATCGAAGAAATTTTACCACTAACATGAAGTACAATATGTCACGAGAAAACAATCTCAGAATCGCGAAGATCCGTTGAAGCGTTCCAGAGTTATAACCTCATAAAGAGACACTGGTCAGAATTGTAAAAATTGGCCCGGTCATTAACATGCAAACCACCCTTGGGGGTGAAGGGGTTAACATTCATAAGATACATTGTATTTAAAAAAAAAAAAAAATCTTTAGTAAAAACCAGACTTGACACTGTAACCTCTTAATCCTTGCAAGCTTCAACACAACGTTGACAAGGTACACAGCAGGGGTGTTCGGTCTCCTAGACAACGAGCAAACTCCTTCATGTTGAGAGAGGCCACCATCTCCTTAGCTTTCTGGTACTTTTCTGTGGGAATGAGCTTGTCTTCAACCAGCCAGGAATATCCATTGAATGGCACACCATGGTTTGGTATTAGCACCCAGTACCAAAAGTGAAGCCAACCACAGTTCCCATTTCTCATGAACTTTATTTGATATACTGGCTGGCCAAACATTAGTTTCTCACAAAGGAGCTGAAGACCCTGAGTGGCAGTAGGTGCAAGTCTCTCCAGCATGACCTGTTTGTTAGATATCAGAGGGAGAAGAGGATTGGGCCTTGCCAAGGTGCCCGATTGCATCTTAAGTCTTATTGAATGTTGGAGCCAGTCCACCGTATAAAAACAGCCATAGAGTGTCCGGGTACCTGCTTGGATTTCGATCCAAATGAAGACTACTTTGATGTACATGTACACCAATTAGAGAAAAATGACAAGGATGAGGCAGTAAGACACGCTCAGCAGAGTACAAGCAGCATTGCTTGAAGAAGTAACTTGAGCGTGATCAAAATTCAATAAATTAAAATCTCCGACTACAGTGAACACAACTCTTAGCTGTGAAAGGGCTTTTTGTGTCCTTCTACAGTGTTTTCAACCAATGTATTGGATACGGATGGAAGCATGTCACACTATAATTTCAATTGAATGGAGCAGCAAGAATTACACTAAAGAAAAAAAAAAAAAAAGTGTGAGAGTGACATGTGCAGATGCCTACATACAGCGTTGTATGCCGAGCAAACTGCAGCGCGTCACCTGCACTCACACACACACACCTGCAGAGCTGTGAAAAAAACACTGCAAGGCAAAAGGAAGATGTACACAGCGGTTGGTAAACTAGCCTGCCTAAAGCACAGTACACAAAATCCCAATCTCTAACTGTCCCTCAGAGTCAGCAGAGCAGCGTTCTGTCCCGAACTGAATTAACAGCACAGTGACGCTAAAATGGCGGCTTTATCCGGCAACAATACCTTCCTTGTGTCACGGTTAGGGTAGCGTGTGTCTATTATATGAGTGTCTTTAAAATGTAACGTTACGCAGCCTTATTCTGCCATTGGGACGCAAAAAATAAGACAGCAGTAATCATTTACTGTATAAAACTCCACCTATGCGCAACAAAACAAGCACGTTCCCTCTTCTGGTTCCTGCGCTGACATGTGAGTAGGGAGTTTGGAGACGCTCCTGAATTTATCCCAGGTATCCAAGCATATCAGGCCGATAGGAGAGCATTAAAACCACCCACGGTGGTGACTTAAATATGGTGAATCGAACCAGTGAAGAACTGTAGGTCGATGCGAATGAATGTGCGATCACATGACACATGTTTATAATAACCCTTGCTAGACACGACTAACTTTGTAGACATTTGGACACACCTGAACCCAGATGGCAGTGAATATTCATTCTATTCGGCGCCACATGACTCTTGGTCCAGAATAGATTATATATTGCTATCACAGGAGCTATTAAGGGGAGTGGAAGAGGCAGATGTGCACAACGTAGCTATATATGACCACGCGCCCGTATCAGTGACCCTGCCAGATATGGTGCAGATGGGGCCAGACCAAACTTGGCGCTTCCCGACCTATTTGTTAATGGATGAGAAGTTTCGACATCAGGTGAAGCAATGGTGTTTTTAATATGTAAGGGATAATGGAGATACTAGGGATAGGCCAGAACTTTTATGGGCAGCAGGGAAGGGAGTAATGCGCGGGAAACTAATAGGTTATCAGACAACGCTAAAAAAGAAGATAGCGACAAACTACTCGCAGGCTAGCAGGATATTACGCGATAGGTACACGGCAAACAAGACAAGTTCATCAACACAGGTTAAAAATAGATGTAAGCAGGCTAAGGCTGACTTACACGTATGGGTATATCGACGAGAGAGAAGCAGTAATAACAATTATAGAGTCGATGTATATCGTTATGGTAGCAAATGAGGGAGACTATTAGCACGACTAGCGAAAGGAAATCACATTCGTCATCAACATATTACAGCGTTAACGAATAAACATGGGATCATGAACACAGACCCTCGAAGCATAGACACTAGTGTTGAGCGATATTGCTCGATATCTAAAAATATCGTATCGAAATTGTATCGCCGATAGCACTAAATATCGTCGATATCCGATTTCGATAGCGGAAGTCCCATGTAAGTCTATGGGAACAAAATATCGAAATTAAAAAAAACCTTTATTTCCTTGTAAACACTAAATATACACACATAGAATACATATATATATATATATACATGTCATTGTGACATATATATATACATATATTTATAGTTTATACACTTCTACATAGTAAAATCGACTCTAATTCAATTGCCGGGTAAAGAGACGTGACATACCCCATAGAAGTCGACGGGCTCGGTGCCGAGTACCCCGAAAACCTCTGGCTCTGTGCGACTCAACTTGGGCGTCACGAACAGGATTCTGTAGCTCGCTATAAGCGAGTCCTGTGTGCCTGAATTGCACTGGTTTTGTGCTTGAGAATTGCTAAAATCATCAGAGAATGTATTTGCCATTTTTCCGCCATATCTGCGTCACGACGAGGCACTGGTGAAGAAGAAGGGCGTGCTCTTCGTGGGTGTCACTCACTTAGTGGCGTGAAAACGATGGCCGACCACTCTAAATGGTACTGCAATGTAAGATCGTGCCCACAGCTCTTCAGTTCCGCGTCCTCATCCTCCTCAGTGTGCGGAAACTAACACGAAGGTCCCGCCTCACTACAAAAGAGGGGCCCTCTCCAGATGCTAATGACACATGTGACTTGGCAGAGATGGCTAATGGACACGACGAGCAGAAGTGGGAAGGGATGGAGCAGTCAGAGCTCTCCCCCCACGGAAGCGACCCGATCGCCACAGAATCACCGTTGGGCACCCGGCCTGTAAACCCTCCTACGCTGCAAGAAGCGGAGGATACCCTAAGAGGCCTGGCCCGGCACTGGGAGGAGGTCGCCAGGATGGAAGCCAGCTGGCGTGCCCTAAAAATAAACTTGGAGCGGCGCCAATCCCTCTTACCTGAAGTGTCTGTACCGGAAGGTGAGGCACCCGTTCTAGTAGAGGAGTCCTTGCAATGTGATCCGGTTGACGTTGTCGCAGTGGAGGCACCCGTTCCTGCAAAAACCGTAGCACCGTCAGCAGCACCCCAGATCCCGCTGTCTGCCCCCATCACTGAGACAGAAGAAGCGACACCCGTCCTCATGGAGGAGGCCGCGCAGGCACCAGAGCACTACCTGCCTGTACCGGAGCCCCGACTGTCATCTGATTTAGAGCCGTCTGCTTCCTCCGCAGGGGAGCGCCGCCAGGACTGGGGGGCGACAGGAGAGCTGCCGCAAACCGGACACTGTAAGCTGCAGTGGAGTGGTGGAGACATGGAGCAGCTGGTGGAGGAGAATTTCAACCGGCGTCAGGAGGAAGAGTGGAGACGTTGGGAGCGGGAAGCAGAGCGACAAAGGGAGCAGCGAGAAACCCTAAAACTTCGCCAACGTCACCTGGAGAAGGACCGGGCAGATAAGGACCGGATGAGAAAGGATAAAGGAACCCTGAGTGAGCCGCGGCGTAAGGGTGCAGTACGGAACTTTAAATTGAAAGGTGGTTGGGGCTTCATCAAGGAGCCTGGACTTTATTTAGAAGTCTTTGTGACCCGGCGGGACGTGGAGGCTCACCTCCCAGAAGGACACCCGGGGAGGGACCTGTTGCCAGGAGACTTGGTGACTTACACCCGACACTGGGGTTACAATGGGTGGTACGCCCTAAATGTTACCAGGTGCGACCCCTACTCCCCAGTGTGTGAGGAACCTGTGAGACCCTCGAAGCCTTCAGCCTCCCACATCTAGGTCTCTGCAAAAGTGCCCACCCCACGCCGTAAATCTCCCCAGCCTCCCTCAGTGGTCTCCTCAGCAGACCCACCCATGGACATGATATCGATACGTGGCCCGTACCCGGCGCCTGTTAGGCCCCCTGGGGTTCGTTCAGTCCGTGACATAGGGCTCCAGACCCGGAGGGAGATGAAAGAGGTGGCCACACAGACCCAGATAGCGGGTCACGACGTCACTGTACAGGCCACACGACGTCATCAGGTCCTGGTGGTCCTTGGTGCCTCGGATGTTTGGCAATCTCAAGAAGAGTACCAGGTGGTACCTGGAAGACGCCAGCCAAAGAAGTCTAAATAACCCGGACAGGGTCCCTGTATGTAAATAGTTAAATTGTTTATGTACCCGGACGGGTGAATGTTCCTAAAAAAGTTTTTTTAATTTAATAAAAAAAAAAAAACACAGTTTTCATTTCTTTTATTACTGTCTCATCCTGCGACGCCATCGATCTCCTGTAAAAAAATGAAAAAAAAAAAAAAAGTATACCACCTGACCGACGCAGTCCATAGTAACGAGTGTCCCACGACGATCCAGCTCTGCTACATCAGAATGACAGGCAGAGCCTGTCATCCCGGCGCAGCACAGCTGATTACCTGCTTCCCCGGCGGTGACGTCATCGGACTGACTGCTTTACGGCCGGGATTACCCTGCAGTCACTGCAGTTATCGCGAAAAACTGCATGTGACCGCCAGGGAGAAGATAATGGCGGCCATCAAGCAGTCCAGGACGTGACCGCCGGAGATCTTCTGCCAGGTAAGTGCCGCTGACTCCTGACAGACCCGACCGACGGACACTCACAGTGACAGTGACAAATCCGATTCCGGTAATCGATAAGACGAAAATATCGAAACGAATTATCGAAAGGCCGATAGAGCTAATATCGGCCGATAGCCGATATTTGCATTATCGTATCGCTCAACACTAATAAACACCATTCTACAAGAATACTACTCAGACTTATATAAGGTGGAACATACGGATAGTGCGGAGGGTAACACCTTTGTAGATGGAATACGGTTACCATCCATCACAAACTATCAGCTTCTCCTTTTAAAAAAACAAATTGAGGTGACGGAAGTGACAGCGGCGATAAGTTACTTGAAATACGGGAAAGCTCCAGGACCTGACGGGTTTACAGCCAAATTATTAAAATTATTGAGTGAGGATATCCCGTCCACATTGGTACGCACCTTCAATCATATATTGGAGACAGGAGGGTTGCCCAGCCATTCAAACATGTCAAAATGAAGGTGCTACTAAAACCAAACAAACCTTCACATCTGCCTGGATCCTATCGTACATTCTCACTCATTGACCATGATATCAAGATTTTGTCCAGGATCATGGCAGATCGTTTGAGTAGCATTGTTCCTACGCTGATAGGGCGATCACAAGTGGCCTTTGTTAGCTACTTTGTTGGCTACTATCAGTCTCACTATGCATAACACATGTGTGCAGTGGGCAGTATTACCTTTGCCTTCGGTGGAGTAGGAAAACATCTCTCCTATCGAAGTGTTAGTTGGGGAGATGGAAGATTTGCCACCGGGACCTGAATTGTAATACTTAAATGTGACAGGTGACAAATTTGGAAAGGCGCAACTATGCGGCCCCTACGTTGAGTCTAGCCCGTGAAAATTTACTGGTTATCAATGGGGAACCCCAACACCCCGGGGCAGCTACAGTATTTCAACAATTAGAGCTGAACCAAGATTTGCTGTATCAGGTTTATAAAATACATGTGGAAATTTTTTAGCAATTGCTGCTACCGCAGTCATATCGGAGGTTGGTAATGGACTTAGCGCATGCGCATGTACTAGGGTGACATTTGTGCCAAAAGAAAACCCTACACAGAATTATACAACGGTTTTACTGGCTGGGGGTCTATCAAGAAGTTAAACGGTATTGTAACTCTTGTCGCATGCGCCAGGTACACAGTCCTCAGCCTCATTTTGTGAGTCCCTTGGTGCCATTAAAAATTTTAGAGGTCCAGTTTGAGAGAATACCCATGGATCTGGTGGGGCCGGTTAATAAATCAGCAAGGGGTCATCAACAGGGCAATAAAAGGGGCACTGTGTGGGTCACCAGTTTTGAGCACACCCGAGTTCAAAAGAGAATTCATTGTCCAGACTGATGCGTCAGAGGTAGGTCTGGGTGCCGTGTTGTCTCAGGACTGGAGCTTAACGGGGAGGAGCATCCCATTAGTTTCCTGAGTCGAAAACTTACTCCATCAAAAAACAGAGACAGCATTGTAGAGAGAGAGTGCCTGGCGATAAAGTGGGCACTGGAGTCGTTGCGCTACTATTTGTTGGGGATAACATTTTGTTTTGTAACTGATCATTCCCCTCTGACTGGCAGTGTTGTAGCCCAGGGAGTAGAGTTCAGGTGGTAGAAAGATGAACATAACAGGAGACTTGGAAAACGTTGGCAAACAGTTATTTAATCTGAAAACGGACAGGCAAATTCAGGTGAGATCCATGCCTTGTTCATTTTCAGAAAAATAAGCCGGTCTACATTGTCTGAGGATAGTCGCATGCGACGGTCTGTTAGTACACCACCTGCAGCACTAAAGACGCGCTCAGATAATACACTGGCAGCAGGGCAAGCCAGCACCTCCAAGGCATACTGGCTAAGCTCTGGCCATGTATCCAGCTTAGAGACCCAAAACTTGAAAGGGGAAGAGGCATCTGGGAGTACACTGAGAGGGAAAGACATGTAGTCTGTCACCATCTTACGGAAACGTTGCTTCCTGGTGAATGGAGCCGTCTCGGATGGTGTAGTAGTGATGGGTAGTTCGTGAGTGAGTAGTTCAAAATGAACTAATCTTCAGAGTGAACTAGTTCATCTAGTTCACCATCCTGAAGGGTATGCCACACTAAACAATATCGCTAACGGGATCGCTAAAAAACGTCACTATTTAGCGATCCTGTTAGCGATGTTGTTCAGTGCGGCAGCTTCCAGCGACGAGCTTCCTGCTGTGATCTCGCTCGTCGCTGGAATCGCTCCGGACCCTATTTTCTCGTCGGCGCTCCCGCTGGGTAAGTATCTAATCGCTGTGTGGCACCTTTTCTTAGCGATTTAGCGGTACTTTTGTACCGCTAAAGTCATTAAGAAGATCGCTAACGGCGATAGCGTCGTTAACTATATCGCTAAATGTGGCCGCATTTAGCGATATAGAAACAATCCCGCTAGCGATCGCATTAGTATGCGTCGTTATCGTGATCGCTAGCGGGATTGTTTAGTGTGGCAGTACCTTGACACAGATTAGTTCATTGTGAACTAAACAGTAAGTGGAAGGAGACAGAGAGTGATCCAGGTTCATACAGCTCCAGGAAGCTCCCTGCTCTGTCTCACACTGGCTCTTTACAGCTCTTGATGCTGGAAAACAAGGTAGTAAAACACTATACCACACATCAAATACAAATATAATAGTAATAATAATATTATTATTAATAAAAACTGAAATTGCACACACAGTACACAGACACAGCTCATATGTGTGTCTGAGAGAGTGTTTCTGTGTGTAGTTCATGCCTCTAGCCTAGAAGATCAGTCTTGCTAAAATCTTTAACACTGACCCCTGTTCTGTTCTTAAAATGGTGGATGCTGAACTGCTTCTCAGCCCCCTCATACACAATCATTATGTGGCACTGCTGGGCTCAGTGAGAGGCATCAGATTGAACTAGGCTGTCCTGAGTCATTCTCAATAGAACATTTTGTTCAGCAGTTCATCTAGTTCATTTAGTTCAGAGGTCACATGATGCATTTCCTATCAGCTCCTCACAGGATAGGGTGGAGAAAAACTGAACTAAATGAACTAAATGAACTAATCTTTTGAACTAATCTTTTCAGTGAACTAGTTCATGGTGAACTAATCATAAAAAATTAACTAGATTTCCCATCACTATGGTGTAGACCTTGGTGGCGCTGTCACAAAACTTCGCCACATTTGTAACATACAGCTCTTGCCCTGTGCAGAGCCGCTGCTTGTGCTCCCTCTTGTTGCAGAGGTGTCTACAATGCCTCGACGCACAGAGCTGCTTTGTAAAGCAGTAGCAGCAGCAGCGCTCTCGGCTGGAATGGAGAACATTATGGATTTCAACAGTGTGTCTTGGTCCTCCAGCATTTTATGGTCCCGGTTCAACGGTGTGATGAGGCTTTGTAAGTTGTCCCGGTAGCGAGGGTCTAGGAGGGTGTACACCCAATAATCTGACGTGGTGAGAATGTGGGCGATGCGGCGGTCGTTTCTCAGGCACTGCAGCATGAAATCAACCATGTGCTGCAGACTCCAACTGGCCAACAAACGCTGTCCTCTGGAAGAGCGTCACACTAATAGATTTTTGTAAATTTAAAATAGAATAAAGCAGCACCAATTTTGAAAAATGACAAGGATGAGCAGTGACAGACACTCAGCAGAGTACACGCAGCGTGTTGAAGTAAGTGGAGTGGGATCTACACTCTACAAAAAATTAACCTCAGACTAGAGTGAACACTGAACACAACTGTTCACTTGCTGTGAAAGGCTTTTTGTGGACTTCTATTATGTTTGCAAGCAATGTATTGTATTTTGATGGAAGAGCGTCACACTAATAGATTTTTGTAAATTTAAAATAGAATAAAGCAGCACCAATTTTTGAAAAATGACAAGGATGAGGCAGTGACAGACACTCAGCAGAGTACACGCAGCGTGTTGAAGTGGAGCGGGATCTACACTCTACAAAAAATTAAACCTCAGACTAGAGTGAACACTGAAACACAACTGTTCACTTGCTGTGAAAGGCCTTTTTGTGGACTTCTATTATGTTTGCAAGCAATGTATTGTATTTTGATGGAAGAGCGTCACACTAATAGATTTTTGTAAATTTAAAATAGAATAAAGCAGCACCAATTTTTGAAAAATGACAAGGATGAGGCAGTGACAGACCTATGTTCCAACTATCACAAGGATCATGCCCATTTAAAGATTCATAACACTAGGCAACCTGTAAGGAAAGGAAAATGTAATAATTTACTGTCATGATCTAGACTGGGTTTTGGGTCCTGTTTTCACCTTTTCTCCGGTCTGGTCATGTCAGGGGTTAACCTTGCTCAGCCTCAGTCTGGGTTAAGGTTGGCTATTTATTGCTCCGCTGCTTCCTGCAGGTGGTGTTGGTTATAGTTTTTGTCTAGGGCTGCTGTATCTGACTGATTGCTCTGATTTGTCCTCCTGCGTTTGCTGTCTGAACCAGTGTCTCTGTTTTCCCCATTCCTGTTTTGACTCAGTGTTCCCCTTTAGTGTATTGATCTCCCGGTTGTGACTTGGCTTGTATCCTGACCTGGTTCTGTCTTTTGGCTTATCCGCTGACCGCTACTAACCTTCTTGGCTTGCCTCTGACCCTGAGTTTGTTTATTCCGTTTTTTACTGCGCTACAGTGTGTTGCTTGACTCGGCCTGTTTGACAACTCTGCTGCCACCTGTGGTAGCCTTGCTACTACGTTGCAAGCCTACTCGGTTTAGGTGCAGTTCTGCATTCTCTACTGACATCTAGTGGAGCCTGCACCTATCTGCAATGCAGCAGCCTGACATTTTAACCGACCGGCGGGGAATTGGTGCCATTGCCAATTCCGGATAGACCATGGACTCATTTGTCCATGCACTTTATCACTGATCTCCCAATGGCAAAACTGTGGTCTGGGTGGTTGTGGACAGATTCAGCAAACAGGTGCATTTTGTACCTCTGGCAGGACTGCCTAATGCAGAGACACTATCGAGGTTGTTTGTTGAACACATTATGCTGTTGCATGGTGTGCCTTTGAGTGTGGTTTCGGATAGAGGGGTACAGTTTGTGTTCAAATTCTGGAGGGCTTTTTGTAAAAGGTTGGGTATTAGTTTGGCCTTCTCCTCGGCCTACCATCCCGAAACCAACGGTCAGACGGAGAGGACCAATCAGTCCCTTGAACAAATTTTGCAGTGTCTTGTCACGTCCCAGCAGGATGATTGGTGCTCTTCATTGCCAGTGGCTGAGTTTGCCTTTAATAATCGTATTAATCAGTCCGCGGGCACCTCCCCATTCTTTTGTAATTACGGCTTTCACCCTCATTTTGGTGCGTTTTCCAGAATGGACTCGGGGTGTCCACGGGCTGATTTGGCCATTCAGTGGTTTAGAGAGGTATGGAGGGAGGTCCAGAGGAACATTGGGGAGGTTCAGGGCAAACAAACATTTTGCGGATAAGCGACGATCTACAAGACCTGTATACCTGGTGGGAGAAAAAGTATGGTTGTCTACCGGGAACATTCGGCTGAAAGTTCCTTCTGCTAAACTGGGTCCCAGGTTTATAGGTCCTTATGAAATAATTGAAGTTGTCAATCCAGTTGCCTTTCGTTTATGCCTGCCTCCGTCGCTTCGGATCCCCAATATGTTCCATAAGTCTCTCCTGAAGTCATTTGTCCCTTCCTCTGCTGGGTCTCTGTCCCCTCCGCCTCCGGTCTCTGTGGATTGCCAGATTGAGTATGAAGTTGACCAGATTGTGGATTCACGCATGGTCCGCAGTTCACTTCAATACTTGGTCCATTGGAGGGGTTACCGTCAGGAAGATCGATCATGGGTCCCGGCACGATCTGTTCATGCTAAATTATTGGTTCGGGCATTTAATGTGTGGTATCCTGGGAAACCAGGGGGTCCGGTGGCCCTCCCTTGAGAGGAGGGTACTGTCATGATCCAGACCGGGTTTTGGGTCCTGTTTTCCCTTTTCCCCGGTCTGGTCATGTCAGGGGTTAACCTTGCTCAGCCTCAGTCTGGGTTCAGGTTGGCTTTTTATCTCCGCTGCTTCCTGCAGGCGGTGTGAGTTATAGTTTTTGCCAAGGGCTGCTGTAGCTGACTCTGATTGCTCGGATTTGTCCTCCTGCATTTGCTGCCTGAACCCGTGTCTCTGTTTTCGCCCATTCCCTTTTTAACTCAGTGTTCTCCTTTGGTGTATTGATCTCCCGGTTCTGACTTGGCTTGTATCCTGACCTGATTCTGTCTTTTGTCTTTTGGGCTTATCCGCTCCTGACCGCTACTGACCTTCTCGGCTTGTCTGTGACCCTGAATTTGTTTATTCCATTTTGTAGTGTGCTACAGTATGTTGCTTGACTCGGCTTGTTTGACTACTCTGCTGCCACCTGTGGTAGCCTTGCTGCTGCATTGCAAGTCTGCTCGGTTTAGGTGCAGTTCTGCATTCGTTCTCTACATCTAGTGGAGCCTGCACCTATCTGAATTGCAGCAGCCTGACATTAAAGCCTATTAGAACATATCCTAGTGTTCATTCTAGAACGTTAGGTGTTTCTGAAAGTTGTGTTAGTCTATCATACTAACTACTGGTATCTACTTGTATGTTCATAAATCTTCTCACATCCTCACAATGTAGATCTCATATTTGTATCTAAATTATTAGTCTAAGGGTTCAGTAGAATCTACTTCAAAGGTAAAATAGATCGAATGACATCATCCTCGGATATCCACAGTACGGATCAAATTATATAAAATAAAGTGTCTTATGATTGTAACAGGTCCAGTTACAGCTAAGTCCACAATATAAACACTAAGAAAAGGAACTTGGTAAGTAATAGATAAAATACAATAGACAAGCTTTCATTGCATGAAACAGAAACAACAAAAGATATTATTGTTCAACTGGACGAGAATGTGAGGATGGTCGTCTTCTGGGTCTTTGGGATTGTTGTACTTGTCGACTATTCACGTAGGAGTCCGAAGAAGTCAATGGGTTTGTGGGCCAATCAGAGATAGTAATTTCTGGCAGATGCAGGTCCTCTAGGAATGACTGCAATCTGTGTGGGTTCCACAGAAAGAAAGTTCCATGCTGGTTGCGCACTTGTAATTGGAAGGAAAAACCCCACCAGTAGGGGACATTTCCTTCTCTGAGAACTTTCAACAGTGGGCGCAAAGCCCTACGTTTTGCTAAGGTTGACCTACATAAGTCCTCCATAAAATAAAATGTAAATGGGCCCCATCAAAATCCATAGGACCTTTGGACCGAGCCTGTCTCATAATTTCTTCTTTGGTCTTGAAATAATGAACTCGGCAAATTACATCTCTGGGGATGTCTGAGTCATTGTTGCGTGGTCTTAAAGCTCGGTGTGCTCTGTCAATAAGTATTTCTTTGGTAGATGGCCTTTCCAGGAGCATATTAAAGATGCTGCAAAGATTGGGAATAAGATTTTCTGTGCCAGTTGCTTCAGGTAAACCCCATATGCGAAT
>JARQOD010000001.1:872576896-872632698 GCA_033576555.1 Oophaga sylvatica
TTTTTTGGGTATCGGCGATACCATTCCGATTCCGATACTTTTGGATATCGGAAAGTATCGATCAACTCTATTCTTTACCTATATCTTCTCTATCTGTGTTCTTTCTTCCTTGTCCATCCACCCAGACTAAGTTGACATTGGTAATATCAGACATGGCATCAATTAAGGTAGCTTCTCTAAATGTTAGAGGGTTTAATGTCCTGCAAAAACGTTCTCAGATTCTATGCGGGATGCATAAAATAGGAGTGCAAATTCTTTTCTTAGATATGTTTGCACGGTCAGTAAACGCTGCCGGTTTGACACTGCATAAATCCGCAGCGTCCAGATGTTACAGCATAGTGGATAGGATTTCATGAAATCCCATCTCCACTATGTGTTCAGAGATGCAGGGGGCAGACCTGCATACATGGACAAGCGGCGCGCCTTTCCAGACTGCAGCATGTCTATTTACGATGCGGAGACGCTCAGTCCCCGCAGCGTAAATTTCCCATAGACTATCATTAGATGCGGTAAAACCGCATTTAATTATTACTCACATAAGTAATAACTGCGAGAACACAGCTTATTACTAGTGTTGAGCGATACGATACCGCAAGTATCGGGTATCGGCCGATATTAGCTCTATCGGACTTTCGATACTTAGTTCCAATATTTTCGTCTTATCGGATACCGGAATCGGATTTGTCACTGTCACTGTCAGTGTCCGTCGGTCGGGTCTGTCAGGAGTCAGCGGCACTTACCTGGCAGAAGATCTCCGGCGGTCACGGGCTGGACTGCTTGATGGCCGCCATCATCTTTCCCCGGCGGTCACATGCAGTTTCTCGCGATAACTGCAGTGACTGCTGGGTAATCCCGGCCGTAAAGCAGTCAGTCCAATGACGTCACCGCCGGGGAAGCAGGTAATCAGCTGTGCTGCGTCGCGATGACAGGCTCTGCCTGTCATTGCGATGTAGCAGAGCTGGATCGTCGTGGGACAGTCGTTACTATGGACTGCGTCGGACAGGTGGTATACTGTTGGTTTGTTTTTTTTCTTTTTTTACAGGAGATCGATGGCGTCGCAGGAATGAGTGTATAATAAAATTAATGAAAACTGTGTTGTCTCTTTTATTTCATTAAAATACTTTTTTCTTGCTGTGTCTTTTTTTTTATACATTTAAAAACTTTGGGATTAATAATGGATCGGTGTCTTATTGACACCTCTCCATTATTAACCGGGCTTATTGTCACCGTGCAATCAACGGTGACATTAACCCCTTATTACCCCACTTGCCACCGCTACAGGGCAGTGGGAAGAGCCGGGTAAAGTGCCACAATTGGCACATCTTTTGATGCGCCAAATGTGGGGCTGCTGTAGCCTGGTATTATCAGGCTGTTGAGGGCCAAAATCCATGGGCCTTGACAGTCTTTTAATACCAGGCCGCAGCAGTCTGCATTTTACTTGGCTGGTTAACAAAAATAGGGGACCCCTACGCCGTTTTTTTTTCGAGGGGATCCCCTATTTTTGTTAACCAGCCAAGCTAAGCAGACTGCTGTGGCCTGGTATTATCAGGCTTGCAAGGTCCATGGATATTGGATCCTTACCAGCCTGAAAAACCAGGCCTCAGCAGTCTGCTTCATCTGGCTGGTTAACAAAAATAGGGGGGACCCCACGCCAATTTTTTTCGAGGGGATCCCCTATTTTTGTTAATCAGCCAAGATATGCAGACTGCTGTGGCCTGGTATTATCAGGCTGGCAAGGTCCATGGATCTTGTCTCCTTAACAGCCTGAAAATCCAGGCCTCAGCGGTCTGCTTCATCTGGCTGGTTAACAAAAATAGGGGGGACCCCACGCCAATTTTTTTCGAGGGGATCCCCTATTTTTGTTAATCAGCCAAGATATGCAGACTGCTGTGGCCTGGTATTATCAGGCTGGCAAGGTCCATGGATCTTGGCTCCTTAACAGCCTGAAAATCCAGGCCTCAGCGGTCTGCTTCATCTGGCTGGTTAACAAAAATAGGGGGGACCCCACGCCAATTTTTTTCGAAGGGATCCCCTATTTTTGTTAATCAGCCAAGATATGCAGACTGCTGTGGCCTGGTATTATCAGGCTGGCAAGGTCCATGGATATTGGCTCCTTAACAGCCTTAAATACCATGCCTCAGCAGCAGGGGCGTACATAGAAATCATGGGGCCCCATAGCAAAAGTCTGAATGGGCCCCCCCAAAAAAAAAACCCCAGAGCCATTGTAAATGTAAAGTGCCAGCACAGTGAGGGGACACATTAAACAAAAAAATTTATTATGCCCCCATAGATTGTGCCCCCATAGATGCTCCATAGTATAGGCCCTTATGCTGCCGCAGCTGCTGCAACCAAAAAAAAAAAAAAGACATACTCACCTTTCGTCGCTGGGGGCCAGGTGCCGGTGTCCTGAGCAGGGGGTGACACCAGGTGCCGATGTCACCGCTCGCTCAGGGCCCCGGCACCTGAGATATTTACCTGTCCTCTCTCCACTGCTGAGTGCCGCTGTCTTCGGGGTCCTCCAGCAGTGAATGATCAGGCAGAGGGCGCGGCGCGCACTAACGACGTCATCGCGCCCTCTGACCTGAACATTGCAGCAAGAGGACACGAGCAACGGTGGAACGGGACAGGTAAATATCCCTTATACTCACCCTTCCGCCGGCGCGGTCTGTGCAGCCCCTGCTCTTCTCCCACGGTCTCCGCCGCCAGTGTTCAGCGGTCACGCGGGACAGCTCATTAAAGTCATGAATATGTGCGTATTCATGACTGTAATGAGCGGTACCACCTGACCGCTGAACACAGGCGTCGGAGACCGTGGGAGAAGAGCAGGGGCTGCAGAGACCGCACCAGGAGGGGTGAGTATATAGAAGAGCTGCGCTCCCCCTCCCCCGCCGACCCCCTGGTAGTACTGTGTCAGCACAGCTACCACCTGTCCGGGCCCCATAGCAGCTGCTTGGTCTGCTTCATTCACGGTACGCCACTGCTCAGCAGTCTGCTTCATCAGGCTGGTTAACAAAAATAGGGGGGACCCGACGCCATTTTTTATTCGAAGGGAACCCCTATTTTTGTTAATCAGTTCCCTCTGACGTCACTGATTGTGTCCCTGGCTGACCTGAAGTGAAAGTGGAAAGCAATCAATTAAGCTTTCCACTTCCTCTCCTGTCAGCCAGGAGAGGAACTCATTCATTTGGGGGTTTACTGTGAGGCTGCAGCATTAGCTGCGGTCCCTACAGTAAACATTAACCCTTTCTGAAGGATTACACCGTGGGACCTGACTGTGCATGGGATAGGTAAGAATAATTTTGCTTTTTTATTTTATTTTTATTACAGGAAATGGTTTTTGCAGTCAAATAAAAGATGGTCAAAAACATGTGTCTTTATTTCATTAAAATGATTTTTAATTAAAGTGTGTGTGTTTTATTTTTATTTCATGCAATAGGATTAATAATTGATAGTTGTCTAATTGACAGCTCTCAATTATTAACCTGGTTTAAGGTCACCTTTCAATTGCAAGGTGGCTTTAACCCCATATTAACCCATTCGCCACCGCTACAGGGCAATGGGAATAGACGGGCAAAGTGCCAGAAAGGGCAAATCTAATTATAGATTTGTCTTTTCTGGGGTGTCTGGGGGCAGATGTTAGTAGCCAGGGGGGGCCAAAAATAATGGTCCCTCTCTGGGCTATTATTATCTGCCCCCATTCGCTGGCTTTGTCTGTCTGGTTGCGAAAATAGGGCGGGAGCCCACGCATTTTTTTTAAACAATTTTACACCTCATATATATATATATATATATACATGTCATTGAATTTGTGACACATATATATATATATTTATATTTATAGTTCATACACTTCTACATAGTATAATAGCCGCTAATTCAATTGCCGGCTTTTGTGAAAATGCAGAACCCGACATGAAATGACACTTGGTGTACATAGGGTTAACCATGTCTTTTCATGTCCTTTGCTATCTGATTTGCACAAACAATTACATCAGTCTATGTGTGCAAAATTTCACACCTGTAGGGGTTAATTAAAGGTGTAAATTCGTAGCAAAAAAGTCCGTTTTTTTTACAACGAATTTACACCTTTAATTAACCCCTACAGGTGTGAAATTTTGCACACATAGACTGATGTAATTGTTTGTGCAAATCAGATAGCAAACGACATGAAAAGACATGGTTAACCCTATGTACACCAAGTGTCATTTCATGTCGGGTGCTTCTGTCTTTTCACAGAAGCCGGCTTTACCCGGCAATTGAATCAGAGGCTATTTTACTATGTAGAAGTGTATAAACTATACATATATGTATATATAGATATGTCACAATGACATGTATATATATATATATATGTATTCTATGTGTGTATATTTTGTGTTTACAACGAAAGAAAGGGTTTTTTAGTTGCGATATTTTGTTCCCATAGACTTACATGGGACTTCCGGTATCGGAATCGGATATCGCCGATATTTAGTGATATCGGCGATACCATTCCGATCCGATATTTTTAGATATCGAGCAGTATCGCTCAACACTACTTACTACACATCTGAACTAAATTAAATAATGTCTTATCCTGTGACACTGCCGGAATTTTGCATCCACTGCAGTTCTCGCGATGACTGAGCTAATCGCGAGAACTGCCATGCATGTGACTGCTGGGGTTATCTCCAGTCACTAGGCAAGTTCTCACGGTCAGCTGACAGTGAGGACTGCAGTACAGGTGACCGCCAGATACTGAGTTATCTCCCGTGGTCATCTACAAGCTCTGCTGTGTCTGGATGCAGGCTAAGCCAGGCATCCAAATGTAGCAGTGCTGGAGTCGGCGTGGGACACTCGTTATTTAGGACTATGTTGGACAGGAAGTGTTGGTTTATTTTTTTTTTTAAGATCGAGGGCGTCGCATGGATTAGGTGTTTAATAAAAAGGGAAAACTGTGTTGTGTTTTATTTCAGTAAGAGACTTTATTCTGGCTGTGTCTTTATTTAACATGTAACTATAGGATTAGTAATGGAGAGGCGTCTTATAGACGCCTCTCCATTACTAAGCCATGGGCTTGATGTCACCGGACAATACACAGGTGACATCAACCCCACAAATATGAACCCCACTTGCCACCGCTACAGGGCAAGTGGGAAGAGCTGGGTAAAGTTCCATAATTGGCGCATCTTTGGATGCGCCAATTGTGGGGCTGCTGCGAGCTGTTATTTTTAGGCTGGTGAAGGCCAAAATCCATGGGCCTCGCCAGTCTGAGAATACCAGGCCACAGCAGTCTGTTTTTTACTTGGCTGGTTAACAAAAATAGGGAGACTCCACGCTATTTTTTTTCGAGGGGATCTCACTATTTTTGCTAACCATCCATGGTAAGCAGACTGCTGCGGCCTGGTATTATCAGGCTGGTAAGGTTCATGGATATTGGATCCCTACCAGCATGAAATACCAGCCCCAGTAGGCTGCTTTACTCTGGCTGGTTAACAAATAGAGGGGAGACCCCACGCTATTTTTTTTTTAAATTTTATTTAGTAAAATAAAAAGGAAAGGACATTACATATTATTGACCTTTCTCTGCTTTCAGGAACTTCCTGTGTCACGTACTTCCAGATGTGACACAAGATTTAACATATGTAAATTAGTACACATGCGTAGTAAGTTGCTTCCTCCCCTGCCCAGGAGCTGTGGTATGTTCTGTACACGGTCAGACACAGGGGTGAGTGTGTCTGACCATGTACGAAGCAACGGAGCATACCACATCTCCTGGGCAGGGGAGGAAGCAAAAGACAATACTGACATTACAGCAGGGGATCACAGTGGATTCATTTTGTAAGGTAAAATATTTCACTGAGTGTTTTTAAAAAATATTTTACCTCACAAAATGTATCCTCTGCTATCTCCTGCTGTAATATCAGTATTGTCTTTTGCTTCCTCCCCTGCCCAGGAGCTGTGGTATAGAACATAGGGTACACAGGTCAAAGAAGAGATCACATGAGAGGAGAAGACAGCAGACGGGGGAGAGAGAAAGCGCACAGGGTGAGAGAGACAGAGCACAGTGGGGAGACAGCTCAAACGGGACAGCACATGAGGGGAGAACACAGCACAGGAAGGAGAGAGACAGCAGACAAGGGTGATAGCACATGGGGTAGACAGGTCAAAGAAGAGAGCACAGATGGGAGAAGTCAGCACATGGGGAAAGACAGAGTGGATAGGTGAGTGAGCACATGGGGGGAGAGATTCTCAACGCCGCAAAGCCTGCCCCCATCGCGACATTACCGCTATCCCGATGGGATAGCATAGGGCCTCCATCTAGTTTTGTTATAATTTTCAACTAAAAGCTCTTTTCTTTCCTTTGTCAGACCTGACAAAGCCCAACTTGATTGCAAGTTAATGAACTATTTGTTAATATGTCATACTTTTCTTAAAAAAAACGGAGTACTCTGATATGTGATTTGACGTTAAAATATTATCTTGATATTTTTGAAAACTTTTGACAGTATCACTATGGTTTGTACCATGGTGAAAACTACCTCTTTGGTTGTATTTAGAAATGATGTATCTATATGCTGTTCTCAATTAATAAATAAACTACCGGTAGTTTATGAAAAAAAATGTTCACTACACCACTAGATATATTCCTCAAGAGGTGCAGCTTCCAAAATAGGGTCACTAGTCTTTTTTTTTTCTGTTTTGGCATGTCAGAGATTTTGAAAGAAAAATGTATTTTTTTTTACACGCCTAATGTTCTAAAATTCTGTGAAGCATCTTTGGGTTGAAGGTGCTCAGTACACTTCTAAATAAGTTTCTTGAGGGTGTAGTTCCAGCTTTTTGGGGTTTCCACTGTTTAGACACATTAATGGTTTTGCAAGCGTGATACGGCATCCTCTATCTATTCCAGCCAATTTGTGCTCCAAAAGTAAAAAAACACTTCATCTGTTCTGAGCCCTGCTATGTGCACAATCAGTAGTTTACCACCACATATGGAGTATTGGCATATTCAAGAGAAATTGCACAACAAATTGTATGGTGCATTTTTTCTTGTTAGCCTTGCGAAAATTAAATTTTGGGCTAAAGCAACCTTTTGTGAGAAAAAATATATTTTTTCATTTTCACAGCTTAACTTAACAAAATTCTGTGAAGCACTTGTGGGTTCAAAGTGCTCACCACTCCTTTAGATAAATTCCTTGAGGGTGTAATTTCCAAAATGGGATCACATGTGTGGGGTTTCCACTGTTTAGGTCCATCAGGGGCTCTGTAAATGCGACATGGTGTTCGCTATGTATTTCAACCAATTTTGCACTCTAAAAGTCAACTGACGTTCCTTCCCTTTCAAATCCTGCCGTCCGCACAAGCAGTAGTTTTCTACCACATATGGGGATCTGCGTACTCTGGAGAAATTGCACAATAAATTAATCAGTCTCTGTGACTCTCCTCTCAATTCGTTTTTAGGCTATGTTCATAAGTTGCATTTTTTCTGCGTGGATTTGTGCAGGACTTTACAGTACAAGCAAAGTGAATGAGAGTTTTAAACTCTCATGTAAAAGGTGCTATTTTTTTCCATACAGTTTTGTGTTATGTTTCGGTAGCTGAGGAGTGCAGGGAAAAAAGGCAATACACCAGAGCAGTTGGAATCTATGAGATTGCAGTACCCTGACTAACCACAACAACTAGAGGTAGCCGTGGAGCGTTCCTACGTTGGTCCTAGACGCCTCGTCACAGCCTGAGAAACTAACTACACCTAAAGATAGATATAGGAAAGCTATCTGCCCCGGAGCAGAACCCCAAAGATAATAGAAAGCCCCCAAACATGTAATGGCGGTTAGACAAGAAGAAATACTGACACAGACAGAAAATAGTATGAGCAAACGTTAGGGCCCAAACTAACTAAATAGAAAAGGATAGGAAGGGTACTTACTGCAATCCCAGAAAACCCTGAAAAGCACCAACTCTACTAATTTCAAAAACACCTGAGATCACACGACCTCTACCACCTAAATTAGCTCTCTGGTGTAACAAAATCAAAACAGCAGCCACTGAAAAAACTGGAAAAAGCAAAAGTACAAACATCAGTGGCTGAACTAAACTGAGAGGGCAAAAGCCCCCGGAGGGGACCCTGAAGGCCCCCACAGAAGTGCAGGACAAAATGCAAAAATCAAACACAAAAACAAAAAGAAGAAAATGTCTTATCTGTTAGCAGGAGATGCAGACACAACACAGCAGGCTACAAGGGAAACAGGAATCAAGGATAGAGACCAGAACAATTGATCACCGGCAACCCTGATGGGAAGGTGACTCCGTTATATAAGACCAGTCAGTAACACCTGATTCCCAATCCTCACAATCTTCACAATCTTCACTGGACAGACCAGTACCACTTGTAACCACCAGAGGGAGCCTCTGCTCAGAACTCATCTCAAGCCCATTCACAACAGTACCCCCCCTTGAGGAGGGGTCACCGAACCCTCATTTGAGCAACCAGGTCGGTCAGGATGAGTTCTATGGTAGGCACGGATGAGTCTCCTAGCATGGATGTCCGAAGCAAACACCCAAGAATTGTCTTCCTGACCATAACCTCTCCACTTAACCAAATACTGGAGTTTCCGTCTAGAAAAACGAGAATCTAATATTTTCTCAACCACATACTCCAGATTGCCATCAACCAAAACAGGGTCAGGAGGCACAGCAGCAGGAACCATTGGCTCAACAAACCTCTTCAACAAGGACTTGTGGAACACGTTATGGATCTTAAATGTCCCTGGAAGAAGCAAATGAAAAGAAACAGGATTAAGAATCTCCATGATCTTATAAGGTCCAATGAACCTAGGCTTAAATTTAGGAGATGCTACTCTCATAGGAATATTTTTTGAGGACAACCAGACCAAGTCCCCTACTTTAAACCGAGGACCATCAGTCCTATGCCTTAGCAAACCTGCTGGGCCCTCTCCTGAGAGAGGGACAACCTCTCCACTACCTGGTCCCAAATCTGTTGCATACGCTCCACAACAGAGTCAACACCTGGACAGACAGAAGCCTCCGTCTGTCCTGAAGAAAATCGAGGGTGAAACCCAGAATTACAGAAAAACGGAGACATCAAAGTGGCAGAGCTAGCCCTATTATTAAGAGCAAACTCAGCCAAAGGCAAAAAAGAGACCCAGTCATCCTGATCAGCAGACACAAAGCATCTTAGATAAGTCTCCAATGTCTGGTTTGTTCTCTCAGTTTGACCATTGGTCTGAGGATGAAATGCCGAGGAGAAAGACAATTGAACACCCAGTTTAGAACAAAAAGTCCTCCAAAATCTGGAAACAAACTGGACTCCTCTGTCAGACACTATGTTCTCAGGAATGCCGTGTAAATGAACCACGTGCTGAAGGAACAACGGCACCAATTCAGAGGAGGAAGGCAACTTAGGTAATGGCACAAGATGTATCATCTTGGAAAACCTATCACAAATCACCCAGATGGCGGTCATTCTCTGAGAAACAGGAAGGTCGGAAATGAAATCCATAGAGATATGGGTCCATGGTCTCTTGGGCACAGGCAATGGCATCAACAAACCACTAGAGCGAGAGCAAGTCCTGCAGGACTGCACAAATTCCCTGACATCACGAGACAAGGTAGGCCACCAAAAGGACCGACCAACCAAGTCTCTGGTATCAAAAATTCCGGGATGCCCAGCCAACGCGGAACAATGAATCTCAGACATCACACTCTTTTTCCACTGGTCCGGGACAAACAATTTTCCAACAGGGCAGCGCTCGGGCCTATCCTCCTGACACCCCTCCAGAGCAAGTCTCAAATTAGGTGAAATGGCGGAAAGAACTACACCCTCTTTCAAAATAACAGAAGGATCAGATAACTCAGGAGAGTCCACAAGGAAGCTCCTCGAGAGGGCATCCGCCTTAACATTCTTAGTGCCAGGAAGAAAGGAAACCACAAAATTAAAACGTGTGAAAAACAAGGCCCACCTGGCCTGTCTAGGATTGAGTCGCTTGGCAGATTCCAGATAAACCAGATTCTTATGGTCAGTAAGGACAACCACCTGATGTTTGGCTCCCTCCAGCCAATGTCTCCACTCTTCAAAAGCCCACTTCATGGCCAATAACTCCCGATTACCCACGTCATAATTACGTTCAGTAGGAGAAATTTTCGAGAGAAAAAGGCACAAGGGTTACTTTTAGAGGTCTCTGGATCTTTTTGGGACAAAACGGCACCTGCCCCAATTTCAGAGGCATCAACCTCCACCTGAAATGGCAGAGAAACATCAGGCTGCCGTAGAACAGGAGCAGAAGTGAATCTCTGCTTAAGTTCCTGAAATGCAGAGACTGCCTCAGGAGGCCAATTCACCACATCAGAACCCTTTTTGGTCAAATCAGTTAATGGTTTAACAATAACCGAGAAATTACCAATAAATTTACGATAAAAATTGGCAAAACCCAAAAATCTTTGAAGAGCCTTTAATGAAGTAGGTTGGACCCAATCACAGATGGCCTGAACCTTGACCGGGTCCATTTCAATAACAGATGGGGACAAAATGAATCCCAGAAATGAGATCCTCTGTACGCCAAAAAGACACTTTGATCCCTTCACATACAGAGCATTCTCTCTCAAAATCTGGAATACAGTTCGAACATGTTTCACATGAGAGTCCCAGTCATTAGAAAAAATCAAGATATCATCCAAATAAACAATCAGAAATTTATCCACAAAATCCCTGAAAATGTCATTCATGAAGGACTGGAAGACAGAAGGAGCATTAGTGAGCCCAAAGGGCATCACAAGGTACTTAAAATGCCCCTCCGGGGTATTGAATGCCGTCTTCCATTCATCCCCGTGCTTAATGCGAATAAGGTTATATGCCCCCCTGAGGTCAAGCTTGGTAAATCAAGTAGCGTTTTTCACCCTGGAAAACAGGTCAGAAATCAAGGGTAACGGGTATTGATATTTCACAGTAATATTGTTCAAAAGACGATAATCAATACACGGCCTTAATGAACCATCCTTTTTGGCCACAAAGAAAAAACCGGCACCTAAGGGCGAAGAGGATGGTCTGATATGACCCTTCTCCAATGACTCCTTGATATAAGACCGCATAGCGTCATGTTCAGGTACAGACAAGTTAAAAAGGCGACCTTTAGGGAATTTACTACCAGGCACTAATTCAATAGCGCAGTCATAGCTCCTATGGGGAGGCAAGGATGCAGATTTACTTTCGCTAAATACATCAGAAAAATCAATCAAAAAGTCAGGAACATCCTGAGCCTGGGGGGAGGCAGAAAAAACAGGAGTGTTGGTATTAACACATTGGCAGCCCCAACTGGTTACAGACACAGATTTCCAATCCAAAACAGGATTATGAGACTGTAACCAAGGGAAACCCAGTACGATAATATCATGCAGATTATACAGAACCAAAAATTTGCAGCACTCTTGATGATCAGGTTCAACCCTCATTATCACCTGAGTAGAGAACTGAGGTTTATTCTCAGCCAAAGGGGTAGAATCGATCCCCAGTAGGGGAATAGACTTCTGTAGGGGTATCAAGGGAAACCCACAACGTTTAGCAAAATCATAATCCATCAGGTTAATAGCTGCTCCAGAATCAACGAAAGCCTGAGCAGAAAATGAGGACAGAGAGCATATCAGAGTGACAGTTAATAAAAACTTAGTCTGAACACTACCCAAGACAACTGAGCGTGCAAAACGTCTTCCCCGCTTAGGGCAGACTGAAATAGCATGAGAGGCATCACCACAGTAGAAACATAACCTATTGTGCTTTTGAAACTCATGACGCTGTGCCCCAGACACCACTCTATCACACTGCATGGATTCAGAAGCAGGTTCACAAGGCAACACTAAACCACGCATACTTCTCCACTCACGCAAACGTCTGTCAATTTGAATCGCTAATGACATAGAATCATTGAGACCAGAGGGGACAGGGAATCACACCATAACATCCTTTACATTATCTGACAGACCCTTCCGAAAAAGGGCCGCCAAAGCGTCGTCATTCCACTTAGTCAGGACTGCCCACCTACGGAATCTCTGACAGTATAACTCAGCGTCATCAAGCCCCTGATTTAATGCCAACAAGGCTTTTTCAGCTTGATCAGTGACATTAGGCTCATCGTACAATAACCCCAAAGCCTGAAAAAATGCATCAACATCACTCAAAACAGGATCCCCAGGTGTCAGGGAAAAAGCCCAATCCTGAGGATCGCCGCGCAGGAGAGAGATGACAATTTGAACCTGCTGCGCTGCGTTCCCTGAGGACTTAGATTTTAAGGCAAAAAACAATTTACAATTATTTTTGAAATTCTGAAACTTTGCTCGATCCCCTAAAAACAAATCTGGCATGGGAATCCTAGGTTCCACAACAGGCAACCTAGCAAGATATGCAGCAATACTCTGAACCTCAGTGGCAAGCTGATCCACACGGCCAGACAACTGTGCAAACTCCATTGAGAGAAAAAATCCTCCCCAGCACCCAGAGATACAGAGGGAAAAAAAAAAAATGCAACAAACAGAAAAATATCTCTGACAACTCTGACAACCGTTTTTTCTTTCACAAATTTTTTCCCTTCTGTGAGTACCATACAATTTTAAATTTTTGGCCGGTGATACTGTTATGTTTCGGTAGCTGAGGGTGCAAGGAAAAAAGGCAATACACCAGAGCAGTTGGAATCTATGAGATTGCAGTACCCTGACTAACCACAACAACTAGAGGTAGCCGTGGAGCGTTCCTACGTTGATCCTAGACGCCTCGTCACAGCCTGAGAAACTAACTACACCTAAAGATAGATATAGGAAAGCTATCTGCCCGGAGCAGAACCCCAAAGATAATAGAAAGCCCCCAAACATGTAATGGCGGTTAGACAAGAAGAAATACTGACACAGACAGAAAATAGTATGAGCAAACGTTGGGGCCCAAACTAACTAAATAGAAAAGGATAGGAAGGGTACTTACTGCAATCCCAGAAAACCCTGAAAAGCACCAACTCTACTAATTTCAAAAACACCTGAGATCACACGACCTCTACCACCTAAATTAGCTCTCTGGTGTAACAAAATCAAAACAGCAGCCACTGAAAAAACTGGAAAAACAAAAGTACAAACATCAGTGGCTGAACTAAACTGAGAGGGCAAAAGCCCCCGGAGGGGACCCTGAAGGCCCCCACAGAAGTGCAGGACAAAATGCAAAAATCAAACACAAAAACAAAAAGAAGAAAATGTCTTATCTGTTAGCAGGAGATGCAGACACGACACAGCAGGCTACAAGGGAAACAGGAATCAAGGATAGAGACCAGAACAATTGATCACCGGCAACCCTGATGGGAAGGTGACTCCCTTATATAAGACCAGTCAGTAACACCTGATTCCCAATCCTCACAATCTTCACAATCTTCACTGGACAGACCAGTACCGCTTGTAACTACCAGAGGGAGCCTCTGCTCAGAACTCATCTCTAGCCCATTCACAACAGTTTTGAATCTGCAGCACGTAAATTCTTCCAGTGTTTTTTGCAACACGTTTCACCCATACTAAAGAGTACCGAAAAATATGCAACAAAAATGGATGTAAAAAAAACATGTATTTTAAACAGCGGTTTTTCCGGCCAGCACATCAAAATTTGCAGCAGAATTTTCAGCTGCAAATCCTGAACGTAAGCACATTTTCTTAGTCCCTGCCCTGTGTCCAGACAAACCCCATTGATAACATGATAATTAATTAGAGGGTGGGAGAAGACTATAAGGCCGGGGTCAGACATGCGAGAAACTCGCATGTCAATACCCGGCACTGCCGCCGGCACTCAGACAGGAGCGTGCAGCTACATGTATTTCTATGCAGTAGTGCCAGGTATTGACATGCGAGACTCGTGCGAGTTTCTCGCATGTCTGACCCCGGCCTAAGGGTTTTATAATGAATTGGGTGATGGGAGAGGATGCTATCGGGTACTTAGTAAAATTTGGATATGAGCCCCCACCTGCATGTTAGTCCGATGTATGGGTACTTGGAGTGTTCTAGATCCTATATGTTTGCCCCCCCATATAATGATGTCAGTCATTCTGCTGCCTTCCTGGTATAATGTCCCCCCATCCTGCTAAAATGTCCCAACTCTGAACCCCTTCCTGGCATAATGTCCACTATCCGGGGTCCTTTCAAGGTATAATATTGCCCATCCTGGACGTTTACCTGGTATAATGCTTCTGTGCCCCATCCTAGGCTTCTTCATGGCATAATGTCATCCATCCTGGGCTCTTTCATGGTATTATGTCCCCCATCCTGGGCCCCTTATTAGTATAATGTCCCCATCCTGTGTCCCTACCTGGTTTAATGTTTCCCATCCTGGGCCCCTTCATTGTATAATGTCCCCCATTCTGTGCTGCTTCTGTGCCTCCATCCTGGGCCCCTTACAATAATAATGTTCCCTGTTCTGTTCTCCTCAAACATATCTGGAGAAAAAAAAACATTCTTCTCCCAAGACTCGCCATTCTCTTCTACAGCCAGCGCAGGAACTGGCAGCTCATGTCGGCGTGCCGCAATGCTTCATGATGTCACTGCCATGTGCCACCTACAACGGACACGCAGACATCAGCTGTATGCCTCTGATTGGCAAGTGGCATGTATTGCAGTGCAGAGATCCGGTGGGTCTCTGTGCTGCAATACATTTTAGCTGAATGTGCATCCTCGGACGCATATCCAGCTGAAATAGGAGCTAGTGACAGAGAGTCACCCCAACTCTGGGCTCAGATACAACTGCATTGGCTGCACCAGCGATATGTCCACCCCTGCATACACAGTATGTATAAACACCATACATATACAGTATTTATACACACACACTATACAGTATATATAAAAACAATATAAATATACACATGTAACAAGGGGACCGGTGTGGTAGTCCTGACCGAGCTCACACACATAACAGTCCACAAACACCACGGTCTCTTGCACACAGAACACAGGACCGACACAGCTTTTTCCACAGTTTACCTTGTCTTCCATCAGCCATGGTAGTCCAGGCAATAAAATTCAGGTTGACAACTGTAGTCCAACAGGAAAAACAATTTTTTATTAGGAACAAAATGGAGAAAATTGAGAAAAGACAAAAAGGCTCAACACCGGCTTCCTGCTTTCCCTGACGCTGTCCTCGTCAGCACCCACAATGGCCACGGTAGCTGAAATCAAGCAAGTAGTCTTCACGCTGGGATCTGGGCGCTTAAAACACCTTCAGTGAAGGCCCTTCCAGAATCCTGAGGCCTGTGTTGTAGTCCTTCTGTCCTTAAGAGTCCTAGTCCGGGGCAACAGATCTCTCCCATCCGGGAGTCTGGCAGTGCCCCTTCCATTCAGCACATCTGCCCTGGCCAACATACCCGAGCTTCTGACCAGGGACAGCAGCTTCCGCCTACCTTTCTGCTGCTGGCCCAGCCCCCAATTTAACTATTTGCTTTCCTTAACTCTATACATAGTCATTAAAGGGGAACATACACATTTACAAATATAGCATATAGATTACATTAAGACCAGACACGCACAGCTCAACATAATACATTACATCACAGTACATAAAGTGCACGGGGGGTCACAGGGAAGGAGGAGAGGGCCCAATTGAAGGGACCTACCACCTCCTTATACACACACTATACATATACAGTATACGGGGTATCGATAGAATCAATTGTGGCATTAGAGGGGGAAGTGCTATGCAGATACTCGCCCAATCAGAATGCAGCCAGATTTCTTTACTAAATACATTAGTACCGGCAGGCTTCAATGAGACCAGCATTGCTCCCTTCTTAGGGTGTGTTTCCACGGTCAGGTTTCCTTCAGTAATTGCTGCGTGTTTGACACTGTGCGCTGGCGCAGCGTCAAACACGCAGCATCCAGATGTTACAGCATAGTGGAGGGGATTTCAAGAAATCTCTCTCCACTATGCATAAAAACACGCAGGCGGCAGACCTGCGTTAACGCACATGCTGCGCGTCTTTTCAGATCGCAGCATGTCCTTTTCCCTTGCGGCGACGGAACGGGAAATAACACAGGCCTATCTAGCGCTGCGGTGATTCCGGATGTGTTCAATGAGCACATCCGGATTCACCGCGCGTTCACTAGGGGGCGGGGCATTGGGCGGAGCGGACTTTCCGCTCCGTCCAAAGCACTGTGTTTCCTGACCGTGGAAACACAGCCTTATAGAACTACTCTTTGCCCTGTGTGTTCTTTTCCCAAGATGACCAGTATGCTGGTTCAACAATTTTTCATACACTTTTTTATTCCTTGCAATTTTTTACTGCAGTTGTAATTTCTTGTCTCTCCTTTTACTTCTTCACTTCTTACACACACTATACATACACAATATATACACACTATACATACACAGTATACACATTATACATGAACAGTATATACACATTTTACATAGTGTATACACACACCATACATATAGATTAAAGGTCCTTGCAGGTAACCAGATAACACCTCCCCTTGAGAAAGCATGGCGATTTAGCGGGCAAAACGCGTGTTGGGGTTGTTTACGGATGCTGCGGTGCTGTCTCTGCGACTTGGTAAGGTTATACATTCTACTATTAGTATAAACACAAATCTTAGTGGCTTACTATGCCAAACTTGCATATATAACTTTTTTACTCCACATTTGTGTTTGTACCTCTGAAGGGATAGTAATGATTCTTTTTGATATGGGAGATTTATGTAGTGTTTTCCCTATCTGAGGTAGTATCTAATTAAAGGGATACAAACTTGCATAGTAGACCTTACCATAAAGAATTTTCTGAACTGTATCTGAACCTTCTGTAATTATACACTTCTGCGGAGAACCACTACTGTGTGTCCTTATTTTGCACTTGTTTGTGTGTGATTAGTATGTAACATTTTAGAAGCTAATAAAGTATTTTTGTACATTTTTAACCAATTATCGACCGCCGATACGCCTTTTAACGGCGGTGGTTAAGGGTACTTAAACCACAGCGCCGTGAATTGACGGCGCTGTGGAAAAAGTGATCAAAATAAAAAAAGTGGAAAAAGTATATAGCGCCCCCAGAATCGGATTTTCTCCGGGGTCTCGGCTACTGGGGGTAGCCGAGACCCCGGAGAACATGATTTGGGTCAGTTTTTACAGACCCCGCTTTTGCAATCGCCGTTATTAACCATATAAGGGCAACCGCAAAAAAAAAAAAAAGCCGCGATTCTGCTTTATCTTTCTCTCTCCTCTGATGAGAGAAATAGGGTCTCCGATCCCCCCGTTACCTCCCGGTGTCCCCAGACCCTCCTGCCTCCTCTGTTGGGCGCCGCCATCTTGGTCCGGGAAGAAAATGCCGGCCGGCAGATTCATTCATTCAGTGAAGTTACATTTTGATCACTGTGATAAACCCTATCACAGTGATCAAAATAAAAAAAATAGTAAATAAACCCCCCCTTTATCACCCTCTTAGTTAGGGAAATATAATAAAGAAAATACATTTATTTTCATTTTTCCATTAGGGTTAGGGTAATAATTAGGGTTAGGGTTGGAATTAGGGTTAGAATTAAGGTTACAATTAGGGTTAGGGCTACAATTAGAGTTAGGGTTACAATTAGGGTTGGAATTAGGGTTAGGGTTGGGATTAGGGTTGTGCTGGGGTTAGGGTTGGAGCTAGAATTGAGGGGTTTTCACTATTTTGGCACATCAGGGGGTCTCCAAACACGACATGACGTTCAAAAAGTCAAATGGTGCTCCCTCCCTTCCGAGCCCTGTCGTGCGCCCAAACAGTGGTTTTCCCCAACATATGGGATATCAGCGTACTCAGGACAAATTGCACACCAATTTTGGGGTTCTAATTTCTCCTGTTGCCCTTGGGAAAATAAAAATTAGCGGGCTAAAAAAATCATTTTTGAGTGAAAAAAAATATTTTTTATTTTCACGGCTCTGCGTTTAATAAACTTCTGTGATGCACTTGGGGGTTCAAAATGCTCACCACACATCTAGATAAGCTCCTTGGGAGGTCTAGTTTCCAAATGGTGTCATTTGTGGGGGGCTTCTACTGTTTAGGCACATCAACTGCTCTGCAAACACAACATGACGCTCGCAGAACATTCAATCTAAGTCTGCATTCCAAAATGGCGCTCATTCCCTTCCAAGCTCTCCCATGCGCCCAAACAGTGGATCCCGCACACATATGGGGTATCAGCGTACTCAGGAAAAATTGCACAACTTTTGTGGTCCAATATCTCCTGTTACCCTTGGGAAAATAAAAAATAGCGGGCTAAAACTCATTTTTGAGGAAAAAAATGATTTTTTATTTTCACGGCTCTACGTTATAAACTTCTGTGAAGCACTTGGAGGTCAAAGTGCTCACCACAATCTAGATAAGTTCCTTAAGGGATCTAGTTCCAAAATGGCGTCACTTGTTGGGGTTTTTCACTGTTTAGGCACATCAGGGGCTCTCCAAACGCAACATGGTGTCCAGTCAATTCTGCGTTGAAAAAGTCAAACGGCGCTCTTTCCCTTGTGACCTCTGCTGTGCTCCCAAAAAGTGGTTTATCCCCACATGTGGGGTATCGGCGTATTCAGGAGAAATCGCACAACAAATTTTGTGGTTCATTTTCTCTTTTAACAGTTGTGAAAATAAAAAAAATTGGTTCTGAAGTAAATTTTTTGTAAGAAAAAGTTAAATGTTAATTTTTTCCTTCCACATTGCTTCAGTTCCTGTGACGCACATAAGGGGTTAATAAACTTTTTGAATGTGGTTTTGAGCACCTTGAGGGGTGCAGTTTTTAGAATGGTGTCACTTTTGGGTATTTTCTATCATATAGACCCCTCAAAGTGACTTCAAATGTGATGTGGTCCCTAAAAAAAATGGTGTTGTAAAAATGAGAAATCGCTGGTCAACTTTTAACCCTTATAACTTCGTAACAAAAAAAAATTGTTTCCAAAATTGTGCTGATGTAAAGTAGACATGTGGGAAATGTTATTTATTAAGAAATTTGTGTGACATAAAATTTAAAGTTTGAAAATTGCAAAATTTTCTAAATTTTCGCCATATTTGTTTTTTTCATAAATAAACGCAAGTCCTATCAAAAAAAATTTGCCACTAATGTTGACAATCTCAGAATCAGCGGGATTCGTCAAAGCGTTTCAGAGTTATAACCTCATAAAGTGCCAGTGGTCAGAATTGTAAAAATTGGCCCGGTCATTAACCCCTCTCTGCCATCAGACGTACTATTCCGTCCATGTGACCCTGGACCTAATTCCCATGGACGGAATAGTACGTCATGGGCGATCAGCTGCGCTCCCGGGGGGAGCGCAGCTGATCGCCGCCGGGTGTCAGCTGATTATCACAGCTGACACCCGTGACTGTGTGTCAGGAGCGGTCACGGACCGCTCCCGGCACATTAACCCTTGGCACACCGCGATCAAACATGATCGCGGTGTACCCGGGGCACAGGGGAGGATCGCGCAGGCAGGGGTCTCCCTGCGCGCTCCCCTGAGACCCTCAGAGCAGCGCGATGTGTCGCGCTGTTCCGAGGGTCCGTCCTCCCTCCAGGTCCCCGGATCCAAGATGGCGCCGGGGTCCTGCAGGGAGGCGGCTTCCTCAGTGCCTGCTGAGAGCAGGCGCTGGGGAAGCCTGCAGCAGTGCCAGAGCGATCGCTGGTGTGACAGAGTGCTGTGCACACTGTCACACCAGCGATCTGCTAAAATACAGTGATGTCCCACCCTGGGACAAAGTAAAAAAGTAAAAAAAGTAAAAATAAAAAGTGTAAAAAAAAAATCATAAAAAAAAAAAAAAATATTCCCCAATAAATTCATTTTTTCCTGTAAATAAAAAAAACAAACAATAAAAGTACACATATTTGGTATCGCCGCGTCCGTAACGACCCCCCCTATAAAACTGTCCCACTAGTTAACCCCTTTAGTGAACCCCTTAAAAAAAAAAAAAAAACGAAGCAAAAAATCAATGCTTTATCATCATACCGCCGAACAAAAAGTGAAATAACACGCGATCAAAAAGACCGATATAAATAATCATGGTACCACTCAAAACATCATCTTGTCCCGCAAAAAACGAGCCATCACACAGCATCATGAGCGAAAAAATAAAAAAGTTATAGCTCGCAGAATAAAGCGATGCAAAAATAATGATTTTTTATATAAAATTGTTTTCATTCTATAAAAGCGCCAAAACCTAAAAAAATGATATAAATGAGGTATCGCCGTAATCATACTGACCCGAAGAATAAAACTGCTTTATCAATTTTACCACACGCGGAACGGTATAAACGCCTCCCCCAAAAGAAATTCATGAATTGCTGATTTTTGTTCATTCTAACCACCCAAAAATCAAAATAAAAAGCGATCAAAAAAAGTCACGTGCTCAAAAATGGTACAAATAAAAACGTCAACTCGTCCCGCAAAAAATAAGACCTCACATGACTCTGTGGGCCAAAATATGCAAAAATTATAGCTCTCAAAATGTGGTGATGCAATAAAAAGCGTCTTTTAGCGTGACAGCTGCCAATCACAAAAACCCGCTATAAATAGTAAATCAAACCCCCTTTATCACCCCCTTAGTTAGGGAAAAATAATAAAATTAAAAAAATGTATTTATTTCCATTTTCCCGTTAGGGTTAGGGTTGCGGCTAAAGTTAGGGTTAGGGTTGGCGCTAACGTTAGTATTAGGGTTAGGGTTCGCGCTAACGTTAGGATTAGGGTTGGGATTAGGGTTATGGGTGTGTTAGGGTTAGGTTTGTGGTTAGGGTTGGGACTAGGGTTATTGGTGTTTGGGGTTAGGGTTGGAGTTAGAATTGGGGGGTTTCTGCTGTTTAGGCACATCAGGAGCTCTCGAAATGTGACATGGCGTCTGATCTCAATTCCAGCCAATTCTGCGTTGAAAAAGTCAAATGGTGCTCCTTCACTTCTGAGCTCTGCCATGCGCCCAAACAGTAGTTTACCCCACATATGGGGTATCAGCATACTCTGGACCCAAGAGTTATTGTGCAATTTGGCCTATTTCTCTGTTACCCTTGGGAAAATAAAATATTGGGGGCGACAAAATCATTTTTGTAAAAAAAAAAAGGATTTTTTATTTTTACGGCTGTACGTTATAAACTTCTGTGAAGCACTTCGGGGTTCAAAGTGCTCACCACACATCTAGATAAGTTCCTTGTGGGGTCTATTTGCCAAAATGGGGTCACTTGTGGGGGGTTTCCACTGTTTAGGCGCATCAGGGGCTCTCCAAATGCGACATGACTCCCCCAGACCATTCCATCAAAGTCTGCAATCCAAAACGTCACTACTTCCCTTCCGAGCCCGACGTGCGCCCATACAGTAGTTTACTCCCACATATTGGGTATCAGCGTACTCAAGACAAATTGGACAACAACTTTTGGGGTCCAATTTCTCCTGTTACCCTTGTGAAAATAAAATATTGGGGGCGAAAAAAATCATTTTTGTAAAAAAAAAAAAGGATTTTTTATTTTTACGGCTGTACGTTATAAACTTCTGTGAAGCACTTCGGGGTTCAAAGTGCTCACCACACATCTAGATAAGTTCCTTGTGGGGTCTATTTTCCAAAATGGGGTCACTTGTGGGGGGTTTCCACTGTTTAGGCGCATCAGGGGCTCTCCAAATGCGACATGACTCCCCCAGACCATTCCATCAAAGTCTGCAATCCAAAACGTCACTACTTCCCTTCCGAGCCCCGACGTGCGCCCATACAGTAGTTTACTCCCACATATTGGGTATCAGCATACTCAGGACAAATTGGACAACAACTTTTGGGGTCCAATTTCTCCTGTTACCCTTGTGAAAATAAAATATTGGGGGCTAAAAAATCATTTTTGTAAAAAAAAAAAAGAATTTTTTTATTTTACGGCTGTACGTTATAAACTTCTGTGAAGCACTTTGGGGTTCAAAGTGCTCACCACACATCTAGATAAGTTCCTTGAGGGGTCTAGTTTCCAAAATGGTGTCATTTGTGGGGGGTTTCCACTGTTTAGGCAGATCAGGAGCTCTCCAAACACGACATGGCATCCAGCCAATTCTGCGTTGAAAAAGTCAAACGGCGCTCCTTCCCTTCCAAACTCTGCCATGCACCCAAACAGTGGTTTACCCCCACATATGGGGTATCAGCGCACTCAGGACAAATTGCACAATAACTTTTGGAGTCTTGTTTCCCTTGGGAAAATAAAAATTGGAGTGAAAAGATCAATTTTGTGGAAAAAATATAATTTTTTTAATTTTACGGCTCTACGTTATAAACTTGTGTGAAGCACTTGGGGGTTCAAATTGCTCACCAAAGATCTAGATAAGTTCCTTAGGGGGTCTAGTTTCCCAAATGGGGTCACTTGTGGGGGGTTTCCACTGTTTAGGAACATCAGGGGCTCTCCAAATGCAACATGGCGTCCAATCTCAATTCCAGCCAATTTTGGTTGGAAAAAGTCAAATAGTGCTCCTTCCATTCCGAGCTCTGCCATGCGCCCAAACAGTGGTTCCCCCCCACATATGGGGTATCAGCGTACTCAGGACAAATTGGACAACAAATTTTGTGGTCCAATTTCTCCTGTTACCTATGGGAAAATAAAAAATTAGTGACTAAGAGATAATTTTTGTGGGAAAAAAATAGGATTTTTTATTTTCATGCCCGGGCATTATAAACTTGTGTGAAGCACTTGGGGGTTCAAAGTGCTCACCAAAGATCTAGATAAGTTCCTTAGGGGGTCTAGCTTCCAAAATGGGGTCACTTGTGGGGGGTTTCCACTGTTTAGGCTCATCTGGGGCACTACAAACGGAACATGACCCCATCAATGTTTGCATTCCAAAACGTTACTGCTTCTTTTCCAAGCCCTGCCGTGCGCCCAAACAGTTTCCCCCCCCACATATGGGGTATCAGCGTACTCAGGACAAATTGGACAACAAGTTTTGGGGTCCAATTTCCTTGGGAAAAATCAAAAATTTGGGACTAAAAAATCATTTTTGTGGAAAATTGTTTTTCTTTTTTTCACACCCAGGCATTATAAACTTTTGTGAAACACTTTGGGGTTCAAAGTGCTCACAACAGATCTAGATAAGTTCCTTAGGGGGTCTAGTTTCCAAAATGGTGTCACTTGTGGGGGGTTTCCACTGTTTAGGCGTATCAGGGGCTCTCCAAACACGACATGGCGTCCAATCTCAATTCCAGCCAATTTTAGTTTGAAAAAGTCAAACGGCGCTCCTTCCCTTACGAGCTCTGCCGTGTGCCCAAACAGTGGTTTTCCCCCACATATGGGGTATTGGCGTACTCAGGAGAAATTGCACAACAACTTTATCTGTCCATTTTCTCCTTTTACCCTTGTGAAAATAAAAAAAGTTTGTAAAAGATCATTTTTGTGGCTAAAAAGTTAAATATTAATTTTTTCCATCCACGTTGCTTCAGCTCCTGTGAAGCACCTGAAGGGTTAATAAACTTCTTGAATGTAGTTTTGAGTACCTTGAGGGGTGCAGTTTTTATAATGGTGTCACTTTTGGGTATTTTCTGCCATATAGACCCGTCAAAGTGACTTCAAATGTGAGGTGGTCCCTAAAAAAATGGCTTTGTAAATTTTGTTGTAAAAATGAGAAATCACTGGTCAACTTTTAACCCTTCTAATTTCCTAACAAAGAAAAATTTTGGTTCCAAAATTGTGCTGATGTAAAGTAGACATGTGGGAAATGTTATTTATTAACTATTTTGTGTGACATATTTCTCTGTTTTAAGGGAAAAAAAATTCAAAGTTTGAAAATTGCAAAATTTTTAAAATTTTCGCCATATTTGCGTTTTTTTCAAAATAAACGCAAGTTATATCAAAGAAATTTTACCACTAACATGAAGTACAATATGTGACGAGAAAACAATCTCAGAATCGCGAAGATCCGTTGAAGCGTTCCAGAGTTATAACCTCATAAAGAGACAGTGGTCAGAATTGTAAAAATTGGCCCGGTCATTAACGTGCAAACCACCCTTGGGGGTGAAGGGGTTAAGCTGCAAATTGGCTCTGTCACTAAGGGGTTAAGCACTCCTGTGCTTCTCCTGTTTTATAACACACTATACATATCCAGTATATACACACTATACACACACATTACCGCCATCAGGGCATTACTGGCCTTACTGGCGTATGGAGCCTGATGAGCAGAGGGGGCCCGCAGCGGCAGGATTCTGTTGGCTCAGTAACTGCCCGTGCGAGACGTATGGGCAGTTAAAATTTTTTGGCGTGCAGGAGATTCCTCCCGCACGGCAACAGTTAACAGTCGCCAGCCAATGACAGGTCGGCAGCTGACGTCAGTGGGCACTTCGCCGGCGTATGACATCACTGTCATACGCTGGAACGTGCTGTGCGCCTGAAATGTATCGAGCGGAGGACACCGCTGGATCTCAGACAGGTAAAGAGAAACTTTTTTTATTTTTTTAGTAAATCCGCGGTATGGGGCTGCATTAAACTGCTATGGGGTTGCATTATATTATGGGGTGCATTATACTACTATGGGGGTGCATTATACTATGGGAGTGCATTATACTATGGGGTGCAATATAATACTATGGGGTGCATTATATTATAAAGGTTCATTATAACATGGGGGTGCATTATACTGCTATGGGGCTGCATTATACTATGGGGGTGCATTATACTGCTATGGGGTGCATTATATTATGTGGTGCATTATACTACTATGGGGTGCATTATACTATTTTGGGGCTACATTATACTATGAGGTGCATTATATTATGGGGTGTATTATACTACAATGGGGTGCATTATACTACTATGGGGCTGCATCATACTATGGGGGTGCATTATACTACTATGGGAATGCATTATACTATGGGGTGCAATATACTACTAAGGGGCTGCATTATACTATGGGGTGCATTATACTACTATGGGGTTCATTATACTATGGGGGTGCATTATAATAATATAAGGTGCATTATACTATAGGGGCACATTATATTATGGGGGTGCATTATATTATGGGGTGCATTATACTACTGTGGGGCTGCATTATACTGTGGTGGAGCATTAGACTATGGGAGTGCATTATAGTACTATGGGGCTGCATTATACTATGGGGTGCATTTTACTGCTATGGGGCTGCATTATATAATGAGGTGCATTATATTACTATGATGCTGCATTATACTATAGGGGTGCATTATACTGCTATGGGGCTGTATTATACTATGGGGGTGCATTATACTACTATGATGCTGCATTATACTATTGGGTGCATTATAATACTATGGGGCTGCATTATACTATGGGGTACATTATGCTACTATGGGACTGCATTATACTATAGTGGTGCATTATACTACTATGGGACTGCATTCTACTGTGGGGTGCATTATATTATGGGATGCATTATACTACTATGGGTTGAATTATACTGCTATGAGGCTGCATTATCCTATGAGGGTGCATTCTATTATGGGGTGCATTATACTACTATGGGGTGCATTATACTACTATGGGGCTGCATTATACTATGGGGTGCATTAAACTGCTATGGAGCTCCATTATACTATGGGGGTGCATTATACTACTATGGGGTGCATTATACTACTATGGGACTGCATTATACTATGGGGGTACATTATAATAATATCAGGTGCATTATACTATAGGGGCACATTATATTATGGGGTGCATTATACTACTGTGGGGCTGCATTATACTGTGGTGGAGCATTAGACTATGGGAGTGCATTATACTATGGGGGTGTATTATACTGCTATGGGGCTGTATTATACTATGGGGTGCATTATACTACTATGGGGTGCATTATGCTACTATGGGACTGCATTATACTATAGGGGTGCATTATAAAACTATGGGACTGCATTCTACTGTGGGGGTGCATTATATTATGGGACGCATTAAACTACTATGGGTTGAATTATACTGCTATGAGGCTGCATTATCCTATGAGGGTGCATTCTATTATGGGGTGCATTATACTACTATGGGGTGCATTATGCTACTATGGGGCTGCATTATACTATGGGGGAGCATTAAACTGCTATGGAGCTGCATTATACTATGGGGGTGCACTATATTATGGGTTCATTATACTACTATGTGGCTGCATTATACTATGGGGGTGCATTATATTATGGCGTGCATTATACTACAATGGGGTGCATTTTACTGAGGGGAGCATTATATTATGGGGTGTATTATACTACTATGGGGCTGCATTATACTATGGGGTGCAGTATAAAACTATGGGACTGAATTATACTATGGGGTGCATTATACCTCTATTGGGGTGCATTATACTATGGAGGTGCATTATATTATGGAATGTATTATACTACTATGGGGCTGAATTATACTATCTGGGTGCATTATACTATGGGGGTGCATTATATTATGGGGTGCATTATACTGCTATGGCGTGCATTATACTACTATGGGCTGTATTATACTATGGCTGCATTATACTGCTATGGGGCTGCATTATACTATGGGGGTGCATTATATTATGGGTGTATTATGCTAATATGGGGGTGCATTATATTATGGGCTTTAATATACTACTATGGGGCTACAATATACTACTATGGGGCTGCAATATACCACTATGGGGCTGCATTACACTATAGGGTGTATTATACTAATATGGGGCTGCATTATACTATGAGGCGCATTATACTCCTATGGGGGTGCACAGAACTCCTGTGTATAATGTCACTGGTGATCCCTGTATTACCTGTACACTGACACTATATACAGAACTTCTTTGTGTATAATGTCATTGGTGATCACTGTATTACCTGTACACGGAAACTGCATACTAAGTACAGATCTCCTGTGTATAAAGGCATTAGTGTTGTGTTTTTTTTTTATTAATGATCAGGATTGTAGTATTCGGTCACTATGTGGTGGTAATATGTGATCTGGTCATGGTGTGGCGGTATTTGTTCCTTGTATGTGGTATTATTTGGTCACTATGTGGTGGTAATATGTGATTTGGTCATGGTGCGGTGGCAGATGTCCCTTGTATGTGGTATTATTGGTTATTTTAAAAATTTAAACCTAAATAAAAATATACCTAAAATTGTATTGATATTTGATAAGTTTTGGTAGAGTAGAGCCTGACCAAAAGAGTCCACCTTGCCATGGTGGCTTATTAAAAAATATTTTGGTCAAAACAAAAGCTGCCGGCTATGTATGTGATCTGGTGATGGGAACTGATAATGTGTGATTAGTGAGGATGTGGCACATAACCGGAGTTTTTCCAAGAGAGGGTGGTGGGTTTGTGGAAGGTTCAAAGGATGGAGCCTGGGTGGAGTTTCAAGGGGGCCCCGAAAATTTTGCCAGTATGGGGCCCCAAAATTCCTAGTTGCAGCCCTGGTAGTGACACACTATACAGTCATGGCAAAAAGTTTTGAGAATGACACAAATATTATATTTTCACATGATCTGCTGCCCTCTGGTTTTTATGTGTGTTTGACAGATGTTTTTATCACAGACAGAACTATAACAATTGCAAACATATGAGTAACAAAAGCTTATATTGACAGTTAGAATGAGTTAATGCAGCAAGTCAATATTTGCAGTGTTGACGCTTCTTCTTCAGGACCTCTGCAATTCTCCCTGGCATGCTCTCAATCAACTTCTGGACCAAATCCTGACTGATAGCAGTCCATTCTTGCACAATCAATGCTTTATTTTGTCAGAATTTTTAGGTTTTTGTTTGTCCACCCGTCTCTTGATGATTGACCACAAGTTCTCAATGGGATTAAGATCTGGGGAGTTTCCAGGCCATGGACCCAAAATCTCTATGTTTTGTTCCCTGAGCCATTTAGTTATCACCTTTGCTTTATGGCAAGGTGCTCCATCATGCTGGAAAAGGCATTGTTGATCGCCAAACTGCTCTTGGAGGGTTGGGAGAAGTTGCTCTTGGAGGACATTCTGGTACCATTCTTTATTCATGGCTGTGTTTTTAGGCAAGACTGTGAGAGAGCCGATTCCCTTGGCTGAGAAGCAACCCCACACATGAATGGTTTCAGGATGCTTAACAGTTGGCATAAGACAAGACTGGTGGTAGCGCTCACCTTGGCTTCTCCGAATGAGGCGTTTTCCTGATGTCCCAAACAATCGAAAAGGGGATTCATCAGAGAAAATAACTTTACCCCAGTCTCAGCAGTCCACTGCCTGTACCTTTTGCAGAATATCAGTCTGTCCATGATGTTTTTTCTGGAGAGAAGTGGCTTCTTTGCTGCCCTCCTTGAGACCAGGCCTTGCTCCAAGAGTCTCCGCCTCACAGTGCGTGCAGATGCACTCACACCTGCCTGCTGCCATTCCTGAGCAAGCTCTGCACTGCTGGTAGCCCGATCCCGCAGCTGAAACACTTTTAAGAGACGGTCCTGGCGCTTGCTGGTCTTTCTTGGGCGCCCTGGAGCCTTTTTGGCAACAATGGAACCTCTCTCCTTGAAGTTCTTGATGATGCGATAGATTGTTGACTGAGGTGAATCTTTCTAGCTGCATACTCTTCCCTGTTAGGTCCATTTTTGTTCATTGCAATGATGACTGCACGTGTTTCTTTAGAGATAACCATGGTTAACAGAAGAGAAACAATGATGCCGAAGCACCAGCCTCCTTTTAAAGTGTCCAGTGGTGTCATTCTTACTTAATCATGCCCAGATTGATCTCCAGCCATGTCCTCATCAACACCCACACCTGTGTTAATGGAGCAATCACTGAAAAGAGGTTAGCTGGTCCTAATAAGGCAGGGCTGCAATGATGTTGAAATGTGTTTTGGGGGATAAAGTTAATTTTCTAGCCAAATATTGACTTTGCAAGTAATTGCTGTTAAGCTGATCACTCTTTATAACATTCTGGAGTAGATGCAAATTGCCATTAGAAAAAGTGAAGCAGGAGACTTGTAAAAATTAATATTTGTGTCATTCTCAAAACTTTTGGCCATGACTGTAGATACACAGGTTACAACACTATACATACACAGTATACATACACGCTATATATAATACACACACTATACATACACGGTATACACACAGTATTCATACACAGTATATATAGATACACGGTATACACACAGTATATACACAGTACACACACTGTCATACACAGTATATACATATAATACACAGATAAATAACACACCACTATGCATACACAGTATACACACACTGTTCATACACAGTATATACACACTATACATACACAGTATAAATAACACACACACTATGCATAACAGTATACACACACTGTCTATACATACACACTATATATCATACACACCCACTGACACACACGGAGGACGCTGCACAGACCCCAATGACCAAACCACACAGGGACTCCAAATCCCCCGAGGGGCGTGACTGCTCGCACCAAATGCTGTGACGTCACCGCTCTCACTTGCTGGGCTGTGATAGTATGACGCGTCCTGTGCACTTGTGTCCCCGCCCCTTCCTGGAAGCTCCTCCTCTCGGTGGTTGCATTCTGGAGCCGCTGGTCGGAGATGTGGAGCGTTTCCCGGGAGCTGGGACTGAGGACGCGGGATACGGCGGGACGCGGTTGGTGTGCCCGGGAATAGCAGTGCTCTCCGCGGACCCCCGGCCAGGAGCACAGTCTACTCTGCGGAAGTCCCGGGGCTCCGCTGCTTTGGGAGGAGGCACAAGCTCTTCCCTGTGCTGAGTGCGGCAGGAACTCTGTGGGTTCAGCCCTCATGGGGGGGAAAGTTCGTGCTGTCACTGTGTGACCTGTGGAGCCGGAGCATGTGACGCTGGTGCTCGGGGCTGGGGCAGGTGTGCGCGGAGGGCACTGGCCGGGCACCAGGACTGGTCGGAGCTGTGCGCGCTGCCCGGGAAGATGAAGCTGAGCCGGCAGATCACGGTGCTGGGCAGCGCGATATTCTGTGTCGTGATCTTCTCCTTGTACCTCATGTTGGACCGGGGCAGCTGGACCAACCGATGATCCCCCGCAGAGAGGGGGCATTTCCCCAGGTGAGCCCCGTGCCCCGATCTATGTGCTGAGCTGCCACTGGTGCCCGCACAGGGTCACCGCCCGATCCGCCGGGTCTGTGGCGTCACCAGGTGCCTTAGTTCCCACCATCCCGGCCTCAGCACTTTGGCATCTTTACTTTTCTATGTTGGAACACTTTACTCCAGATCTGCTGCCAGTGTCTGTTTACTTCAGTGGATATCATGTCTGATGAGGCCGGTGTACTTACTGTGAGAATCTTTTTTATTTTGGCTCCATAATCTTTATAAAATGCCCCCACCTGATGCTAAAATAAGAATTTTAGGAGTCCATCCATCCTTCATGAATTCTCAAAGTAAGTACACCAGCCCCATCGTGCCTAGGCAATCCTATTTAATGTGTGCAGTTTGTATTGTGAAATCTGGGGACAGATCTATTTAAGTACATTAATTAAAGGGGTGTCTGCTATATTATAGAGACCCCCCACTCATCCTGAGTGTACAGAAGGCCTGCGCTGCATGTACTCTGCGTGTTCTCGAGGGGATGTCCGATCTGATGAGCCCCAATATTTAGAAACCCCCTCTATAATCAGTCTTATGTTACCTCATTGGTTTGTCGTTTATTTGCTGGGTGGTCTTTAAGCATAACTCCAGAAAAGAATGATAGAAATCCCCCTGATACCATGACGGTTCCTCATCAGTTTTGGGGATAGCGCCTTAATAATCAGTGTTTTGTGTATAGATTTTTGTATTTTGAATGCGCCTCTCGGGTTCCCCCTGGACAGAGACCACTGGTGAAGTTTCGTTCTTTGGAAGGTGTCCGGCAGAGGATTTTTACTTATTTATTTATTTTTTTAAAGTCCTGGCTCTGAGAATTGGTTATTAGAGTTTTCAAAAACTTTCCCAACAGCAGGAATTGTTATAAAGTATTAACCAATTCCTTTCCTGCTCAGTCCCCCTCCTCTCCATTGACCCGTGCCAATCCTGCAGCGATGCATCACGTCCTGACGCTGACACCAGCCGTGGCGCTTGCGTATGAGGCTGTAGACAACCCCTGGTCCGTTATCCGTCACACGAGAGTCTCACTCGTGATGATTGCCGTTATTGCCATCTTACGCTTCTCGCAGTGGTGGGCACTCTGCTTTTCCAAACAGACATAACTTAGAAAAAAAACCAAAAAACTATTTGTTCTTTTAGTTTATTTTCAATTATTCCAATGTTATTTGTCTTTTAGTTAAATATTTATTTTTTTACTCAATTATTTAGCACCATTGATTCCACGTCGCTTAACAAACATTACCGTTACTGTCCCTATTGGGGCTCACAGTCCAGATTTCCTATCAGTGCGTGTTTCGAATATTTAGATTCTTTTTCACTACTGCTGGAGAGTGAGTATCCTGCATAATTAGATAAGTTTTTTTTAATTATTTTATATTTTCCTGTTTATTTACGTATGGTGTCAATGGGGAAAGATTTACTAATGCTGTAGAATGTACCAGGTTCCCATATGGAGGATAGGAGAGGTGATCTGTGCTGCCGAGGAGATATTCCCAATAAGATCCAGTAGATGTGATATTGTGATATTGGAGTAACAAGAGGTTGTGCTAACGTCTTCATCAGGAGATCCACAGTACTGTCCTGATGAAGCTAGTCCAACCTCGAAACGCGTTGAGAATAAACCGCTTTGTTACTCCAACATCACTTCTACTAGATCCTTATTGGGAATAGCTCCTCGGCAGCGCAGATCTTCACTCCTGTCCTCCAAGCGCGAACACCGCAGCTGTTCTTCTATTCCTCATTTGAAGGTCTCGCAACCCCAAAAGTGAGCAGTTACCTGTCCCTTCGCCTGTACCTGCTTATTGGATAAGAACTTATTGCCCTTGTTGTCTCCCCCCTTTTTTTCATTACATTTTTATTGTGTTAAGTTTTAACAATGATAAGAACTTTTAATATATAAACAGTTTAAGCAAGAAATGAAGATAAGGTGGAGGAAGAACAGATATTGGTAAGGGAAAAGGCTAACAAACAGGCAATCCCCACATGTATTCAGGCTGTCTAGTAGTCTCCGAGCACTTCCAAATACTTGGGAAAACTCGAGCAACGAGCATACTCGCTGATCACTAGTTCCTTCGTATACTCAGGGAGAAGAGATAAAAAATGTATTACCGAAATCCAGAATCCCCACCTTTTCTGATATTTTGGGATATTTTGGTTGTATCCTTGTTCCCATATGTCACATGCTTTCCTGAAGAACATAATACAAAGGGCCTGATACGTGTTTTTTTCGTTTGTGATATTTGCCATTTTTAGCTAATATTTTTTGATTATGCTGCAGCTGGGTTCATGAATTGTGAGCAAAATCAAAAGTACTCTTTTTTTTTACTTCCTTTTGCATCTTTTAAGAGCAAAAAATACGCATGATCCGCTTAAATGTTGCTCACAACTGTAAGGTTTGTGTAGAAATTTCTGGCATGTTAAAAATCACTCTAGGGGGCTTGAGTACATTTGTGCAAAAACTGCTTTTTTTTTTTTTTTTCTTTCTCCATAATCTGGCACAAATGAGGAAAAAGTAAACCTGAAATAGGCACAAATGCAATATTGAATTGGTTTCAAGTTTCACAGTACTTAATCTAAAACCTTAGGGTCCCGTTACACATAACGACTCACCAGCGATCCCGACAACGATGTGTACTTGTCAGGATCGCTGATGTGTCGCTACATGATCGCTGCTGAGCTGCCAAACAGGCAGCGATCAGGACAGCGACTATGCCGGTAACAAGCGACGCACGTCGCTTAGTTACCGGCTGTGTACCTTAGATACCAGCGCGCTGGTGCAGGGAGCTGGTAACCAAGGTACACATCGGGTTTCTAGGCACCGCTCGGTGCTTAGAAACCCGCTGTGTACCTTGGTTACCAGCTCCCCTGCATCGGCTCGCTTGTATCTAAGGTACATATCGGGTTTCCAGGCGCCGCCCGGCGCCTGGAAACCCGATGTTTACCTTGGTTACTAGATCCGGCTGGCTGATCGCTGGTCTCCCGCCTGTCACACGCAGCGATGCCAGCGGGAGACCAGCGATCAAAAAATGGTCCAGGATATTCAGCGACACCCAGCAGGGTGACTGATCGTCGCTGAGTGTCACACTAAGCGAGATCGCTGGCTAGGTCGCTGCTACATCAAAAAATCTGTGACGTTTCAGCGATCTCGCTAGCGATCTCGCTTAGTGTAAAGGGGCCTTTAGTAAATGTCACTCCTCCAGTTCTGAAGCCATACTCTACTACAAAGAGGAAAGGGCATTACATGTGTGTTAGGACTGAGCTTCGTGTGTTTTATGTCGATAAATTGCTCTAAACACACTCATACCTCCCCATGGTGAACTTTCAATGAGTCTTGGTCTCTGTAGCAGAACCCTATGTAGTGTGTGGGCATGATTGGGCTTTTCCCATGTTACAGCCTTTAAGTAATGTGGACGTGTCCGTTGGTGTTCAGCACTGAGGTACCTTTTCTGTGCTGCTGCTAAATGCTTCTCCTTTTTAGGCTATGTTCTCATGATGAGCTTTTTGACGCTGCGTGTTTTCCCTGAGTCAAAAACGCAGCGTCTTACAGTTCCATAAAAGTGGATGGGATTTATAGAGACCTCCTGCCCACCGTGCTTCTTATTTGCGCTGTGTAAACGCTCCCACGGTTCGTTTTTCAAATTCGCAGTATGTCCGTTTCTCAAACGTGGGTACGCTGAGATTTATGTGAAGCCTTTCCCCATAGACTTACAGTAAATACGGAAGAAAGGTGTAAAAAACAAACAAAAACCCCAAACGCACAAGTGTGTTTAGTGCGTTTCAGATGCGAAAATGCAAACGAAAGCCTGTAATCCACAACTATGTACGTCAATAAAGTTCAGCAAAATCAAAGTACGTCAGAAACACAATGCAAAAAATGCAGAAGTAACCTACGGTAATTTAAATAATGGGTGCAGAAATTCTGCAACATCAAAGCTCATTGCGATAATGTAGCCTCCTTACACAGACTCTCAGATTACCGTAAGTAGAATTCTCCCAGGTCAAAGCTAATTTATGTTCAGTTGAGCAAAGCTCGTGTGGTTTCTAGTCATTATCTGCAAGGATAGGGGGTTTACGGATTCCTGTTGATTTCCGAATACAAGGATGATGGTTTATTTGGCATTTTTTGGTGCAATGTGTTTTTGTGCCAAACGTATCCATATTCAACGGGATTTGCTAAGTATCGCTGATATAGCTAAAAAAGATTTAGAAATGTCATGCAGATGTAACTTTTAGTGAGGAGAGCAGCAAATGCTTGTTACTCGTTTGCCCAGGGTGCTTGGTACTCACCAAGTATCGCAAGTGCTCGAGTGACATGTTAGAGTCCCTGCAGCCTCATGTCTTGCAGCTGTTAGCCACAAAACATGCAGGGAAAATGAAATTTATCAGCAACATTTATTCAAGTTGGAATGTTAAATAACTTTTTCAATATGATTTCTATAATTTGCGATGCAAAGGTTGATGTATTACTTACAGCTGATATCCCTGAGTGCAGAGCTATGTACCCCCGGCCTCCAGTCTGCTGCTGCTCCGTTGGTTCATATAGGGAGCTCATGGCACACAGAATTGTACAGTCTTTAAAGCCAAACATAACCTCCTGTATAACTTTTTACTATGCTATTGGCATCATTTAGGACTTCCCATCATAGGCTACAGGGAAATGGACAGTTCTTACTCTGCTGCAGTTTAAATTCCTTATCCTGGCATTAAAATGTAAAGAAATCAGAATTCTTTAAAATTTTTGTATATCAGATTTTTTATTATCCACCTCTGACATTGGTATACTCTTGGGCAACCCTACAGGAGTACATTCACAAAAAATATTTTTAAAATCTGATTTGTATGTGATGCATCAGCACTAAATAGTCTGATAAAGTGAGAAAAAAATATAAGCATAAATTACATTTATGGGGTCAAATGACTACTATTTGGCATGTGCATATGTATTCACCCCTTTTTGCTACGAAGCCCCTTTCATAAGACACATGATTAGTGATAGGAAGTCCACCTGTGTGCAATCGAAGTGTCACGTGGCCTGTCAGTATATACACACCTTTTCTGAAAGACCACGGATACGGCAACACCATTAAGCAGAAGTTATTTGCTGTGGTCAGATGAGACCAAAATTCAACTTTTTGGCCACCAAGTTAAACACTGGCGCCAAATCAACACAGCTCCTCACACCAAGAACATCCTCTCTCCACAGTGTAACATGGTGGTGACAGCAGCATGCTGTGGAGATGTTTTTTGGCAGCAGGAACAGGGCGAATGGTTTGAGTCGAGGGGAAGATGGATTTTGCAAAATACAGGGATAATCTGAGCAAAACCTGTTTGTCAGTGTTTGGGACTGGTACGGAGGTTCAACTTCCAACAAGACAATGACCCAAAGTATACTGCTAAGTCAACACTCAAGTGTAAAGAGAACCTGTCACCTGTTTTGGCCGCTATAAGATGCGGCCACCGCCTTTCAGGGCTTATCTACAGCATTATGTAATACTGTAGTTAAGCACCCAGTCCGACCTGAAAGATAAGCAAATTAAGTTTTATTATACTCACCGGGCGGGGGGAGGTCTCTCACCTTTCCTTGCTCACTGCAGTACTTTGCTCTGCCTTCAACATGGCAGATAAGTACGCCTACGCAGGAGCGCGATGTCGGGAGCGAGGAAACAAGCAGGAGGGCGCCGTTGCAAGAAGATGGGAAGCCCCGGACCTGCGACACCCATCAGATCACCCGCCCCCCTCCCCTGGTGAGTGTAATAAAACTTATTTTTCTTATCTCGCAGGTCGGATCGGGGGCATAGTATTACAGAATGCTGTAGATAAGCCCTGAAAGGCGGTGGCCGCATCTTAATAGCGGCCAAAACAAGTGACAGGTGCTCTTTAATGGGGAACATGTAGATGTTTTGGAGTGGCCTCGTCAAAGCCCAGACCTTAATCCAGTTGAGAGTCTGTGGTCAGACTTGAAGATTGCTGTTCACCAGAGGAAACTAACTTGAAGGAGCTGGAGCCGTTTTGCCTTGAGAAATTTCTAAAAATCTCAGTGGCCAGATGTAGAAAGCTCATAGACTTATCCAAAGCAACTTGCATCTGTAATTGCTGCAAAAGGAGGATTTACAGAGTACTGACTTTCAGGGGGAGAAAAGTTATGCACACTGAAGTTTTCATTTATTCTGTCCTCTTTGTTGTTTGCTTCAAAATAGAAAGAAAACCAAATGTTCCCAGTTGTAGGCATGTTCTTTGCATGAACTGATGCAAACCCTCAAAAAACCCAGTGAAATTCCAGGTTGTGAGGTAGCAAAATGCCAAGGGGGGGTGAATACTTCTGCAAGCCATTGTACATCCTTATCTGTTGCTGTATGTACACTTCCATAATTCACACCATTGCTAGTTGTAATTGTAAACATCCACATCTTAGGCCTCTTTCACACTTCCGTTGTGTGAGTCCGCCCATCCGTGAAAATGGCTTTACCTCAGAAAATGTAAAAACGGATGCAAAAACTGGTCAGTTACTGACGGATTCGCCAAGAAGATTTCACCCGGAAATGATGAAAATTTCGTTCGGAAATGTAAGGATGAGAGAGAGAGAGAGAGAGGAGAGAGAGAGAGAGCCATTTTGGCGGTGAAAAAAAAATTTGCATTGGACGTTTTTTTAAATGACGGACGTCAATTTTTTTGGCGGATCCGTCAAAAAAGGACCTAACGGACGACCATCTGTCAAAATCCGTCACTAATGCAAGTCTATGTGAAAAAAACGGATCCGCCATTTTCCGCCAAAAAAAAAATGGCGGATCCGTTTTTTTCACATTTTGACGGATTTTGACTGACGTCGCACGATGAGAGTTGAAAGAGGCCTTACGACTGATTATTGCACAATGTCTGAGAGAAAAGTGATCTGAACTGAAAAGATCCAAAGAAAGTAATCTGGAAATGTTTAGCCTTCAGAAATTGCTAGAAGATGCCTGAAGAGCAGTGAATTCATCCCTTGGCTACAGTACAGACTGAGACAAATCTTTTAAAACTAGACTAGCAAAGGTTGTGTTATCACTGCTCAACTCAATAGCTGTTTGTAAAGCATGAAGTGATTTTCAAGGGTGATTACAAAGCACCTCTTTCCTTCTCCAGACACCCAGCTGTAGCAGATAACAGGGTTGGAAGTAAATGGTGTACAGTCCGCAGTAGACTGGTGGCTGCTCTTAGGTTTGGCAGCTCTTCTCCCATTCACTTTAATAGGAACTGAGCTGTCATCAGTTTTGGTTGATATAAGTTACAGCCATCACCTTTCAGGGCTGATATACCGCATTCTATAATGCTGTGTATGGGCCCCCCGACACCTAAAAGTAGCAAAATAACTTTAATTGTACTCACCTGCAGGTCAGTCCGGTCTGATGGGTGTCGCTCTTCTTCGTCTGGCGCCTCCCATCTTCATGCGATGCCGTTCTCCTGCTTGCTTGGTGTCTCTCTCCTGCGCAGGCGTACTTCTCTGCCCTGTTGAGGGCAGAGGAAAGTCCTGCAGTGCGCAGGTGCTGGGCCTGTCTGACCTTTCCCGGCTGACATCGGTGAATCCTCACATTGGTCGCTGTGAGGAGTCTCAAGTCTACATTCATCTAGAGCAGTGGTCCCAAACCTTTTTGCACCAGGGACCGGCTTCAAGCAAGACCATTCTTCCATGGCCCGGCAGGGATGGAGGTGTGGCAGGGTGTGGCTTTGGTCATAAGGGGGCGGGGCTATGGACGGGTTGTAGTTTAGTAGTAGTGCATACTTATCATTTAATTATAACATAATGTGAATGTGACTCCCTTGTATACAAGGCTCCGCTCCCACCCTTGTATGCATGGCTCCGCTCCCTCCCTTGTATACAAGCTTCTGCTCCCACCCTAGTATGCATGGCTCCGCTCCCACCCTTGTATGCATGGCTCCGCTCCCACCCTGTATGCATGGCTCCGCTCCCACCCTTGTATGCATGGCTCCGCTCCCACCCTTGTATGCATGCTCCGCTCCCACCTTGTATGCATGGCTCCGCTCCACCCTGTATGCATGGCTCCGCTCCCACCCTTGTATGCATGGCTCCGCTCCCACCCTTGTATGCATGGCTCCGCTCCCACCCTTGTATGCATGGCTCCGCTCCCACCCTTGTATGCATGGCTCCGCTCCCACCCTTGTATGCATGGCTCCGCTCCCACCCTTGTATGCATGGCTCCGCTCCCACCCTTGTATGCATGGCTCCGCTCCCACCCTTGTATGCATGGCTCCGCTCCACCCTGTATGCATGGCTCCGCTCCCACCCTTGTATGCATGGCTCCGCTCCACCTTTAGCATGCTCGCTCCCACCCTTGTATGCATGGATCCTCTCCCACCCTTGTATGCATGGATCCGCTCCCACCCTTGTATGCATGGCTCCGCTCCCACACTTGCATGCATGGCTCCGCTCCCACGCATTCATGGCTCTGCTCCCTCCCTTGTATACAAGGCTCTGCACCCTCCCTTGTATACAAGGCTCTGCTCCCACCCTTGCATGGCTGGGCTCCCCCGTCCTCCTCACCCCCCCCAATCATACTTACCCTCGTCGCTGCATGTCCCTGCATCCCTGTCGGCCGCGGCAGCTTCCTCCTGTACAGTGCCGTGACGTAGTACCGCTCATTAAGGTCATGAATATGGACGCTACGCCTATGGGAGTGGCGTCGCGTCCAGATTCATGATCTTAACGAGCGGTACTACATCACCGCTCAGCACTGGATGAACCCGCCGCGGCCGACGGTTGCAGCGACGGAAGCTGAGTATCGATGTCTAATGAAGCCGGCGGCTGTAGCTGTCGCTACAGTGCTACAGCCGCTGACTCCATGTGTGTCCAGCGTTCTGTGCCGTGGCTCTGCGGTCCGGCAACAGAACTGCAACGGCCCGGTCCTGGGCCTCGGACCGGCGGTTGTGGACCCCTGATCTAGAGTGACTACAGACTTGTCGATTTTAGACTGGACAACCCCTTTAACTACAATTTTCCGCCTGAATAATGTTTTATTTTAGCCGCTTCACAGCTTTAGAAGCCTGAAGTGGTTATTAGAAGCTCAAACATATGCTGTGCCTAGATTCATTTTTTTTTTTTGTAAATGCTGGTGCACCAAAACGCGGTGCGCATGTGACCTTAACCCCTTAACAACTGCCGATACGCCTTTTAACAGCGGTTATTAAGGGTGTGGAAAAAGTGAATAGCGCCCCCCAGAGGCGCATTTTCTCCGGGGTCTCGGCTACCGGGGGTAGCCGAGACCCCAGAGAACATGAATCGGGTCGGTTTTTACCGACCCGATGTTGCGATCGCCGTTATTAACCCTATAACGGCGATCGCAACAACAACAAAAAAAATCTGATGTGCCATTTAATTTCTCTCTTCTCTGATGTCATCGGACATCAGAGGACAGAGAAAAAGGGTCCTCGATCCCCCCCCTTGTGGCCCCCAATATGCCCCTTGTGGCCCCCGGGCCCACCTGCCTCATCCGGTGGGCGTCGCCATCTTGAATGGCGGGCGCATGCTCAGTGCGCCCGCTGCGATCTGTCGGGGGGGTGGGCAATTTTCTCTGGGGTCTCGGCTGCCGAGGGTAGCGAGACCCCAGAGAACATGATCCGGGTCGGTAGTTAAAGAAAAAAAAAAAAAAGATTTCTCTCCCCTCTGATGTGATCGCACATCAGAGGGGAGAGAATTAGGGTCCCCAGGTCCCCCGATCCCCCCCTGTTACCTCCCGGTGTCCCCCATCCTCCTGCAGGCCCCAGGCTCCCGGGTCTTCTTCCTTTAAAAAAAAAATGGCGGGCGCATGCATAGTGCGCCCGCCGAATCTGCCTAGCGGCAGATTCATAGATATTTTCATTCATTCTCCTAAAAGTACATTTTGATCACTGTGATAAACTATCACAGCGATCAAAATAAAAAAAAACAGTACATAACCACCCCTTTATCACCCCCTTAGTTAGGGACATATAATAAAATATAGAAATTATATTTATTTTCATTTTTCCGTTAGGGTTAGGGCTAGGGTTAGGGTTATAATTAGGGTTAGGCTGGGTTCATACTGCGTTTTAGCACTCCGTTAGACGGACTGCGTTACACCGCGGTATAACGCAGTCCGTTAACGCTGCCATTCACCCCCATTTGAGGGCGCATCGCGATGCATGCCGTAAAGCGGCATGCGTTCGCGACATGCCATCATTCACTGACGGAGCTTCAGATGCGGGCTGCAGCGTCTGGGCTCTGTCACCGCTAGCGCAGATGAATCATCTGCTGATTCCTCTGCGCTAGCAGGTATAGCATAACGCGATCGCGTTATGCTATACCATTACCAGCCCGTCAACGCTATGTGTTGAACGGGCTGGTAAAACGCAAAATGAACCTAGCCTTAGGGTTTGGGTTACAATTAGGGTTAGGGCTACAATTAGGGTTGGGATTAGGGTTAGGGGTGTGTTGGGGTTAGGGTTGGAGCTAGAATTGAGGGATTTCCACTATTTAGGCACATCAGGGGGTCTCCAAACACGACGTGGCGTTCAAAAAGTCAAATGGCTCTCCCTCCCTTCCGAGCCCTGCCGTGCGCCCAAACAGTGGTTTACCCCAACATATGGTGTATCAGCGTACTCAGGACAAATTGCACACCAATTTTGGGGTTCTAATTTCTCTTGTTACCCATGGGAAAATAAAAAATAGCTGGCTAAAAAAATTTGTGCGGAAATTTTTTTTTGTTTTCACGGTTCTGCGTTTATAAATTTCTGTGAAGCACTTTGGGGTTCAAAGTGCTGACCACACATCTAGATAAGTTCCTTAGGGGGTCTAGTTTCCAAAATGGGGTCACTTGTGGGGGTTTTCCACTGTTTAGGCACATCTGGGGCACTGCACACGGAACATGACCCCCATCAACGTCTGCATTCCAAAACGTTACTTCCTTTCCAAGCCCTGCTGTGCGCCCAAACAGTACCTCCCCACATATTTGGTATCGGCGTACTCAGGACAAATTGGACAACTTTTAGGGTCCAATTTCCTTGTGAAAAATAAAAAATTTGGGACTAAAAAATCATTTTTGTGGAAAATTGTTTTTTTTTTTTTTCTCACACCCAGGCATTATAAACTTTTGTGAAACACTTGGGGGTTCAAAGTGCTCACCACACATCTAGATAAGTTCTTAAGGGGTCTTGTTTCCAAAATGGGGTCACTTGTGGGGGGTTTCCACTGTTTAGGCACATCAGGGGCTCTCTAAACGCGACTTGGCATCCAGCCAATTCTGCGTTGAAAAAGTCAAACGGCGCTCCTTCCCTTGCAACCTCTGCCGTGCGCCCAAAAAGTGGTTTACCCCCACATATGGGGAATCGGCGTATTCAGGAGAAATTGCACAACAAATTTTGTGGTTCATTTTTTCTTTTAAACACTTGTGAAAATAAAAAAAATTGGTTCCGAAGTAAAGCATTTGCAAAAAAAGTTAAATGTAAATTTTTTCCTTCCACATTGCTTCAGCTCCTGTGAAGCACCTGAAGGGTTAATAAACTTCTTGAATGTGGTTTTGAGCACCTTGAGGGGTGCAGTTTTTAGAATGGTGTCACTTTTGGGTATTTTCCATCATATAGACCCCTCAAAGTGACTTCAAATGTGATGTGGTCCCTAAAAAAAATTGGTGTTGTAAAAATGAGAAATCGCTGGTCAACTTTTAACCCTTATAACTTCGTAACAAAAGAAAATTTTGTTCCCAAAATTGTGCTGATGTAAAGTAGACATGTGGGAAATGTTATTTATTAAGGAATTTGTGTGACATATCTCTCTGATTTAACGGCATAAAAATTTCAAATTTGAAAATTGCGAAATTTTCAAAATTTTCGCCATATTTCCGTTTTTTTCATAAATAAAAGCAAGTCATATAAAAAACTTTTTACCACTAACGTGAAGTACAATATGTCACGAAAAAACAATCTCAGAATCAGCTGGATTCGTTAAAGTGTTCCAGAGTTATAACCTCCATAAAGTGACAGTGGTCTGAATTGTAAAAATTGGCCCGGTCATTAAGCTGCAAAATGGCTCTGTCACTAAGGGGTTAAACCGGCTTTAGATTTGTGTAGTAAAGCAAGTCCCATCATACACATTAATACACTTTGCCATTGATATGAGCATGCAGGTCATAGAAGCTGAATAACTGGATCACAGATATCAAGGTATCCTATGTCTTATTCCAGACAAATTCACGCTTTCTGAAATTTCACAGCCCGACTATTTCTGCAATTTTTGCAGCTCTGCCGTCTTTCCTGCTCCCCGTAGATTGAGCAGTATGAATCTGATGGCAGGTTCTCTTTAATGTCTTATGTAATCTGTGATTTTTGTGATGTATTTTTTGTTGCAGATTGTAAACCATTTGTGAAGCACAATGATACCATAGGTTAAGGCACTGCCACACTTAGCGATCGCACTAGCGATCACGATAACGACTTAACCTGGCGAGATCGCTAGTGCGATCGCTATGTGATCGCTAGTTAGATTCCAAACACAACTCATCAGCGATCTGTGATTCCAAACACATCTCATCAGCGATCTGTATAACGACCTCTGTTGTCGTTGGGAAAACCTAGTCCCACCTGCGACGCTGGTGAAGTCGTTCATAAAGGGTGTCACACTCAGCGATTCAGGCTCACCAGCGGGACACCAACAACCAAAAAACTGCTCAGAACGTTCATAAGCGATCAGCGACATCTCAGCAGGGGCCACATCGCTGCTACATGTCACACACAGCTGCGTCGCTAACGAGATCGCTACTGCATCATAAATGGTGACGCAGTAGCGATGTCGTTAGCGATCTCGCTAGCGATCTCGCTTAGTGTGGCATACCATTTAGGGCAGGGTTTGACAAACCCGGGCGCCAGGTCGCCAGTGGCGCCTAGAAAATCATGCCTGGTGCCCGGGTTTGTCGGGGCCCTGAGCAGGCGAGGGGGCCCACTCGCCGTCGGGCACCCTGGCGCCTGTTAGCGGAGGAGAGCGGTGTCAGCGCCACCACTGGCCGCCCCGCTTGCTCAGGGCTCCGGCAGCAGCTGGCATAATACTTACCTCTCCCGTGCCTCCGCTGCCGCAGCTCCGGGCACCAGGGGGCGCCTGCGCTTCCTCTCACAGCAGCGCCGCTGAATGACGTCATCATTCAGTGGCCGGCTGTGGCAGAGAGCGCGCGGACGCCGGACAGTTGAGATGTGTGTGTGTGTGTGTGTATCAGTGTGTGTGTATGTAGAGCGGTGCTTTGTGTGTGTATGTGAGAGAGTGCTTGTGTGCTGCGGTGCTGTCTGTGTGATGGTGGTGGGGGGAGGGTAGTGATGATGATAATGGGGAGGCATTGATGATGATGGGGAGGCATTGATGATGATGGGGAGTCATTGATGATGATGGGGAGTCATTGATGATGATGGGGAGTCATTGATGATGATGGGGAGTCATTGATGATGATGGGGAGTCATTGATGATGATGGGAGGCATTGATGATGATGGGGAGGCATTGATGATGATGGGGAGGCGATTTATGATGATTGGGAGGCATTGATGATGATGATTGGGAGGCATTGATGTGATGATTGGGAGGCATTGATGATGATGGGGAGGCATTGATGAGATGGGAGGCATTGATGATGTGGGAGGCATTGATGATAATAGGAGCATGATGATGGGGAGCGATGGTGATGATGGGTAGGCATTGATGATGATGGGGAGGCATTGATGATGATGGGGAGGCATTGATGATGATGGGGAGGCATTGATGATGATGGGGAGGCATTGATGATGATGGGGAGGCATTGATGATGATGGGGAGGAATTGATGATGATGGGAGGCGATGGTGATGATGGGTAGGCATTGTGATGATGGGAGGCATTGATGATGATGGGGAGGCATGATGATGATGGGAGGCATTGATGATGATGGGGGCATGATGATGATGGGAGGAATTGATGATGATGGGGAGGCGATGATGATGATGGGGAGGCATTGATGATGATGGGGAGGCGATGAGGGGAGGTGATGATGATGGGGAGACGATGATGTTGGGGAGGCATTGATGATGATGGGGAGGAATTGATGATGATGATGGGGAGTCATTGATGATGATGGGGAGGGATGATGATGATGGGGAGGCACTGATGATGATGGGGAGGCACTGATGATGATGGGGAGGCACTGATGATGATGGGAGGCATGATGATGATGGGAGGAACTGATGATGATGGGAGGCACTGATGATGATGGGAGGCACTGATGATGATGGGGAGGCACTGATGATGATGGGGAGGCACTGATGATGATGGGGAGGCACTGATGATGATGGGGAGGCACTGATGATGATGGGGAGGCACTGATGATGATGGGGAGGCACTGATGATGATGGGGAGGCACTGATGATGATGGGGAGGCACTGATGATGATGGGGAGGCCATGATGATGATGGGGAGGCATTGATGATGATGGGGAGGCATTGATGATGATGATGATGATGGGGAGGCGATGATGATGATGGGCAGGCATTGATGATGATGGGTAGACGATGATGATGTGAGCAATGATGAGATGGGGAGACATGATGATGATGGGGAGGCCATGATGATGATGGGGAGGCCATGATGATGAGGAGGAGCAAATGATAATGATGAAATGAAAAAAAAAATTCTGGCTCCTAAATTTTTTGGCTGGCTCCTAGATTCTGAACAACTTTGTCGACCCCTGCTTTGGGGTCACACTGGACTGACACTGATCTTGCATCATGCTAATGCCTGGGAGCAATTGAAGGAAGTTTACCATTCTCACCCTTGACATTAGTGAGTTGCTGTAATTTTTAGACTGGCACAACTTGTTCTTTTTATTACACTATTTCTTGTGCCAGGTCTGTATGAACTTGTGTGCAGTGTTGTTTGCACATCCTGCTTGGCCTGTATTCTTCAGTTTATGCAACAGCCAGCAGTGATTTTGATGACCGTTTTGCACCCCCGTATGGTTTATATATAGAGTAGTGATTTTTAATGATTTTGTATGGATTTCCGGGTGTCCTTGATTCCGATAACTTCAGAACTGCAATTAACAGAGAACTGTACTGTGGCTTTTGCTATGCAAGGAATATAGACTGTTGTAACACGGCATGATGCTTTCTTTATGGAAGCGGCATTTCTGCAGTTATCTTAACTTGTTTGCTTTATTTTGTAATAAACTAAGCTATGGAGCCTATCATAACATCTGATTTATTATGCATTAACGCAATAAAGCAGGGTGGGCTATTCATTTTCCCGAGGGGCCACATGAGAGACCGTGACTGTTATGCTGGGCCAAACCAATAGGCTGAAATTAATTCTACTCAATATTAATATCAATTTATTATTATATTATTGATAATTACAATTATCGTATTTTTCGGACCATAAGACGCACTTTTTTTTCCTCCAAATTTGGGAGGAAAGTGTGGGTGCGTCTTATGGTCAGAATGTAACATATGGGGAGGGGGGCAGGGGGCAGCGGTGGAGTGGAATCGCAGGAGTCAGGAAAATATCCCCTCTGCTGCAGGAAACCAGAGCTGGGGAAACCACTGGTCCTGATACTTAAGTGCAGTGAATATTCATTAGCCGCTTCCCCGCCCACCTATCAGCTGAGCAGGGAGCAGCAAATGACAGCCACATGGTTTCCCCAGCGCCTGATTCCTGCAGCAGCTGGGGAGATCTGTGTCTGAAGGAGGCGGCAGGAGCAGAGTGCAGCAGGAGGCATCGCATACCTGACAGCACAGGGGCTGTGCTGATGCAATGCTGAATGCTCCTGTGGAGGACCTGTGATGAGTCATGAAGAGGGCGGGCAGGAGCATCACATGACCACACAAAGCCCTGCCTCTTCATGATGTCATCACAGGTCCTGCAGACACACTGTACAAAGAATTAATTAAAAGGTTAGTAATGACAGCACATAAAAATCACTCTGCCATCCTGTGGTGGACTATAACTCAGCATGCCATAGGATCTGCAGGACATGCTGAGAATTATAGTTCTCCCATGGGATTTAAAGCAGCACTCCAGTGTTATTTTTCAGTGCTGAAGTGGTGCTTTAAATATAAGCCCCGTGCCCCCATTCATATACTCACCCTCCAGCGTCTTCACATAGTACTTTACAGACACCACACTGGTCCTGCAGCACCATCTCCTACCCTTAGCTTCCAACATAATAACATACTATTATATATAATAACACCACATATAATAGTATGTCATTTATGTTATTAAATATTTTACCACATTTTTTGCTTCAAATATATTTTTCCCTATTTTCCACCTCTAAAACCTGGGTGCGTCTTATAGTCCGGTGCGTCTTATAGTCCATAAAATACGGTAATAATAAATGTATCACTTAATTTTGAACCCGCGTACAGTCCCTTTTGGATATCGTATGAACCCCCCACAGCCCCTTATATGCTGTAAGAGCCCCATACCGGACTCCACCTATATTCGGCATGTCGCCCCCATAGCTTCCCCATGCCACCCAAACAGCCCATACACATGAAAAAAAAAAACACCACATCCTCGCCTCGGTCCCATTCCCCTCACTGCCTCTCTCTGCCTTCGGTGCGCTGACTCTCTGCAGTAAACAGCTGACGCGATGAAATTACGTCATCGCGTCAGCTGCTTCACATGCTGATTGATGGAGGAAGTGGCCGAAGGCCCCTCCTCCACCAATGCAGTCAGCGCCTATGGAGACAGCGAGCGGTCTGGCACGGTGCGGACGGTGGGCTTCTGGTTTTCAGCCCCACGGCTGTCTCGGTCCGTGGGCCGGACTGAGACAGCCAGAGGGCCGGATGTGACCCGTGGGCTGCACTTTGCCCAGGTCTGCAATAAAGGGAATGTGGGATCAGAAAATAATTTAAGCTTTTAAAAGGGCCTGTCCATGACTAGGACAACCACTTCTTGATCGGAATGTCTGTTCTGATTAAAATAAAAACACCTGTACTCGCCTCTTGTCAGGGCTCTGCTGAAGCTGCGACTCCTTAATTTCCTTGTCTTGGAGTCTGCAGTATGACTGAGCATGTACATAAAGTGCAGCACAGATTCATCCCAACTAAAAGCCCAGATCCTTAGATCAGGAACAGAACGGACATTTCATAAGTTTCCCAAATTATTATGAAAGTATTTACAGCACGTCCTGCATTGTACTACTGAACCTAATTTGTTATATACTTTAGGAGTCAGTCCATTTTATACCGACTCCACTTCTCCGACTAAACAGCGCTGCCTCCTGTGCCGCCACTGTTCCAGCGGTGTCAGCACTCGTATTCCTGGCTCACATGTGGTTATGTCACTTGAGCCATGTGCCCAATCAGCGCTGGCGTCACTGTCTGTGCCTCCCGAAACATTAGTAATCAAGAGGAAGTGAGCGGCCAGCCCCAGCTGTCACTTCCTTTTGATTACATACCTGTCTGAAGGCGGGGACAGTGACGCCAGCGCTAAATGGGCATCGGGCTCACACTGTCATAACCACGAGAGTCCCGGGATTGTGAGTGCCGGCACAGGAGGCGAGTATGTGTTTCATTTTAACGGGGCCAAACATTCAGATGTAGAAGTGTTTATTTTTATTTTTTGTTTTCCCCATTTGTGCTATTTTTTTTCTATTCACTTATTAAAAAAAAATAAAAAATCTTCCAATTTTCACACTGACCACTAAGCCTAATAGTCAACTCGTACTTTCTTTTCTTCATATGGACTTTAGAAGCAGTAACCTGACTCAGCCCAAGTTTGTATAGAAGCATAAACTCATTATGAAGGGGGAGAATATGAGCTGTTACATCCCTGTAGGATCACAATGGGTCCACCCTTCACTATCTGTGATAATGAGGCTGCTGATAACTATATACACAGGGTAGGCAGATAAGTTATTTTGAAAGTTAGGATTTTCACAGTATCAACATTTTTATGCAGATTTTCCAACTCCAGGCTGTATAAACCTGAGTGAAGCAGATCAGGTGATGTGTACCGTATTTGTGTAATGAGGGTGAGGTCTAAGGGTCCTGTCACACTCTTCAATGTCCCAAACGATCCCACCAACGATACGACGTGGATGGGATCGCTGGGACATTGTTAGCTGATCGCTGGTGAGCTGTCACATGGGCAGCCTCACAAGCGATCAGGACCAGCGAGCACACTGGTATCCAGTGTACCCATGGGGTAACTAAGCACCGCGCGGCACCTAGTTACCCGACATGTACCCTAGATACTGGCTCTCAGCGCTCTACAGCAGATGCTGGTAGCCGGTAACCAGGGTACATATGAGGTAACTAGGTGCCGCGTGGTGCTTAGTTACCTGATATGTACATTGGATACCAGCTCCCAGATCGCTGGTCTCCTTCTGTCACATGGAGCGATGCGTGCTGGTCAGCGGGAGACCAACAATCAAAAAATGGTCCAGGACATTCAGTGATACCCAGCAGGGGGGCTGATCGTCGCGTGTCACACACAGTGATATCGCTGGCTAGGTCGCTGTTGCGTCACAAAATTCTTGACGCTTCAGCGATCTCGCTAGCGATCTCGCTTAGTGTGACGGGGCCTTAAGTGTACAACACCCTTTATCAAGGAGTGCAGAATTATTGGGCAACTTGTTTTCCTCAAGTAAAATGGGCCAATAAAGGGATTTAACAGACTCTGAAAAGTAAATTAAGTCGTCCAGAGGGTTTAAGGAATCTTAGATGTTTTCGGTTTATTAACCTTTTGGATTGACTGAAAGCACTTAGTTGTTCAATAATAAAATGAATGATCAAAAATACAAACTGCCTAATTATTCATACAAAGTATAAGTATAATATTATGTGTAGTTGACTGTGTGGAAATATATATATATAATATATATATATATATATATATATATATATATTATGTGTATATATATATATATATATGTATATATATATATATATATTATATATATATGTATATAAATTTTTTTTTTTTTTTTTTTTTTTTTTTTAAAGGGACTCTGTCAACCCAGAATAACTGTTCAACCAAGTACAGGCACTTGGTCTTTCTTATCAGAGAAATCTTCTTTCTCCTCCAGAATTGATCAGTCATGAAAATTCTCAATTCTGGGGTAAAATCTGTATTCAGTGAAGGCACTTCCATTACTAAGAGAGGAGATGGCGGCTGCTACAAATACAATTCTATGTAGACAGTAGGAGCTGGAGGCAGAGCTCCTCCCTTGTATTTACATATGAGATGGTGGCTGCTATGAATACCATAATATACGTATAGGAGGAGAGAGGAGCTCTGCCTCTAGCTCCTCACACCTATATAGAATTGTATCTATAGCAGCCGCCATCTCCTATCTCAGTAATGGAAGTGCCGTCACTGAATACAGATTTTACCCCAGAACTGATAAAATTTAATCAGATTTGTCTGATGAGATATATTACAGTTGCTTATTTTCACATGTACTATTGATTTATAAAATAAAAAAAGTTACTTGTTAAATGTTTGGCTCTGCCATGTTGCATCGAGCGCCCGTACGTGGTTTGAAAAGCCATTCTGTGCTGATGGCCCCTTTTAACTATAGGTCTGTTTCTGATTTTCAGAATACATTACCTTTTTTGATTTTAGACCTTTCACCTAACTTTTCATATTGATCTTGGACACACCATGTATTACTAGTTTCTCTTTATTGCAAAGCTATTAGTTATCAAATGTTTGGCACCTAATGAGTTGACTTTATTTTCCACCCGGGGTGTGTACTTCTGCCTCCTGTATGACGCTGATCAATCCTAAACAGGCAGCAACATAGAAGTGCGAGGTCAACAGATCACATGATTTTATCTATTTCTGGAATCGCTACACTCTGTTTTTACTGGAGTTATACATTTGGATTACATGCGGTGTCATAAATATAATGCAGTTTACATGTGTATTGCATGTGTATACAATATAGTATATACTTGCAACAATTATAAAAAATCTCAGATGTACAATGCAGTATATATACATGTTTGTATATTATGTTTATATGTGACTCTATATTCTTGTTAAAAAAATATTTTTACTCCTTTCATACTTCGCATATCTGCCCTTTTTTACCTTGTTGTAAGGTTTCACTCCCTGATTTTGTAATAAAATAACAATTTTAAAATTACTTCAACCCTGGACCTTTGATCGGTTCTTTTCTCCTTGTCTTTTGTACATTACAGTTCCTCTGTGTTTCCTGTATTTTTCTGACTTTCTAAATGTAGAGAAATTACCTATAGCAACCCGTAAAAAAAAAAAAACAACCTCCAGTAGTCTGACTAGTCTTTGCTCCATTGACATAAATTAAAGACTTTTATGTGTGGGTTGAAAAGCAATTCTCTATAGATGAGCATGAAATGTTGTCAAGAGAAAAATATAAATTGGGGAAACAAATCCCCTGACATTTTATAAATACAATACTTTTTTTTGGTGTTATATATCAAATTAAATCAACTTTTAAAATCTATATCTTTATTTAAGAATGTAAAAAAAATCCACTGTACACATGAACATTTACGGTAAATAACCAAATTTTCAAAAGAAAGCTTTAAAATGAGTTGTAAGTGCAAGGGACACTATCCCTTGCACCCTAGCACCAAATGATGTGGCATCCCGCTCACCAACAGCTCTCCCTAATTGTCCCAGGATTGTGAACCATGTAAATAAGTGATACAAAATGTTACATTTACCAAATACACAGACTGAGGGAACCAAAAAATATCTATTCCTGGTACAAGTCACAATACATCAAAACATAGTAGAAATCAATACATAATGAAACAGGTAGTAGAATTCGATAATGGGTCATGCATGAGGTTAATGTGATCATCTTAATACTATGTAAGACAACCTCAGGACGTCACTGATATAAATAAGAAATATTATAAATACTAGCTTGGCCCATGCGCAGTTTTCGCCATTGGTCGTCGGGGGCGCAGGTAATTTCGGAAAAAGCAACTGGGCAAATGTAAATGTATTTCATGAGATGATGAACACAGACAGGTATTTATATATGTAGATTGGTAATACAATAAATTGGTTTGATAAGTAGAGGCCAGAAAATGTCTTCCGGTTGAGGTGCCACCTGCAGGTCATTGTGTCTTTCTGCAGGTTTATGAAAATGAATGATTAAACTGTATTTAGTGATAAAATCGTGAATGTGTGGTTTGTTTGGCTCTTTTTTTTGCTGAAGGGGGCAAGTTTACCTTTCAAATGGTGTATCATTTGTGTGTGTGGGGTGAAGTAATCACAGAAAAAGCAGTGCATGTTTACAAATGTGTTTGCATATGTGACTCACCTGCAGTGAAGTGTGCAATCCTCCATTGTGCCTGAAATAGGCTGGGCAAGCTGGAAAGACCCCAAGGCAAATGTTTGGATTTGTTTGTGATGTCTGTAAGCAGCTTTGTGGTAGTGTGCTGCCACCTGCAGGTTATTTGACTTTTCAAATGGTGTATCATTTGTGTGTGTGGGTGCAGTATGAGCGGAGATACAAAGTAATCATCAAAGAACAGTGTTTAGAAATAGATATTGTGCTTCTCACAAAGTTAATTTATTTCAGTTCTTCATTACAAAAAGTGAATCTCATATATTATATAGAGTCATTACAAACATTGCGTGTTTATTTCTGTTAATGTTGATGATTATGGCTTACAGCTATTTAAAACCCAAAAGTCATATGGTATTAAAGGGAACTTGTCAGCTAATTTTTCGTATATAAGGTGCGGCCACCGACTTTAGGGGCTTATCTACAGCATTCTGTAAGGCTGTAGATAAGCCCCCAATGTAACCTGAAAAACAAGTTATATTATACTCACCTGGGGGGGGGGCAGGTCCGGTTCCTCCCATCTTCTTGCGATGTTGTCATCTATCCTGCTGCCTGTCGCGGCTCCTGCTCAGGCGTACTTATCTGCCCTGTTGAGGGCAGAGCAAAGTACTGCAGTGCACATGCATCGGGAAAGGTCAGAGAGGCCCAGAGCCTGCGCACTGCAGTACTTTACTCTGCCCTCAACAGGGCCGCGACAGGAAGCAAGGAAGATGACGACATTGCCAGAAGATGGGAGGCGCCAGACCCGGACCTGCGACATCCATCAGACTGCACCGGACCACCCCCTCAAGTGAGTATAATATAACTTGTTTTTCTTATCTTTCGGGTTAGATTGGGGGCTTATCTACAGCATTCCAGAATGCTGTAGATAAGCCCCTAAAGGCTGTGGCCGCATCTTTTATCCGAAAAAAAAGGTGACGTGTTCCCTTTAAGACAAGTGATTTAATGAGATTATATATATATATATATATATATATATATATATATATAATATATATATATATAAAATCTCTTTGTGTGTAATATTTGTGTGTGTGTGTGTGTATATATTGTATATATATATATATTTATTATATATATTATATATATATATATATATATATTGTTTGAATCTATTTTTAAAGGTAATATATCTGAATAGTATGCCCTCCCCCCACCACGCACATACACAAACTTTGTATGGTCATGTTGCTGTCTGAAAGAGAATATCATTCACACCTTTATTAATGTATTGTGTCACTACCTGACTAAAAAAAATTGCTGTTTTAATTCATTCATATGCAAATCACCCTTAAAGGGAGTCTGTCACGCCATTTTTCGGGAGTATAATATAACTCGTTTTTCTTATCTTTCAGGTTGCATCAGGGTTTATCTACAGCATTATATAATACTGTAGATAAGCCCCTGATGGCTGTGGCTTCAGCTTGTATACGAAAAATGGGGTGACAGATTCCCTTTAAGTGCTCAGGGAGGGTCAAAGCACTTTCCAATCCTCTGGCTGACTTGCTGTATTCACAACCTTTCTCTGCTTCACTGACAGCTCACTGGCTTCAGTACATAGTCGGTGAGCTATCTGTCAAGCAGAGGAAGAATTGGCTGGGTGTGAAAGAGCCAGGGAGGCAGAGACTTGGGAAATTTTTTACATTCCCATAGAAGTGCACTTAAGGCTCAGTTGCGTGTGAATCAAAACAGTGATTTTTGTATCAGTAAAAGAGCAACATGACCATCTAAACAGTTTTGGGGAATAGATCATTCGGACCGATTTTTTTATTTTTTTTATTTTTTTATTATTATTTTTTATTTTTTTATTTATTTTTTTCCCCCTTTAAACTATTTTGAACATGACTATAACCAGAGCATTCCAAAAGCAGCATGTGAGGCATCTCGCTCAGCCAGTGCCCTGCTCAGTAACACCCACTTAAATTTTTTATTTTTTTTTTACTCTGCTCTGCAGCCGCTATTACACCACATATACAGTTCAGCATGAACCCTTAACGTGTCCCTGCCTTGTGATGTGGCTCAGATGCTGAGCCTGCATCTTTCTCTATACTTGACGGCTGTTTTAATCAGCCATGAACCGCCTCTAACAGATGCGGGTGGATCTGAGATCCATCCACGGCTGTTAAGTTAAATGCCGCTTTCAATCACTGATAGCGGCATATAACACCCGCCAGGTGAAACGCGTCAAAAGTCCCACCCAGTGGCGACCCTATCATATGATCGGGGTGCCGATGGGTTGTCATGACAGCCGGGGGGTCCGCAGAAGGCCCCTGTGCCCATCATTGTGAATCTCTGTGAACGCTGGCCTGTGCCAGCGTTCATAGGAGATCGTGATTTTTGCTAGACCTGCTATGTACAGGTGTGTTGAAAATGTTTGCCCCATTCCTGATTTCTTATTCTTTTGCATGTTTGTCACACTTAAATGTTTCAGGTCACCCCAAAAAAAAATATTAGACAAAGATAACACAAGTAAACACAAATTGCAGTTTTTAAGTCGTCTTAATTTTTAAGGGAAAAACAAATCTCAGTCCACAGAGTATTCTCTCAAAAGTCTTGGATATCATTAAGATATTTTCTGGAAAACTGAGATGAGCCTTTGTTCTTATTGCTCAGCAGTGGTTTTCGTCTTGGAGCTCTGCCATGTAGGACGTTTTTGCCCAGTTTCTTACTTATGGTGGAGTTATGAACACTGACTTTAACTGAGGCAAGTGAGGCCTGCAATTCTTTGGATGTTGTTGTGGGGTCTTTTTGGATTTTTGATCTCTTGGATGAATCGTTGCTGCGCTGTTGAGGTAATTTTGTACTGCTGGCCACTCCTGGGAAGATTCACCACTGTTCCATCTTTTCGCCATTTGTGGATAATGGCTCTGTGTATTCTCTGGAGTCCCAAAGCTATAGAAATGGCTTCATAACCTTTTCCAGACTGATAGATCTGTTAGTTTGTTTTTTGGATTGTGGCATGATGTCTAGCTTTTGAGGAGCTATTGCTCTACTTCACTTTCAGGCCCTATTTAAGTGATTTTCTTGATTGAGAACAGGTGTGGCATTAATCAGGTCTGGATGTGGCTAGGAAGCTTCTACTCCGCTTCCCAAAGATGTGATTAAACCACAGTTAATTTATGTTTTAAGGTGGGGGGGGCAACCAATCACTTTTTTTTAGGTTTGGACTGTATTCCTTTTTAAATGAATGTCTTTATTATTCAAACTGCATTTTGTGTTATCTTTGTCTAATATTTAAATCTGCTTGGTGATTGAAACATTTGAGTGTGACAAACATGCAAAAGGATAGGAAATCGGGAAAGGGGCAAACACTTTTTCACACAACTGTATAGCGCAGGCGATCGGACATTCGCTGCTTCAAATCTCAGAAGTGAACTATTAAAGTGATAAGTTTAAAAAAAAAAAAGTTCAAATCCCCCTTTTGCCCCATTAAAAATAAAACCATAATAAAATATAAATACACATTTGGTATCTCTGCATTTAGACACTTCAGATTTATCAAAAGATAAAATTAATTAGATCGGCAAACGACATATAGCGAGAAAATATATCGAAAACCCAGAATTACGTTTTGTTTTTTTTTTGGTTGCCACAACATTACAATAAAATTCAATAACGGGCAATAAAAACATTGTATCTACCCCAAAATGGTATCAATAAAAACGTCAGCTCTCGGCACAAAAAAGCCCTCACACAGCCCCAGATCCTGAAAAATTAGAGTGTTATGGGTCTCTGGAATCATCCAATTTTCTGAATTTTTTTCACCATATAAAATAAAAAATAACGAATACTTATCCGGTAACTGCATACTTGTACTGACTTGGGGAATCATATTCCAGGTCAGTTTTACCATATAGTGAACGTGGGAAATTCCTCCACCCCCCCCCCCAATAAAAAAAATGAAATTTCCCTTTTTTGCAATTTTACCGGACTTGTTTTTTTTTTTTTTCCCGTTTCCACTACACCATATGGTAAAATCAATGGGATCATTCAAAAGTACAACTTGTCCGCAAAAAAGTCCTCATATGGCTAGATTTATACAAAAATAAGTTATCGCTCTTGGAAGAAGAGGAGGAAAAGAGCAAAAAACGAAAAATCTTTCTAGGGCGAAGAGGTTACATTTTTCATACAGGTCCCTTCTCAGTAAAGAGCCCACTTTCAGTGAGTTGAAACTGTCATGGTGAGGCCCTTTGTAACCGAAGTACCATGTTTTGGTTAAATCTTTTCTAGCTTATAGACTATAGAGGCTGATTTTAACCCATACACGACATCTAAGGGGACTATTAAAGTAAAAAGTGAAAAAAGTTTACAAAAATCTAAAAAAAAAAAAAGCCCAAAAGTTCAAATCAACCCCATTTTTGCCCCATTTAAAAATAAAATGAATACACATTTGATATTTCTGCATTCAGAAAGTTCCGCTTTATCAAAATATTAAATTAATTTGATCAATAAACGACATATAATGAAAAAAACA
>JARQOD010000001.1:872632798-872778330 GCA_033576555.1 Oophaga sylvatica
GGAAATTCACAACGGCTCCCATATTATGCCATCCTGACCCTGAATTGGCTTTTATCATCGAGGTGGATGCTTCAGACTGTGCGGTCGGCGCTATCCTCTCCCAGAGGACAGGGGAAAAGAAGTTGCTGCATCCATGTGCATTTTTCTCACAACGTATGTCTGTAGCCGAAAAGAACTATGACGTGGGAAATAAAGAATTGCTCGCCATCATATCAGCATTCAAAGAGTGGAGACATCATCTCCAAGGGGCTGCACAGCAAATTTTGGTGTTGACCGATCATCGCAATCTGGAGTTTATCAGGTCTGCAAAATGCCTCCTCGGCAGACCCGTTGGAGTCTGTTTTTGAATCAATTCAATTTTGTAATTTCATATCGACCAGGCTCCCGCAACAAGAAAGCAGACGCATTATCCAGAATGTTTTCAAGCGAAGCTAATCTTGTAACAACACGCAAACCCATTGCGGCAGATACTAAGATCTTGGGAGTAATACATGATGGAGATTTGCTGGAAGATTTGAAGGCAGCATACGAAACAGATTCGTTTCTATCACATCCATCAGGGGACGTGCATCTGCTTTTTAAAAATCAAGTATGGACTGATAGTCGACGACTATATGTACCAGAAGCAGCTCGGTTAAATGTTCTACAACTAGTGCACGATTCTAAAATTGCAGGACACAAAGGGACACAGAAAACGCAGGAGTTTTTATCACGTTTCTTTTGGTGGCCGAACTTTCAAGAAGACGTGTAGAAGTACGTTAATTCCTGTGACATCTGTGCCAGATATAAGACTCCACGTGCATCCCCTATGGGACTATTGCAGCCTCTCGCCATCCCAACACGACGGTGGGGATCGATTTCAATGGACTTTATAGTAGATCTACCAGATTCCAAGGGAAAGACATCCATTCTGGTAGTAGTGGATCGACTTACGAAAGCAGCGCATTTCATTCCGTGTTCAGGTCTGCCTTCAGCAAAAGATACAGCCGATATGATAATTTGCAATGTTTTTCGCCTCCACGGAGTGCCGGATGAAGTCGTCTCAGATCGAGGTGTGCAATTTACATCCAAATTTTGGCGCAGTTTATGCTCAGCGCTAGACATCAAAGTACGATTGTCAACCGCTTACCATCCGCAATCTAACGGCCAGACTGAACGTAGAAATCAGACGCTGGAGCAGTATCTTCGTTGTTATATTTGCCATCTGCAAGACGACTGGGTGGATCTGCTGCCATTTGCGGAATTTTCATATAACAATTCACAGAATGCCTCTACGAAACAGACGCCATTTTTTGCAAATCTTGGATGTCACCCAAACATCCTTCCCAAAAATCCTGTGGCACCATTAATACCAGCAGTCGCAGAAAGAATCTCTCTATTACAGCAAAATCTTAATGTTCTGAAAGACACATTAAAGGAAGCTCAGGAGAAATACAAAAAAGCGGCCGACAGGTATCGGATACCCACTCCCACGTTTAGGATTGGAGATCGAGTGTGGTTATCCACTAAGAATTTGAAATTGAAGATTCCTTCTCCTAAATTAGGACAAAAGTTTGTGGGACCATACAAAATCAGTAAGATTGTGAGTCCATTGGCCGTACGTCTACAGCTGCCAACATCAATGAAGATTCATCCTGTTTTTCATGTGTCTTTGTTGAAAACCGCCACAGCCAATCCATTTCCAGAATGATCCCCTCTGCCTCCCGATGCAATTGAAGTGGACGGACAGGAGCAGTTTGTGGTGGAAAAGATCTTGGATTCCCGAATACACAGAAATCGTTTACAATATTTGATCAAATGGCAGGGCTACGACACGGAGGAAAATTCATGGGAACCAGTAAGCAACATCAATGCTCCTCGTTTGATCGGACAATTTCATCGGCGGTATCCTGCAAAACCTGGGCAAGTTGCGTCCAGAGGCCGCCGTTAAGAGGGGAGTATTGTCAGGATTTGAACCTGTGAGCCATTGCTTGCTGGTCTGTTCCTTTGCTGTGGAGCTATTCGGAACTTCAGCCTGAAAACCATATGAACTTCGTCTGGGATAGAGATCATCACCTGCCCTGCTGATTGTCCCCGCCTTGATTGAGACTGATTGGATAGAGATCATCACCTGCCCTGCTGATTGTTCTCGCCCTGATTAAGTCTGATTGGACCTGCTATATATACCTGGCCAGTGCAGCTTCCTGTTGCTGAGTATATTGTGGTGCTCAGTCTAACTGAGTGAAACATTATCTGAGCTCCTGATCTGGAAGGTGTTCAGCTGGCATCTTCCTGTCTCTTGTGGAAACCCTGCTGTTCCTACCTCGACCTATCATTTAAACGGACTTGGTGCTTGAGTGTGATCTTGGCCGGCCCGTGCTCGGGCGGGCTCCGTCATCTGCTGACACAGTGAACTTCCACCGCCATATACTGCACCTCCAGAAGTCTTTCCACGGTCCGGTCACCTGTGCATCGCTGCTCCGGCCACTGGCCTCTAGTCCAGTATCGCCAGTAACGTGACAATTTGTCTCCCTTCCTTTTCAAACTTTTCCTTCCTCTCGCTACGTGTGCCCCCTTTAAATCCTCTGGTAACATTTTTCATTCAGTGTGCGGTGTGAGACCTCCTGGCTTATAACCTTAGTGTATTAATAGGTGTTACTGCAGTAGTATGAGCCAAAGGAGCGTCCTCTTGGTATATGAGGGGAGGTATGTGTATTTTGGGGTTGTCCTAAATGTAGGGCGTCGGGGGACACGATGATAAAAAATATATTTTTTTAAATAAGCGACCTATTCCACTGTATGATAAATCCAGATCTAATAACTATAATTATATGGAAGACAGTGCTGCTGGCATTTCTCCTAAAATGTCATGTAACTATTGATCTCAAAGGAAACCACCTTCTAGATGTTTTCAAGCCAGACTGCCAGTAGCAAGGAGATGTTACCCTTGCCACGGTTGATGATCTCTGTAGCGTTATCAGACAGGATTGCTGTGTCGGTGACGTCAGGCTTCATTTTGTTTAAATACAGATATAGGAATTTGCTAAATAGGCACTTCCAAATCAAATATAAATCCAAAAAAGCAAGAAAGCATAGCATGCCATAAAAGGTTAAATTTTATTATAGAAAAAATATATGTACTAGCAACAATGCACAAAAATTAAAAGAGTAGGGACAATAATACAAAAAAAGCCACTTACAAATCAGGATATAGTGATAATGATTAAATATTGCACATATAGCTTTGGAGATTAAAGAAAAAAAGAAAAAATCCTTTTTAGTTTTCTTTTATCAAAGAGAGGTATATAAATAAATTCTCTCAAAAAATATAAGCAAGTGCTTTAAATAGACAAATGTACCAATAAAAAGGTGCAGGTGCAGAAAACAATATAAACATAGATATATAAAGTTAAATTACAATTCTCCAAAGTTAGTATAAAGTGCTAATGCATAAAAAGTATATACCTGAGAGCGGCTAAACACCCCATTTTGTTTAGTTCCTGTTGAGTTACCGACAAGTGTCTTCACGTAATTTCTCCAGTAAGCAATTACAGCTTTCAGTCAAATAGTAGAAGACTTTCTCCTACAATTGCTTTATTTTTTCTCTACTGTTCCTGTAATGAAGCTTTATACGTCCCGCAGTATCTCTTCTCTTAGAGGTGTTCTGCTTCCTGAGACGCCCTCTGGAAATGATCCTATGTGGTCCTTACCTGTCTGACGTTCGGGGGGTTTTATTCTCTGCTTCCTGCAATGTCCTTTGTGGAGTACACGTCCTTGCCATCCCACCTTGGTGTACTTTCTTGTGTAGCTAGTATACATTGTACTTGTGGATTCAGACATAAATCACGTTGTTGTAGGAGTCTGTCAGCAGAAAATGACTGTTCATATCCAGCTCAGGAGCTCGCGGCTCCCTTGATGTGGTCCAGACGTTCAGTGCACCTTCCCATTTGCTTGTTATCCATCTTTCTTTTCTTTCCTCTGGCCACAACTGTCAATCACAGAAGAGGGGGGTGGAGACTGTGGCAAAACAAGTGTGTGGGACGGTACACTGAACTGTTTGGCCACGCTTAGCGTGCAGCAGTTGCTTGTGCTTGGTTTGAGCAGTCGTTTTGTGCTGACAGACTCCCTTTAAATGAACTTTTCTATGACTTCTTAGTCCACCTACACATTCTGCTGGAATCTTTCAGACTTGTTGGCTTCTCCACGTAGAGCTTACACCGGCTCTTATATTTAGCACTGTCATGTTTTCTCTACTAATTAAGAATACGGTTTCTGACTATAAGAGGCAATAACTTTGCTTTAGTACAAGATAAGAAGCCCGATGTTTATATAAAGTGTCTCCGCTGTTTAAGTCGATTGCCTATATATAAACTGTAACAAAATGTGCGTTCGCCAAAAGTAAACATGATTTTTTTTTCTATTTTGTCAGGGTCAGCTCTCGATACTTCAAGAGAAAATTGATCATTTGGAGCGGCTGCTAGCAGAAAATAATGAGATCATCTCTAATATAAGAGACTCTGTAATCAACCTGAGTGAGTCTGTGAAAGATGGTCAGAAGAGCCCAGAAGCCATAAACGATAGTCGTGGATCATTATTTCCGCTCTTGCCCTCTGCACCTGCATTGCTTCCAATCAATAAGGAGGATTGTCGGTTTGCTTCTGCGAGTGGTAGCCAAAAATCTGATGTCCAGGTAAGCGTCTCCCAGGAAATGAAGGCTGGAGAAATGGCTTCCTGCTCTCTATACAGCTCGTGCCCGAGTTTCATTATCTGGGTACAGAATCCTGAATTTGTTTATTAAGTATTAATTTTATTATTGCATTGACTGCTTAACCCCTTCACAACGCGGCCAAGTTTCATTTTTGTATTTTCTTTCCCATAGCCATAACTTTTTTACTTTTCTTGCCACATAGACACATGATGGCTTGATTTTTACGGGACGAGTTGTAATTTTGAATGACCCCATTAATTTCTCTGCATAGTGTACTGGAAAAAAGGGGAAAAAAAATCCTGAGTGGGAAGAACTTGGGGAAAAAAACAAACAAAAAAACAAAACAAAACACAATATTGACATTTGTTTGTATGGTCTCCATTGTGTGGTTGAAAATTAACTGGAAAATGATTCTACTCAGTACAATTACGGTGATGCCAAAAATGTGTGTGTGTGTGTGTGTGTATATGTATGTATGTGTATATATATATATGTATATGTGTGTATATATAATAATATATATATTTATAATGTTACATGACTTGAACCTCCTATCAAATGATCTCTTGTTCTGTATATATCCATAGCATTGCTGCATATTGTAAAAAGGAGCTCTGTAATCACAAGCATGGGTGTGTTCAACAGACCCCCTGCTGTCATAGCAGCCCATCAGCAACCCATGATCACGTTATGGACACGCAGATGGGCTTTAATAATGACGTGCCCCCATGCTCGTGCGTGTTAAATGCCACTGCCAGTGTTTAACAGTAGTGTTTTAATAGGTTAACAATTGTGAAAGGCGCTTCAGATGACCTGCGATTGTTAGGGGCAGATCCTGACTGTAACTCACAGCCGTTACCTGCCAAGTAAGGGGCAGGCTCACCCTGTGAGCACGATCCATACACCTGCCTCCGACTTCCGCCGTATATATACGTCGGATGTCGTGAAGGGGTTAAAAGTGCTCTTCAGGAAACGCTGGTACTGTTGCATCCCTAGTGCATGGCCTGAAAGGGCTACTACACTTTCTGATTTTTGATTCACGTGGTCACTTTTTTTTTTTTTTTGGAAATTCTTCTGTAACTGTATACTATAAAGAAACCCTACAATGAATATTTTTTTCATTAAATGTGAGTGTACATATTAATATACTCCTCTACCGCTGACTCCTCCACTCGTGTCCAGCACAGTTTTGCTTCTCTTACGAGTGACCCGACGTCTCTGCACATTCTCTGGGTCATGCTGCACTCTAAGTGACCTTGAAGTTGCCTTTATGATGTACGTCTATGGAGCGTCAGAACGAGGATCCGTAGACTTTCACTGAAAAAGATGCGCAGACTGAGCCCAGGTAGTCTGCTTTGTAGTGATGCCACTAAGAAGATGATTCAATGGTGCCAGAGAAGGCGGCGGTAGATGAGTAATAATTATAATTACACTACACCCATATACATATTCACAAATTTAATGAAAAAAAAATATTTATGGTCGTGCTCCTTTTAACTAGAACATTTTGCCGCGGCACATGTAAGGAGTTTGAGAGTTGCTGTGACTGTCAGGCTGACATTTATGTTGCTCGCTATTTTCTGTGCCGGTGTGCACTTGCTGGTTTACAAAAGCCAAAATTTGCAGTTGTAAAAAAACAAGTAAATGCCCATTTTATGTACCATGGAAATCTTAAAAGGTTAGTCCCAAAATGTCAAGCTATTCCACATACATAGCAAGTTAGTCCCCTATCCATGTTGGACCCCCGCTCCAGTATTTGTGTAGGGCACTGCTGGAAAAATCTGAGTACAGCGCTTATGTATTTCCAGAACTAGTGAAACCTAGAGCATGCGCATCTCTACTCAATGGGGGCTGCGAGGCCTCATTCACGGAATTGCAGAGGGTCACATCGGCCTACTCCACAGATGGTGTAAAACCTTTAAAGCCTTCGTCCATATCATGGAAGAAGTGTTGCCTGATGTATGCTGCTGTGAAAAGGGTAAATTGGTCTTTTTTAACTAATGACCATCCCTTGTAGAGCCCACAATCCATTTCTCTAGTCGTTTCACCTAAGCATCATTTGGCAGACCAAAAAAGAGATCGTAGGTAGAACATGCCAACTGTGCTAATGTCGGACTCCAACCCATGGGCCAATATTGCCAGTCATCAGCGCCAAGCGTTATGCCGGTGTGCTGCTAGTGGATCAGAGCAGACAAGCAGCTCCATTAATCTATCATTACCGTTCCGTATGAGAATTTTCTTGCATTTCTTTTATTCCATATTTGCATTGAATTGAACATGTTTTTCCTGTCTGAAGTTTTTTCATTTTGGCCTTTACTTTTCTAGTTTAACATTAACTATTACTTAGAAAGGAGTTTATTCGAAGCCCATGACAGCATCCAACGAGAGAGGGGATCCGCCCTTCAGGAACAGGAAACCTACAGATACATAAGGGCGGCACCTCTCCCACGCATCAGTTGGTTTCCTGTTCCTGGAGGACAGGATCCCTACAGAATCCTTTTGGATGGACCCAGGCCGGCCGGTCGACCCAGGTAGCGGGCAGTCCCCTACTTCGATCAGGTGCGGGGACCCTGGAAGCGCCACAGTGGGTCCGGGGAGGATGCCACGGCTGTGTGCGGAGCAGTGGGGGAGAGGCATCCGGAGGATCCCGTCTCCTAGACCAGTGCCGGATGGTGAGTATAAGGCCCCCCCCCTGGGTCGGTATTTCTCTCCCTTCCCCTGCAACCTAGTATGCCCGCCTCGATCTCAGCCTGCCGGGGGGACGGCCGGATCGGGTACCGGTTCCATAATTACCTCCGGTGGTGGCGTCCGGTCCGGGCGGTGGTGGTCGGCGGCATCGGGTCCCGGCGCGGCGCCTCCGGGCTATCCCCCTCTCGCGCTTCCTGTATTCCTTTGGAGGGCGGATGTGACGTGGCGCTGGGGGCGGGGCTTGAAGCGCCGGGCCGGAAGTGACGGTTCCTTGGCACCGGCATTTAAACGTAGGTACCCCTTTGAGGACCCCTAGTGAATTGGTGGGATAAGGCTCCGAAACTCGATGCTGCGGTAGCCAAAGCTACAAAAAAATCCTCTATACCCTTTGAGGATATGGCCAACTTAAAAGACCCGCTAGATAAGAAAGCAGATTCTTTTCTCAAAGGCACCTGGGAAATGTCAGCAGGAGCCCTGAGACCAGCGGTGGCTGCCACCTGCACAGCGAGGTCGGTAATGGTTTGGTTGGACCAACTTAAATTGCAGATAAAAGATGGAACTCCCGAGAATCCATAATAAAAACACTGCCGATGATTCAGATGGCAGCAGCCTTTTTGGCGGACTCTTCGGCGGACTCTGTGAAGATGGCGGCCAGGGCGGCAGGTTTATCCAATGCAGCGCGAAGAGCGCTATGGTTAAAATGTTGGCCAGGAGATATTCAGGCCAGATCCCGCCTCTGCTCTATCCCCTGTGAAGGGGAATATCTGTTCGGGCCTGTCCTGGACGAACTCTTAGAAAAAGCGGGGGATGATAAGAAAAAGTTCCCCAGCGTACCGAATCCCTCGTACAGACGTCCCTTCGGTAGGAGGAGATTTAATCGTAGAAGATCGTCCAGGGAGCGAGTCAGATGGGACGATAGGAGAAGAAAAGGTACCGGATACATGTTCAACCGGCCATCTAAAGATTCCAAAAAAACCTCCCAATGACTAGCGGCGCCGGTGGGAGGTAGATTGTCAGCCTTCTATCCGGCCTGGTCCCAAATCTCCAACAGCAGCTGGATTCTAGGCCTTGTGGCTTCGGGACTCCGGTTGGAATTTTCCAAAATTCCTCAGCATACCTTTAAAATCACTCCTACTCGATCTTCCTCAACAGAACAGGCGGCCTTGGAGTTGGAGTTGCAGGGCTTATGTCACAAAAATGTCCTGGTGGAGGTGCCGGAGGGAGAGAGGGGTAGAGGCTTCTACTCCCCTCTATTCCTCGTACGAAAACCAGACGGTTCCTTCAGAACAATAATTAACCTGAAGGCTCTAAATAAATTTTTGATCGTGCGACGGTTTAAAATGGAAACCATTAGATCCACAATAAAACTGTTGTTTAAAAACTGCTTCATGGTGGTATTAGACTTAAAGGACGCATATTATCATGTCCCTATTCACGCAGATTATCAGCGATTTCTTAGAGTAGCAGTCTGGTTAGAAGGTTCTCTCCGTCATTTTCAATATACGGCCCTTCCATTCGGGGTGGCAGTGGCCCCTCGGGTCTTCAAAAAAATCATAGCGGAGGTCATGGCCCACCTGTGAGAATTCCAAATCCAAATAATACCCTACCTCGACGACTTTCTTATTATAGGGAGAACCGAGGACCATTGTCGAGAGCAGCTACATAAGGCGATATCTGCCCTAGAACAATTAGGATGGTTACTAAACATCACTAAGTCTCGGTTACAGCCCTGAGAATACAACAGTTCCTAGGCCTAACCTTAGATTCACAAAAACAAGAATGCCGTCTGCCACCCGACAAATTAATACGTTTACGTTACCAGATTATTAATGCTTCTAACAACCCTACCATGTCCCTTAGGAAGGCCATGTCCTTGTTGGGCTCTCTCTCTTCCTGCATCCCTGCAGCACAATGGGTGCAGTGGCACACTAGATCTCTTCAGAGCGAGGTTTTACACCATGATAAAATTCTTAACGGTCACCTGGAGGGCCAACTGACTCTATCCAGTCCCACGATTATAAACCTTCAATGGTGGCTGGATGAGGGTAACCTATCTAGAGGAGTGGCCTGGGAGTACAATATAACCAGAGTAATCACCACAGACGCAAGCCCCACGGGTGGGGGGGCCCATATGGGTGATTGTATGATACAGGGCCTGTGGGATCAACACCAGGTGGACATGTCCTCTAACCTAAAAGAATTGTCGGCAGTGGAACAAGCAGTAAAAACACTCCTTATTTATCTACAGGGTCATCATGTGCGGATTCTATCCGACAATCAGGTCTCAGTGTCATATATAAATCAGGGCGGCACTCGGTCCAAGCCCCTCATGCAAGTAGCAGAGCGCCTGTTCCTCATGGCAGAAAGACATTGTCTATCTATAACAGCGCTACATATAAGGTGAAAGGAAAACGTCACTGCCGACTACCTAAGCCGCAACCTTCTGAGACAAGGAGGTCTCTAAAAAAGGCTATCTTCGACCAAATCGCGAAGAAATGGGGTCAACCAGATGTGGATCTCTTTGCCACCAGAAAGAACAGAAGGTGAAACAATTCTGCTCCCTAAATCCCAGAGAGGGTCCACTAGCGGTAAACGCTTTTCTGATAAAGTGGGACTTTGCGCTAGCTTACGCCTTTCCTCCTCTGGCCATGATTCCCCTAGTAATCAGGAAAATCAGGAAAGACAAAGCAAAAATAATACTGATTGCTCCCTTTTGGCCCAGGAGAACTTGGTTCTCGAGTCTCAGAGCCATGTCAATGGCCGATCCGTGGATCCTCCCAGACATTCCGGAACTCCTATCCCAGGGCCCAGTATACCATCCTCAAGTGACTGGTCTACATCTAACGGCATGGATTTTGAGCGGTCACTACTAATGGAAAAGGGGTTTTCTCTAGGTTTGGTTAATACCCTTCTTAAAAGCAGAAAGGAAATTACAACAAAAATCTATGCCAGAATCTGGAGAAAATTCTTACAGAACCCGACAGTTATAGTTCGGGATTCATTCCCGATAGCCCAAATCCTAGAGTTCCTACAGAAAGGTCTAGATATGGGTCTTTCCACTAGTACCCTTAAGGTACAGGTTGCCGCCCTGGGAGCTCTTTTTAATGGCGAGATTGCTAGAAACTACTGGATCAGTAGGTTTATTAAAGCAGCTGCTAGATCCAGACCTATAGTTAGAAATAGGTTTATGCCCTGGGACTTGAACCTAGTTCTTACGGCCATGACAGAGCCCCCTTTTGAGCCCATTATGGATGCCTCGATAAAAACTTTCCATGAAAGTGGCTTTCTTAGTGGCATTAACATCAGCGCGAAGAGTCGGAGACATTCAGGCACTATCCAGAATACCTCCTTATACACAGTTTCAGGAAGACAGGGTAATACTCAGAACTGATCCAGCGTACTTGCCTAAGGTAGCTTCCACCTTTCATAGAACTCAGGAGATAGTTTTGCCCTCCTTTCTACCCAATCCAACCAACCAGAAAGAACAGAAACTCCATACACTGGACGTGAATAGATGTCTCTTAGAGTATTTGACGGTTAGTAACTCCTGGAAAAAGGATGACGCCTTATTTGTCTCCTTCCAAGGCCCTAGGAAGGGCTGTAGGGTATCTAAAGTCACACTAGCTAGATGGATAAGGGAAGCCATTTCTTTAGCATACTCCTCGAAAGGGAAGCCGGCACCGGAGAAGCTGAGGGCACATTCCACCCGGGCCGTGGCAACCTCGTGGGCGGAGAGGTCGGAGGTCTCTATCGACCAGATATGTAAGGCCGCTACTTGGTCCTCTCCAAGCATATTCTTTAATCATTATAGATTAGACTTGGGTGCTTCATCTGATCTCTCCTTCGGTGCTAAGGGTGCTGCAAGCTGTAGTCCCTCCCTGAGTAGTTATTACTCTCTGTAATTCTCTCGTTGGGTGCTGTCATGGGCTTCGAATAAAGTCTTACCGTTAACGGTATTTTTCGAAGACCATGACATCACCCCTGGTATTCCCTCCCTTTTATCTCAGCGGCGCGCACTTCTTCTTCTTATAAGTTTTCACTTAGAATGAGATACTTAACGCAGTTGTGTTGAATAAAATTTTATGTGTCATTAACCTTGGTGGTCCTCTTGTGCTCTGTAAACCAACTGATGCGTGGGAAAGGTGCCGCCCTTATGTATCTGTAGGTTTCCTGTTCCTGAAGGGCGGATCCCCTCTCTCGTTGGGTGCTGTCATGGTCTTCGAAAAATACTGTTAACAGTAAGTAACTAAGACTTTCACTAGTTCAGTTCTTATACAATATACGTGTCTGTTCTTATTCCCCATTTCTTGTGTTTTCTCACTGCTCTACCTTCTTGGGGTTAAAAAGAAGAAAAAAAAAAAGTAAAAGCTAATCTGTGATCACTTTGTGTAACAGGAGTAGAAGGATTACCGTAGATAGGTTTACTATGAGATGGATAATCTTCCTATACCTGGTCCATCTAGCCATTAAAGCTTCCTTACAATTTGATATCTATTCCTGTGGTAAAGCCTTGGGCCCTCGTGTAATTATTCCCCATCAAAGCCCTTTTGTTCTGATACTTGACTGCTCGTACCCGGTGACATCTTGTCTTTCTTGAGGGAGAAACTGAGACTTGCTGTCTTACATTATTAATGCTTTTGAGACTTTTTATGCTTGTCATTTCCTAGGATTACTGTGTGTTTTATGTACACAGGCCTTTAGTATTATTCTACTCTGTTGCATACTTACTAGATATGGCAAATGTTGATACAAGCATCACTTTCACTTGCCGTGTTTGTATGGCAGTTTTAGGTCAGCAAGCCTTGCCCACTATAACCGCCCTCTAGTACTATCATTGTGAGCATTATATACAATGGGTTGCGAAAGTATTCACCCCCTCCCCCTTACCTGTTTTGTTACATTGGCAGCAGGGCCAGGGGAAATGGTTCAAGTCGAGGGGAAGATGGATGGTGCGAAATACAGGGATATTCTTGAGCAAAACCTGTTTGTTTGCCAGTGAGTTGACAACAAGAATGACTGGCACTTCCAAGCTAATGTAAATAGGTGCCAACTAGGAGCAGGTACTTTCATATACAATAAACAAAAAAAGTTGCACTCTGTAATGCTAAAGCATGTCCATGTGAAATCTATGAAATATGAATAGCAATACAGCTTCTGGATACTAGGAAAAAATGAGACGCTTTGGCCAATTCATGCATGCCCATCAACCAATGTCCAGGTGGTCTCAAAACTGATGGGTCCTAACGTGTCTAATGTGAACCTCTCTAAGACTAAAGTCTGAATTCCTGGGTAGATGTGAATACCTCTCTTCCAAGTCTGATTTTATGGTTAGTTAGGACCCTGCTGCAGTTAAAATGCACCACATGCTGAAGTGCGGAGTGCTCAGTCAGAAAGCTAATATACAATGACAAAGACTGACTGGCACTTCCAAGATGATGTCAACAGGTGCCAACTAGGAGCAGCTACCTCCATATACAATAAGCAAAAAAAGTTGCACTCTGGAAGTGCCAGTCAGTCTTTTTGTCACTGCATATTAACTTTCTGACCCAGGAATTTAGATTTCAGTCTTAGAAAGGTATTCACATTAGGCATGTTAGGACCCATCAGTTTTGAGATCACCTTGACGTTGGTTGATGGGCATGCATGAATTGGCTCAATTATGTGTCTCATTGTTTCCTAGTATCCATAAGCCGTATTGCTGTTCATATTTCATATAGTTCACATTGACATACTTTACCACTACAGAGTGCAACTTACCGTATTTTTGTTTGTAAGTGATTTTAGACTGAGATGGAGGTTCACCTTCCAACAATACAATGACCCAAAGTATACTGCTAAAAAAAAAAAACACTTGTAGTGTACGGGGAAATGTGTAAATGTTGTGGAGTTGCTTAATCAAAGCCCCAGCCTTAATCCAATTGAGAATCTGTGGTCAGACTTGAAGATTGCTGATCGCCTGTGGAAACCATCTAACTTGAAGGAGTTGGTGCAATTTTGCCTTGAGGCATGGGCGAAAATCCCAGTAGCAAGATGTGGAAAGCTGACTTTAGGGGGGATGAATAGTTATGCACACTAAAGTTTTCAGTTATTTTGTCCTGCAGAGTACTGCAGTGTGCAGGCGCCGGGAAAGGTCAGAGAGGTCCGGCGCCTGCGCACTACAGTACTCTGCTTTGCCCTCACAGGACAGATCAGTGCTCCTGCGCAGGAGCCGTGACGGGACGCAAAGAAGAGGCCGCCTTCGCCAGAAGATGGAAGGTACCGAACCGCGATGCCCATCGGACCGGACGGCGAACCGCCCCTGGGTGAGTATAATGTAACTCGTTTTTCTTCTCTTTCAGGTAACATCGGGGGCTTATCTACAGCATTACAGAATGCTGTAGATAAGCCCCTGATGGCGGTGGTCGCATCTTATACTCCAAAAATGGGGTGACAGAGTCCCTTTAAGGTCTTTTCCAAGTTGGCGTGGCAAATAGGATTCTTTGGGTCACGTATCTTTTAAGCTGCTCTGTTTTTTACCCTGTGAGCCTCGCCCTCGTGGTAAAGACTATAAAACTAGCACTAAGTAAAATGGCCAATTTATTCGGACTACCATGACAGCACCACGAGAGAGGGGATCCGCCCTTCGGGAACAGGAAACCTACAGATACAAAAAGGGCGGCTCCCTCACACGCATCAGTTGGTTTCCTGTTCCTGGAGACCGGATCCTACAGATGAAGGATGTCCCAGGCCCGGCCGGTCGGCTCAGGTAGCGGGGGGGGGGTCTCCTACCTCGGCCGGAGCGGTGTCCTGAAGCGCCACGGTGCACCTGGCTGCTTGGCACGACGGTGGTGAGACAGCAGGGATCAGGGTCCAGCGGATCGCTGCCTCCAGAGCAACGCCGGGTAAGTATAGCTCCAGCCTCCCCGAAGTGTCCGACAGGCTGGCGGCAGGCAGCGGTATTGAACGCTCCCCCTCCTGAATAAATTCCCCGGGATGCTTCCTGGTAAGCACCGTGGGCTGTGGGGGCAGCTGGAGCGCCGGCATGGGTTCCCACTGTGGACGCTGTGAAGCACCATCTTGGGGCTGAGTGACGTTCGTGGGCGGAGCCAGCGGTCACTTCCGAGTCGCAAGTGCCGGTGGTGATCTGAGCATGTGCAGACTCCAAAAAGATGGCGGCCGCTATCCTAGGGGACAAACCCTGAGAAAGCAATGCAGGGCAGGGGAGGCTGGGGGGGAGGCGGAGCATGAACGCTGGAAACCGGATAGAGGAAGATATAAGGTGGCCAAGCAGGGGGACCCATGCTTCTGGCCCATTCATCATAATGGAGGATGAGCAGCTGCAGCTTGTGCAGAAAGACGAAGCCCCAAAGCAGACTTCGGTAAAGAAGTCCCAGAGGGACACCAGCCGGAACCAGTCAGGACGGAAGACCTCTTCCAGTCGACAGGGGACTGCTTCATCCAGGACATCTTTCTCGCATTCCGGTATCTAATTTCGGCAGACGCTGGTAAGTGATCTTCGTGAAAGTTCACTCCGTGACGGAGCTCCCCCTTATACTATCATTATAGGGGAAGACATGCACAGAAAAAACAAGGCACAGGGAATGCGCCCTTTGTGGATGCCCCCTTCCGGACGACTGTCCGAAAAGCTTATGCTCCCCCCTGTATCCAGCAGACGGTAAGGTCTTGGGTAGTGGGAAAAAGGGAGTAGCTCTAGCCGAGAACAGTCTAAACTCCCCCGTTTGATATATTCTCAGGTGGCGGAGGAGACCCCCAACTTCACCCTAAATCTGAAGGACCTCATCAGGTGCGAAGTAAGGGATTCCCTGAGATCAATGACACCTGCGGGAGGTCCCAGACAAAGAAGTATTTCAGACTCAGACTCGTCGGTAGACTGAAAGAGAGATGAAAAATTCCCTGATTCACCCGTGTCGGCTTCCTCGTCTGAGGAAGACTCCAGCCGTTTTTGTCTGCCCCTAGATCGAGTGGACAAACTAATTAAAGCAGTCAGGGGTACGATGGGATAGCGGAGACCAAACCAGAAATGTCCGTAGAAGATAGGATGTTCAAAGGTTTGGACAAAACGAAGAGAAGAGCCTTTCCCTTGAATAAAAAAATCAAGGATCTAATCCTCCATGAATGGAGAAAACCGGAAAAGAAGGGCTCTCTACCACCGGCCCTTAAGCGTAGATATCCCTTTGACGAGCCAGGTACTAGTGTTTGGGATAAAGCTCCAAAATTAGATGCCGCGGTGGCCAAGGCATCGAAAAAAGCGGCCTTACCCTTTGAGGATATGGGGGCTCTTAAAGATCCCCTGGATAGGAAAGCGGACATCTTCCTTAAAGGAACCTGGGAGATGGCGGCAGGCTCCTTAAGACTGGCAGTAGCATCTACGTGCATGGCTAGATCCGTGATGGTCTGGTTAGACCAGTTAGAGACTCAGCTAAAAGAAGGGGCTCCCCGGGACTCAATCTCAGGTGCCCTGTCAACCATACAGGAGGCTGCAGCTTTTCTCTCGGATGCATCAGTAGACTCCGTCAGAATGGCAGCTAGGGCGGCGAGCCTCTCGAACGCGGCCTGTAGGGCACTGTGGCTTAAGTGCTGGCCAAGTGACATACAAACAAAATCTAAACTGTGCGCCATACCCTGTGAAGGGGAATATCTCTTTGGCCCTGTCCTGGACGAGCTGCTGGAAAAAGCAGGCGATGAGAAAAAGAAATTTCCCAGCCTAGCAGCCTCAGCATATCAACGGCCGTTTAATAGGAGAAAGTTTGGCCAGAGGAAGCCGGCTAGAGACCGTCCCAAATGGGAAGACAGGAGAAAGAAAGGTACCGGATTCATGTTCGGGCGTTCTTCTGGAGAAAGGAAGAGAACACGTCAATGACTAGCAGCCCCCGTAGGGGTAGATTGTCAACTTTTTTTTTAAATCAGATGATTTTTATTTAAAAATTGTCAGCATGAAACTTTGACAGTACATTTAACTTTAGCATATAATATAAACCGTATTCAACCTGACAGGCAATATAATTATTCTTACATCCTAAGTCCCCTACCCTCCCGCCCCTCCCCCCTAACCCCGTCCCTTTAAATCATTGCACATATCACACACCATGTCACATTTTGAATCCTTTTTTTCGAGACAACCCTTTACGATCCCTGTTTAAAGTACCAACTCAGAGGGTCAAGGGCGCGTAGGCAGACGCATTCTTTCTCTCATAAGAGCCTCCGAAGCCAGGCCCGGGTGCTCTATCCAGCCACCCCACACATTCTCAAACTGCATGTGTTGACCTCTTTTCGCATATATGTTCTGTTCCATCATAACAATAAAGTTAACCTTATTAATCAGTTCTTGTCTAACTGGCGCTTTGTCATCTAACCAGTGGGCCGCAATGAGCTTTCTGGCAGCATATAGGATTCTGGCTATGGTCAGCTTTCCCCACTCATCAACCGCGATATCCTCCATGCACCCCAATACACACGTCAGCGGGTTCCTTATAAGATCCACTCCCATTACCTCCTGTGTCAAATTAAGTGTTTGTACCCAAAAGTTCTGTAGGGCAGGGCAGGACCACATCATATGTAGGAGATCTGCCCCATCCTCAGAGCAGCGCGGACAGCAGGAATCCCTCCTCAGGCCCGCCCTCTTCATCCAGACCGGGGTCCTGTATACCCTATGTGTTAAGTAGAGTTGTGAGACTCTCCTGGCTTCACTCATAGAGACCTTGGGGATGAATTGTAATATGCTCTCCCACTGAGAGTCCGAGATTGGTCCCACATCCTCTTCCCATTTTTCTCTGGACTTAGCCGGTGCCGTACCAGGAATGAATCCAAAAAACCCCTATATACGAGGGAGATTAAACCCTTAGTGCCCCTTAGTGACCCTATAAGATTCACCATCGCATCTGACTGCACCACTATTCTTGATGTTTTAAGCTGTCGATTGATTGCATGCCGCAGCTGCAAATATTGAAAAAAGAGGGATTGACTCAGAGGGAATTCCTTCCTGATCTCCTCAAAAGTCTTAAGCATGCCGCCAACCAACAGCTGTGACACAAACCATATCCCGACCCTTCTCCATTGAGCGAATCCCCTCAGACGCATTAACTCCCCCAGTCTCGGGTCAAACCAAACCGACGAGAAGCGCGTGAGCTCCGTAATGCCCCTCCATTGTCTAACTCTTTGCCAAATCTTGTCCACCATAGCGATCGTCGGGAGCCTTTTAGGGTTCACCCGGAACCTACCAGCCTCTAAACTAGCAAGCAACGGACCTCTGCCCACTATAAACTCAATGAGCTTCCCAGCCGACGTAGATTGGGTAGGCTCCCCCCACCCCACCATATGCTGACATTGGGATGACATATAATAAACCCACGGGTTCGGGATTGCCAGGCCCCCCTCCTCTTTTGACCTCTGTAGATGTTCAAGTTTAATGCGTGCCCTACTACCCTTCCAGATCAAGTCCCGGAAAAGAGAATCAATCCGGTAGAATTTATTTTGCGCCAACCAGACAGGCGTATTATGGAGTATATATAGGAGTTGGGGCATGAGGATCATTTTTAATAAATTTGCTCTACCCGCCACAGACAGGAAACTTGCAGTGTAAACCTCCATCAACTTGGGAAGCAACACCTCTTTGTATTTTTTGTAGACTTCTCCTGGGATACCGTCCCCCCCTGGGGCCTTGTCACTAGGTACAGAGGCCAGAGCGGCCTCAAGTTCCTCCATATCAAAGGCTCCTCAAGAAGCCTCTGCTCCGCCAGTGAGAGTCGTGGAAGCCGCACCCCCACTAAAAAGTTATCAATTTCCTCCTCCGATGGCTGCACATGTGACTGGTACAGATTTGAGTAAAATCCCATCATTACCTCCAGTATGGCCCTACCGCCTGTATGCTCACATCCGTCTTTCCCCTTTAATTTAGTGATATACGCCGATTCCCTTTGGGCCGCCACTACCCTGGACAGAAGGTGACCCGCTCTCTCTCCCTCCTCGAAAAACTTCATCGTGCAGAACAGCCTTTTCCTCTCCGCAGTTTTCATAGTCATATTACAAACCTCTCTCTGCGCTGATCTCAAACGTTCCCGGGCCTCAGGGGTTTGCTCCTCAATTAGTGCCGCCTCTGCTCCCTCTAATGACCTAATCAACTCCTGGTCTCTCCTGCCCGTTTCGGTTTTAACTTGCGATATGTTTTTAATGCACAACCCTCTGAAGTAAGCCTTCATGGCTTCCCATACCATCAATACCGAAGCCGAGCCCATATTAATTTTAAAGAATTCTGTCAGGTCATCCCCCACATGGCCGTCCAGATCAATCAGCTGGAGCCAGAACGGATTTAGCCTCCACAACGGTCTCCTGGAAAACTCAGAGCCCTGCCCCTGAAGCACCACACACATAGGCGAGTGATCCGACAGAGTTCTAGCCAAATAAGTTACCTCACCCACTAGACTTAGCATCGGACCATTCCCCAGGGCCAGATCAATCCTGGACAGCGAGGCAGAGGCGGGAGAGAAGCAGGAGTACTTATAAGTTCCGGGGTGATGGGTTCTCCATATGTCTATTAGTGCAGTCTCCTTCAGAACCGCCCCAAAGGGGGTGCAATTACCACCCAGTCTCAGTGCCTCCCGACCACCTCTGTCCCAATGGGCATCAGGAACATTGTTGAAGTCACCAATTATCAGAAAGGGAACCCCCGGGAAATCGCCCACTACCTCCATGACCTTGTGCAGCACTTTCCCACAATACGGCGGAGGGATATATATCGAGATCAGTAGCATCAGTATACCAGACAATTTACATAGCAAGCATACGAACCGACCCAGCGGGTCTATAATCACTTTACACTGTTCAAAAGGTATACCTGTGCGAACAAGAACACTGACCCCCCGTGAGTATGAGGAATATGTTGCATGATACCCCGCCTGCAGCCATCTTTTTTTAAGAAGATGCATTCTACTCTTTATCAAGTGGGTTTCTTGCAAGCATATGACTGCAGGTTTGGCATCAAGCAAGAAAGTAAACATTGCCTGTCTTTTTACTCCGGACGCCAACCCTCTAACGTTCCAACTTATTATTTTTATTTTATCCGCCATTACCCTGCAACCCCAAATACCGTGTCATCCATTTCCTCATTTGTGAATTAGTAAGGCTGTCTCCCCTCGAACCTGTGTGACATAGACAATAGTTTAACATTCCCCCCTCCCTCCCCACCCTCCACCCCCCCTCACACAATACCCCAACTTCACCCAACTCAAGCTTTCCATCTCCTCCAGGTGTCACGGAGGAGAGGGCGTACTTTATCCGATTCAGAGTATCCACTTCACCAAAGCAAACCCGCTTTACTCCCCAAACTCTGGGAGTAGCATATGGCTAGTGATTGCAGCCAAACAATACTCAACAGTTAACCATAAAACATTCACATTTAGCTTTCTGTTAAATACATTTAACATGTCCAGAACACATGAACTAGAAAAAGGTAGGAAAATTTCTCCCCCTCCCCCTCCAATGCACAGCAAGATTATTTCCCAAAATGAGAGGGAGGGTCTTCCTCCTGAGAAAAAGGTATTCAGGAGGGAAGAGCGGATATATGTAAGATCCGGTCCCGATTAAAGGACAAGACCCGTCCCGATTAAAGGACAAGTCAGCTCAGTCAGCCAGCGGAGTCCTTAGAATTTGCCTTGCTGAGACTCGTCTCGTTGCTGTCCATCCAGTTAAGGGCCTCCTTTGCATCCGGGAAGAAATGGACAGTGTCCCCGTCTACCACTCTCAGTTTAGCCGGATATATCATTGAGTACGGCACACCCAGGGCTCTCAACCTCTTCTTAATGTCAACGAATTTGGCCTTTGCTTTTGAACCTCCATAGAGAAGTCCGGTAAATGGAAATCCTGGAGCTGTTGATTTTCAGGTCCGGATGATTCTTGGAAAAGCAAAGAATAGCATCCCTGTCCCGATAATGCAGAACCTTGACAAGCACTTGTCTTGGAGGACGGCCAGGGGGGAGGGGGAACGCGGGGACACGGTGAGCTCTTTCCACGGCATATAAACTGGACAGGTTGTTCTGGCCAATAGTGTTCAACAGCCACTGTTCAAAGAACTCGGTGGGTGCAGAGCCTTCCGTTTTTTTCCGGCACCCCAATAATCCGCACATTATTACGTCTTGACCTATTCTCTAGGTCATCAGTCTTTGCCTGCACAGCTGATATTGCAGTAGCCATACGCTGATGCAGCTTGTCAGATTTTGCAATAGTATCTTCCACAGTGCTAATACGTTTCTCAGCTTCCCCCATCCTCTCCTTAGTGACATGCATGGAGTGCTGTAACTTAGACATGCTGGCCTGCAGGACCCCAAGCTGTGCTGCCACCTCAGTAATAGTAGTGTGAGAGTGCATTGCCAGCTTGAACAAGTCTTTTAATGTGGGCTCCTCTGGGATCACCATCCCCCCCATTTGCCGCTTACATTCCTCCATCTCACCTCTCTCCCATTTCATAGTTCCTTGGTCTTCCTCCCGGCTTTCACAGTCACTCTCCTCACCATCCTCCACACCAGATTCCTCTGGCTCCTCTGCACTCCCCGCAAGCCCCCTCCGACCTCTACCTGCACTTGCCGGACACCGCTTATCTTCCTCCAGCCTGGCGAACCTCCGCAGTTTAGACACTGCATCTGACCTGCTGGGGATTCCCCCATCTTCCTCCGGGCCCGCCATCAATACATCTTCTCCACCGGCGCCATCTTGTGCCTTCTTCCCCGATTCGCCTGCTGGCCTTTTGCTTCCTTTCTTCCCAGCCATTTGCTTGTGCACTCCTGATTTACAGAGCCTGTGGTCAGGGTCAACACCCTCTCCAAGGAATGTGAATTTAACAGCTAAATAGTGGCTGCAATCTATCAAACTGTCATATATCCAGCGGGAGCTCCTGCTGCACGCGTCTGATCACATCTCCCTCAGGCCACGCCCCCCGGTAGATTGTCAACTTATTATCTGTCCTGGGCCCAGATCACCAACAGCAGTTGGGTGAAAGGGGTTATATTACAGGGACTGAGGCTGGACTTTTGTTCAGTTCCTGTGGATAAATATAAAATGACTCCCATACGCTCCTCTCAGAATGAACAAGTTGCTCTTGAGGCAGAGATAGCAGAGTTGTGCCACAAAAATGTTCTGTGCCCTGTACCAGCGTTAGAAGAGGGTAAAGGGTTTTACTCTACCTTATTTTTGGTTAAGAGGTTAAGAAACCAGATAAGTCGTACCGAACCATCATTAATCTTCGGGTCTGAATAAATTTTTGGTGACTCGACCCTTTAAAATGGAAACAGTGGGGTCAGCAATAAAGTTGTTGTTTCAAAACTGTTTTATGGTGGTTTTAGATTTAAAAGATGCTTACTACCACGTGCCTATTTGGGCGGCCCACCAACGGTTTTTGAGGGTGGCGGTTTCCATGAGTGGAGTAATCCGTCACTTTCAATATAAAGCTTTACCCTTTGGGCTCTCAATGGCTCCAAGGGTATTCACGAAGTTGGTCTCTGAAGTGATGGCCCATCTAAGAGAGTATGACATCCTGATTGTACCATACTTAGATGATTTCCTAATTATTGGAACCTCAGCTGACCATTGCCGCTCCCAGTTGGACAAAACCATATCCATCCTAGAACGCTTAGGTTGGTTGATAAATCGGGAAAAGTCCCGTTTACAACCCTTGAGAGTCCAGCAGTTCCTGGAACTAATCTTAGACTCGGAGGCTCAGGAATGTTGTCTACCAACCAGCAAGATTGTTCAAATTCGTCAGCAGGTGGTTCGAGCAGTAAATAGGCCAACTATGACTCTTAAGGCTGGGTCTCACATAACGATACACCAGCGATCCCGACAACGATATGCACTTGTCAGGATCGCTGGTGTATCGCTACATGATCGCTGCTGAGCTGCCAAACAGGCAGCGATCTGGGACAGCGACACTGCGGGTAACATCGCTTAGTTACCCGCAGTGTACGTTGGATACCAGCGCCCTGATGCAGGGAGCTGGTATCCAAGGTACACAGCGGTTTCCAAGCGCTGCGCGGTGCCTGGAAACCCATTGTGTACCTTGGATACCAGCTCCCTGCATCAGGGTGCTGGTATCCAAGGTACACAGCGGGTTTCTAGGCACAGCCCCGCGCCTGGAAACCCGCTGTGTACCTTGGTTACCAGCGGATCGCTGGTCTCCCGCCTGTCACACGCAGCGATGCGTGCCTGTCAGCGGGAGACCAGCGATCAAAAAAATGTCCTGACATTTCAGCGACGATCAGCGATACCCAGCAGGGGGGCTGATCGTCGCTGAATGTCACACACAGCGATATCGCTGGTGAGCTCGGTGCTGCGTCACAAAACTAGTGACTCAGCACCGATCTCGGTAGCGATATCGCTATGTGAGACGGGCCCTTTAGACATGCCATGTCCCTTGTAGGCTCTTTAACAGCTTGCATCCCAGCTGTAAGATAGGCGCAGCTTCACACCAGAACCCTTCAAAGGGATATCCTGGATAATGAAAGGGTCCTAGACTCACTAGATAGGAAGATGACTTTACGGCCTGCTACAATAAAATCTTTAAGTTGGTGGAGTAACAACATTAACTTATCAATTGGGGTTCCCTGGGAAAATCACATATCCCGGGTTGTAACCACAGACGCCAGTCCCTCAGGTTGGGGGACCTGTATGGGGGAGATCATGGTCCAAGGGCAGTGGGACCCCCTGATAGAGCTCCTCTAACTTTAAAGAACTATCAGCTGTAGAATTGTCAATTAAAGAACTGCTTATATACCTGCAGGGTTATCACGTCAGAATCCTCTCAGACAACCGGTAACAGTGGAATATATCAACCACCAAGGTGGAACCCGGTCCGAAGCCCTGATGAGAGTGGCGGAACGCACTTTTCAAACAGCAGAGAGACATTTTCTATCACTGACGGGCGCTACATATAAGGGGAAAAGACAACACCACAGCAGACTTTCTAAGCCGCAACACGCTAAAGCAGGGAGAGTGGTGTCTAAATACAGCCATTTTCACACAGATTGTCAGTCTCTGGGGTCAGCTAGAGGTGGACCTCTTTGCTACCAGACGAAACAGGAAGGTGGAAAAATTCTGTTCGCTAGATCCGTCAGAGAGGCCTCTAGTTGTGGACGCTCTCCTGACAAAATGGAACTTTGGCCTGGCCTATGCTCTTCCCCCACTAGCCCTGTTACCCTTAGTAATAAGGAAGATCAGGGAGGACAAAGCAAGAATCATACTGATTGCCCCATTCTGGCCCAGAAGGGCCTGGTTTTCATGGCTGAGGAAAGTGTCACTCTGCGACCCCTGGGTTCTTCCAGATCTTCCGGACCTTCTCTTCCAGGGCCCAGTCAGTCATCCACAAATAGCCGGACTCCATCTAACGGCGTGGAGTTTGAGAGGTCATTATTAAATGATAAAGGGTTCTCTGACAATCTCATTAATACCCTGCTTAATAGCAGGAAGATAGTCACAACAAAAATTTACGCTAAGACCTGGGAAAAATTTCTAGCCACTGCTAACCTCGGGACTGAGGGGGAAATCCCTATAGGGCAGATTTTAGAATTCCTGCAGAAAGGGTTAGATATAGGTCTAGCCACTAGTACCCTGAAAGTACAGGTATCAGCCCTCGGTGCCCTGTTCAACTGCGAGATTGCAAAAAATTACTGGATATCCAGATTTAACAAAGCGGCAGATAGAACGAGACCTATACAAAGAACAAGGTATGCACCATGGGACTTAAACCTAGTCCTTACTGCTTTGACAGAGGCTCCGTTTGAACCTATGGTGTCGGCCACAATTAAAAATCTGTCTCTCAAGTTAGCCTTCTTGGTAGCCATCACGTCTGCGCGAAGGATAGGAGATATACAATCTCTCTCTAGGGACCCTCCTTACACACAGATTATGCAAGACAGGGTAATAATTAGACTGGACCCTGCCTATTTACCCAAGGTCTCCTCTCGGTTCCATAGAACACAGGAAATAGTCCTCCCCTCCTTCCTTCCTAACCCCACTAACCAGAAAGAGGAGAAACTCCATACCCTAGATGTCAGGAGGTGTTTATTACATTATCTGTCAGTCACTGATCCATGGAAGAAGGGCAGCGCCTTGTTTATATGTTTTCAGGGTGAGAGGAAAGGCCTTAGAGTTTCCAAATGCACATTAGCAAGGTGGATTACGGAGGCTATTTCTCTAGCTTACTCAGCAGGTGGCGGTACGGCTCCACAGAATCTGAGGGCGCATTCCACTCGAGCCATGGCAACTTCTTGGGCGGAAATATCTGGAGTATCCATCAACCAAATATGTAAGGCGGCCACATGGTCTTCTCCTAACACCTTTTTTAATCATTATAGATTAGACATGGGTGCCTCCTCGGATCTCTCCTTTGGGTTAAGGGTGCTGCAGGCTATAGTCCCTCCCTAGAATAGTGTTACATCTCTGTAATTCTCTTGTGGTGCTGTCATGGTAGTCCGAATAAAGTATTAAGTTACTTACCGGTAACGGTATTTTTCGGAAGACCATGACAGCACCCTTAGTTCCCTCCCTTGCACGTGTATCGAACACTCCCTTTAATTATAAAGTCCACGTAGACTAGGTTGTTTAGAGTTTGTATATAATTTATGTGTCATTAACCATGGAGGTCCTCTCAGCTCTGTAATCCAACTGATGCGTGTGAGGGAGCCGCCCTTTTTTATCTGTAGGTTTCCTGTTCCCGAAGGGCGGATCCCCTCTCTCGTGGTGCTGTCATGGTCTTCCGAAAAATACTGTTACCGGTAAGTAACTTAATACTTTCTTTGTACCCATATGGCAGATTTAAAAATAATTACTTAGCAGAGCAGCATGACGAAAGTAAGAGCGTCATTACCCACGTTTAACCTGGCGACCTGTCCTCTTTAAAGATTATAAATAATGCATAAAAGATTGGAGATGCTATGCCGGTATTATTACTTTGTTGGGTTACGTCAGACTCATTTATGCAGTATCCCTATAGGTTGTTTCTATTTACTGTGCTTACACCCTAAATTCTGTTTATATTTTAACCACCCCCTATAAATAACAAATCGTATGTATTAGGATGTGAGTCACAATATAAACCTTCTGTACTTCTACCTGCACGTCCATAGTTATAAAGTCTACAGAAGAAGGATGGTTGAAGAGCGACTCCAGTGTTCAATGTTGGCTTTTATCTGAGAAGTCCTCCTTTTTCCTGCAGCACTAAGGGCCTGTGCACATGTTGCGTTTCTAGATGCATTTCCTCTGCGTTTTTTAACGTGCGGAAACGCATCCAACAGCAGCACAGTTCACATCCAATGTAATCCTATGGGAACCGCAGGTCTGCTGTGCACATGCTGCGGAAAAAAACGCGCGGATTTACCGCACGTTTTTTTCCGCAGCATGTCAATTCTTTTTGCGGTTCGGTAGCGTTTCCGCACCCATTGACTTCCATTATGTCCGTCAAACCCGCAGCAAAACCGCAGATTGAAAAAAGATCTGTGGTTTTGCTGCGGACTGGGGTGTCAAAGGGGAAGTGATGTCATGGCAGGAGGAAGTGTGTGGGCAGAGATTTGTGTGTGTGTGTGTGGAGAACACGTGGCCATACTGCAAGCAGCATGGAGGGCTATCGTTACATGGGATGGATGTAGGCCTTTGATTTGGTACGTATGTGTGTGTCTGTGTGAAGTCTGTCTGTGTCTGTGTGCGTCTGTCTGTGTGAAGTCTGTTGGTCCCCATGCGACGATAGTGCGAGAATTGTGCTCAGTCGCCATATGGGACTGCTACTCCCATCCGGCTATAGGATGGGAGAGTAGTGCCTGTGTCCGGCGACTGAGCACAATCGTGAGTAAAAAAAAACACATAACATACACTAAACATACATGACAGACAGTACATACAACATGCACACAGAGTACATATTACCATACAACACACCTTCCCCGAAGCCCTCGTCCCCTAGGAAAAAATCCAAAAAAATAAGCAATAAATACTCCCTGGTCCGCAGAAATCCTAATAGTGTCCCACGGCGATCTGTTCTGTCCTCCGGCGATATACTGCCCGGAGTTCTGCAGCTCCGTGCTGTCTCTTTACGGCACTAGAGCTGCGTGAGAATTTTCCCACGCAGCTGTGCCGTAAAGCGAGAGTACCGGAGTCAATGAACTCCGGTAAACTCTCACCCATGCGCAGTAACACACTGCAGGAGCTTAGCTCCTGTCAGTGTGTTGCCGGAGCCGTGGAGAGCACTCACATCTCCTGACTGTTCTCCATGGCAGATCGTCGAGGGACACTTGATATTAATGGACTTCGTCGGACCAGGGAGTATACAATTGCTTTATTTTTATTTTTTCGAACGAGGGCTTCGGTCGGATACCAGCTAAATAAAATTTGGTGAAAAACTTTGTTTATTTCATTAAAGTATTTTTATCTAATGTCTGTGTGTTTTATTTTACCTTTTATTACTTTCGGATTAATAATGGATCGGCGTCTTATTGACGTCTCTCCATTATTAACCTGGGTTAATGTCACCTAACAATCAAAGGTGACGTTAACCCCTTATTACCCCATATCCCACCGCTACAGGGGAGTGGGAAGAGAGAGGCTAAGTGCCTGAATTGGCGCATCTTAGAGATGCGCCATTTCTGGGGCGGCTGCGGTCTGGTATTTGTAGCCAGGGGGGGTGCCAATATCCATGGCCCCTTCCTAGGCTATGAATATCAGCCCGCAGCTGTCTGCGTAGTCTTTCTGGCTATAAAAATATAGGAGGACTCCACTTCATTTTTTTTTTTTTTTTGGCTCCCCCTATTTTTATAGGCAGTAAAGGCTGCGGGCTGATATTCATGGCCTAGGAAGGGGCCATGGATGTTGGCGCCCCTCTTGGCTACAAATACCAGACCGCAGCCGTCAGCTTTCCTACTCTGGCGCAGAAAATTGCGCGGGAGCCCACGCAAATTTTTTCACCATGCCCCCCCAAAAAATGGTCTAAAACAAAAAAACCTTAATTTTTTTTTCGGTTTTGCTTTTTTTGCTCCCCTTCTTTCCAGAGCCATAACTTTTTTATTTTTCCGTCAATATGGCCGTGTGAGGGCTTATTTTTTGCGGGACGAGTTGTACTTTTGAACGACACCATTGGTTTTACCATGTCGTGTACTATAAAACGGGAAAAAAATTCCAAGTGCTGTGAAATTGCAAAAAAAAGTGCAATCCCACACTTGTTTTTTGTTTGGCTTTTTTGCTAGGGTCACTAAATGCTAAACCTGACCTGCCATTATCATTACGAGTTTATAGACACCAAACATGTCTAGGTTCTCTTATATCTAAGTGGTGAAAAAAAATTCCAAAGTTTGCTAAAAATAAAAAAATTGCCCCATTTTACAAGACCCGTAGCGTCTCCATTTTTCGTGATCTGGTGCCGGGTGAGGGCTCATTTTTTGCGTGCCGAGCGGACGTTTTTAATGACCCCACTTTTGTGCAGAGATATTCTTTTGATCTCCCGTTATTGCATTTTAATGCAATGTCGTTGTGACCAAAAAAATGTAATTCTGGCGCTTTGATTTTTTTTCTCGTGACGAAGTTTAGCAATCGGGTTAATCCTTTTTTTTTATTGCTAGATCGGGTAATTCTGAATGCGGCAATACCTAATATGTGTGATTTATTTTTTATTGTTTTATTTTTATTGGGGCGAAAGGCGGGTGATTTGAACTTTTTATGTTTTTTTTTTTTTTTTAAATTTTTAAACTTTATGTAGCAGATTTACTGCATTTCTGTGAGCGCCGCCCGGTGCCGACAATGTGCCGACAACAACCATAGAGGTCTCTATGAGACCTCTGGCTGTCAAGGCAACGCGTTGCCGACCCCCGATCACGTGACGGGGGTCGGCGATGTGCTGATTTCCGACCCTGCGGCCGGAAGCGCTAGTTAAATGTCAGCTTTGACAGCGAGATTTAACTAGTTAATAGGCGTGGGCAGATGGGGATTCCGCTCGCTCCTATTGCGGGCACATGTCAGCTGTTTATAATGGAGAATGGAAGAGAAGGGGTTGGACAAGGAAATGACATCACATTTTTTTTTTCCTTAGTCAAGTTTGTCAAAGTTTATATATCTTTATTGCTGTAAAAAACGCAGACAATTCAAAGGCAAAACCGCACTGGAAAACCGCGCCAAAATCACACCTGCGTTTTCTGCCAAGAGGTGCGGAATCTTTGCGGAAAAATCCGCAGGCGAATCCGCAACGTGTGCACAGGCCCTAAGGCTAAAGAAATTAATGAACATGCTGCTTTTTTTTTCCGCGATGCGTTTTTTGCGCGGAAAAAAACGCACCATGTGCACAAAAATTACAGAATTCATTCTAAATAATAGGATGCTTAATTCATGCGTTTTTAAAGCGTTTTTGCCGCGAAAAAACTGTAACGTGTGCACATAGCCTAAGGGGTTGTCCAGAATTTGGAAAAGTCTGTTCTCTTCCAGCAGCTGTGTATATACTGTATGTAGCAGTCACAGCGTTCTTATGCCGTGAGCAGAGCCGAACTTCTGATTGACAGATTGTTGCTCTCTGTCCAACACTAGTTCTTGGGATGTGGAGGGGGCAAGTCTGGGCAAACTGCGGGCCACGTCCGGCCCACGGACAGGCACAAGCAAACAGACTAGAATGCATGCTCAAGCAGTCGCAGCTCTCCGGAGCGTGCGGGCCAGGTAGCAATGAGGAGTCGGAGAGGCCATGGTGCAGCCAGCATAAGGGTATGTGAACACTTTGCTGATTCTGTTGCAGTTCTGCAGCGGATTTTGCCTTGCGGATCTGCAGCAGAACTGCAAGTGATGTACAGTACCATTCTAGTCAATGGAAATCAAAAAATGCAGTGCACATGCTGCAGATTTTTTCTGCGCAGATTTGGTGCGGATTTAAAACTAGGGTATGTGCACACGTTGCAGATTCTGTTGCAGTTCTGCAGCGGATTTTGCCTTGCAGATCTGCAGCAGAACTGCAAGTGATGTACAGTACCATTCTAGTCAATGGAAATCAAAAGATGCAGTGCACATGCTGCAGATTTTTCCTCGCAGATTTGGTGCAGATTTAAAACTGCAGCATGTCACTTCTTTTGTGCAGAACTGCAGCGTTTTGAGACCTGCTCCATTATAGGAATCTGCAGGTCTCAAAAGGCAGGGGAAATCTGCACAAAAACTGCAGTAAATCTGCAGATAAAAAGGACAAAAAAAGGATAAAAACTTCACAGATTTTGACCTGCAGTTTCTGCCAAGAGATGCAGATTCTGTGCAGAAAATTCTGCAGACCAATCTGCAACGTGTGCACAACAGTTTCTGCCAAGAGATGCAGATTCTGTGGAGAAAATTTTGCAGACCTATCTGCAACGTGTGCACATACCCTAAGGATTCGGAGGAGGGCGGAGCTGCCATCTTGCAGACAGCATAAGATTTTAGAGGGGGCAGAGAGAAGGTGGAGCAGAGGGCGGAGCAGATGATGCAGCCAGGATTCAGAGGAGGCGGAGCAGACATGATGCAGCCAGGATTCAGAGGTGTGTGGAGCGGAGGGCGGAGCAGACATGATGCATCCAGGATTCAGAGGTGTGTGGAGCGGAGGGCGGAGCAGACATGATGCAGCCAGGATTCAGAGGAGGTGGAGCAGAGGGCGGAGCAGACATGATGCAGCCAGGATTCACAGAGGGCGGAGCAGACATGATGCAGCCAGGATTCAGAGGAGGTGGAGCGGAGGGCGGAGCAGGCATGATGCAGCCAGGATTCAGAGGAGGTGAAGCAGAAGGCGGAGCAGGCATAATGCAGCCAGGATTCAGAGGAGGTGGAGCGCAGGGCGGAGCAGACATGATGCAGCCAGGATTCAGAGGTGTGTGGAGCGAGGGGCGGAGCAGACATGATGCAGCCAGGATTCAGAGGTGTGTGGAGCGGAGGGCGGAGCAGACATGATGCAGCCAGGATTCAGAGGTGTGTGGAGCGGAGGGCGGAGCAGACATGATGCAGCCAGGATTCAGAGGTGTGTGGAGCGGAGGGCGGAGCAGACATGATGCAGCCAGGATTCAGAGGAGGTGTAGCGGAGGGCGGAGCAGGCATGATGCAGCCAGGATTCAGAGGAGGTGTAGCGGAGGGCGGAGCAGACATGATGCAACCAGGATTCAGAGGAGGTGTAGCGGAGGGCGGAGCAGGCATGATGCAGCCAGGATTCAGAGGAGGTGGAGCAGAGGGCGGAGCAGCCATGATGCAGCCAGGATTCAGAGGAGGTGGAGCAGAGGGCGGAGCAGGCATGATGCAGCCAGGATTCAGAGGAGGTGGAGCAGAGGGCGGAGCAGACATGATGCAGCCAGGATTCAGAGGAGGTGGAGCGGAGGGCGGAGCAGACATGATGCAGCCAGGATTCAGGGGAGGTGGAGCGGAGGGCGGAGCAGACATGATGCAGCCAGGATTCAGAGGTGTGTGGAGCGGAGGGCGGAGCAGACATGATGCAGCCAGGATTCAGAGGTGTGTGGAGCGGAGGGCGGAGCAGACATGATGCAGCCAGGATTCAGAGGTGTGTGGAGCGGAGGGCGGAGCAGACATGATGCAGCCAGGATTCAGAGGTGTGTGGAGCGGAGGGCGGAGCAGACATGATGCAGCCAGGATTCAGAGGTGTGTGGAGCGGAGGGCGGAGCAGACATGATGCAGCCAGGATTCAGAGGTGTGTGGAGCGGAGGGCGGAGCAGACATGATGCAGCCAAGATTCAGAGGTGTGTGGAGCGGAGGGCGGAGCTTTTCAAGGTCCTTAACATTGCTGTGTGCATTGACTTGTGTAGAGATACACAGGTCAGGTGACCACAGCACGCTGCCCTTGTCTCTTTCTCCAAGTCCTGACTTGTCACAGTGAGCCACCAGCCTCAGTACACCCCCACTACACAAATCTGTGGTTTTATTAAATGCATATCCCAGGTTAGAATAGGGCAAGATATTGGGCTTCATACACATGTGACATGTGGAGTGCATGGACCCACATGTGCATGAGGCATATATCTTTTATTACAAGTTAAAGGGGTCGTCCAGAGTTGGGATTAAAGTCTGTAGTCACTCTGTGTGACACAGAATTCTACATGTGAGTCCTCACATTGTGCTGTGTGCACAGTTCTCCAGGAGTGAGCAGGCAGGTATGTGACTTAAAATGTCATTTGCGCACTCCCGGCCACATTGTGACTGGATGGACACAGCCTCGATTAATGCAAGTGTATTGAGAGAGTCCGGACACCTCTAGCCAAAATGTCGGAGAAATGCAAATCACGTACTTGCGGTCACACAACTGCCTGCTCACAGAGAATCCTGACAGTGCCCACACCGTTACATAGAGACTTGAGCCCAAAGACTGGACAACCCCTTTAAATAAGGCACATGTATAGAAATGACATTCATAATGTGTAAACGCTGTTAACCTGCAGATAAAGGTTTAATCTGCAGGTTAATAGTGCTGCAACGTTTGGATCGTGGGCACATAGCCTAAAGCTATTTACCTGCAGATTAACCCCGTACCTGCAGATGAATAGCATTATCTGGCATGACAGGTTCCCATAATCATTTTAGGATCTTGGTTAAAATGCAAACAATGAATCCTCCCCTCCAACAGTGGCACCATTCTAGCAATGTCGGCACTGCTGTTGGCGGAGGGTAATGTGACATGGCTGCAGCTGATCAATATTCTGTCCGGGTGGAGGTCTGCTCTGACAATTGTAAAGGCTGCAGCCAAACAGTTCGGGCTCACTGTGGATAACCTCAATACTGGTTAACCCATCTACGTAGAATGTAAGTCCGCAAGGACAGGGTCCTCTCCCCTCTGTACCAGTCTGCCATTGTAAATTTGTTTACTGTAAACAATATCTATAACTTTGTGTGTAACCCCTTCTCATGTACAGCACATGGAATTAATGGCGCTATATAAATAATAATAATATATGTCAGTAAATGGCTACATAAAATAACAAAAAAAATACACCGGCGGCACTCAGCTACTCTCAACCATGTGTATCTTGTGGCTGCGGATAACTGCAGCCTTCATGTGACAATGACATGGGTACACGGGGCTCAGACTGAAAGAACGATGCCAGTGAAGGAAGTAGAAGTGTCTTATTTCATGATATTTTCCAGTTATGAGTTTTTGGCCTCTAATAGGCAGTAGTAAGTTACAATAATAAAATGGGATGTTATGCACCCTCCCCGATTCCATGGCCACCTCTCTGCCTCTGCTGTGGTCTCTGGTTACTGACTGCGGCAGACATCACCTCCACAGCCTGTGAGCTCATCGACTCCGCTCCATGTAGACAGCTGCTGAGCTCTGTAATTGGCAGCAGCAGTGATGTGAGCCGTAGTTGAGCTGTCACTACTGCAGCCAGTAAATTGAGAACAGTGCAGTGGCGAAATGGTAGAGCTAAATTTGGGGCGAGTAACATCATATTTTATTTTTTTATTCCCGCACTGGAGATTAAATGCTAGAAACGTAGAACTGGAAAACATCGTGAAAGGAGTTGTCTGGCTTTTTGGTTTATAAGTCTGCAGACACTTTATGTGACTGCAGACTTGTGAATCCTCACAGCACGTGCACTACGCGCTGTGAGGATTCTCTGGCATCGGGCGGACATATGACCGCAAGTATGCAATATGCAATCATTACATCACTAGTTAAAGTATGTTATGTTAAAAAGACGATTAAAGTAGTGAAAATGTGCTTGCTTTGCTGTAGGGGTTAACATACTGCATGTTGACCAGCTTCTAGTAGATTTTACCATAAAACTTAGTGTAACCTGTATTCTTACCTATATATACATCTAATTAAAACCGTATTTTCAAAAGCAATAAAATTATTGAGCTGAATTAATTTCTGCTGATTGGTTCAGCTTTCCACAACTCGCACTTCCTCATATGGCCCCTTGGGAAAATTAGTTGCCCACCCCTGTTATGGAGGGTTGGGCTGATGGCTTTAACCTGCATAATTGAATTTTGACTGTCTGCTGTCTGTATGGGAGGCTTCTCTTTCCTCCTAGTAGGTAATAAAGCATGCTCATCTGTTGACTGACAATGATGATAATGACTGCTTGGACATCAAGAGATATGTGTTGTTTGGTTTTCTGGTAGTTATAGGCGTACGCTCCATTTATTACCTTGTTAGATCTGCGGTGATGCTGTATATCCAAGCTTCATGTTTATAAAGGTGTGGGCTGTGTACACGCCAGTAAAAGTAATATGAATCCTGTGCATACTGTGGCTTCTTCCCAATGTGGCATGCTCATAATCTTTTTATTATTGACTTATAATACTGGCATATTTATTCTTTTCCTATGTAACACAAACCTGGAGTTGTCACAAGAGGATCTGTTAGCTCACCTGACTATCTAAATGTTTTAGAAAATTCTTGTATTTCAGCTGCAGATGGAAGGAAGAGAGCCACAGTATTCATTACTGATGGGTAGGCGGAGCCCCAGATCAGGATGTCACCTCAGATCAAAAGAGTGCTGACTGGCTGGCCCCTCCAGCTCGGGCTCCTCCTACTCAGCTCCAGTCTAAGATTTGAGGTCCAGAGGATGGTCGCTGCTAATGCAGCTCCTCAGAAGATTTTATTATTTTATATTCGGACAGGAGACTTGGATCACCAGTTGGTCTAGAGGTCTCAGGGGTACCAGCGCTGCTGTACCCCAACCTCTCCCTTGGCGGATCTGTATTTACTCAAAGTCCCTGCAGAATCCTTGCCGGCCCTGGGGGATGAGGATGGCTTCCCTGGCGGGACGCAAACCACACGTGCGGTCACTGCGCTTCCCGCCCTGGGGGGAAGCATGGGCACAGCGCCAGAAACCCCTGAGGGTCCCTGTGGCGCCTTGGCTGGTGAGTACTCCACACAAAATTTTATTATTAATGTGTGAGTGCTTTAGCGTCTGATGAACAGCGCTATTACATGTGTATCAGTATGCTTCAGCGCTGCGGTGACAGCGCTATTACATGTTTATCAGTGTATTTCACCAGCGCTGAGCTGATGAGTTTTTCCACACAATTTTTATTATAATAATGTGTGAGTGCTTCAGCGCTGCGGTGACAGCGCTACTACTTGTATGTCAGTATGCTTCAGCGCTGCTGTGACAGCGCTGTTACATTGTAGATGTGGTGATCTTTTGTCCGCAGGCAGATAGCTGCAGGACAGAGAGGGAGCAGGAGCGGGGGAGTTCGCGCTCAATATTTGAGCTAGCAGGGGGTGTGGCCTATCTATTCCCGGTCTTTTGAGCAGGAAGACGCGCGCTCTGGCGTTTCTCCTGCGACTCCCTCACTGTGGCGGCCATTACACAGGCTCCTGGGCTCCTCAGACCGCTCCTCTCCTCATAAGACACCACGGCCAGCTGGGTGAGTGCTGATTCCTCACCCCGCAGCGCAGCGATCGCTATCCTGCAGCTGCAGTCTCATTAGAGACATAAAATTGGCTGGGACTCACACTTCATATATATATATTGTGGTGAGTTTGCAATATTAACCCTTCTGAGGGTTATTTCTACCAGAAAAATTTTTTGACTGAATATCGCTGGGGTAACCCTGCCTGGTGGAGCGTTAACCCTTCAGCATATAAAAAAAAAAAAAAAAAAAAAAAAGAAAGAAAAACCGCATAGTTTTTTGCTGGTATTACCGCTTTGACCTGTTCATACAGGTGAGACATGTCTGAACAGAGTTCAGATGCCGCGGATCACGTCCCAGTGCCATTGCGGCAATCAGATACGCAGACCTCCACTGCGTCTAGCGCTGCGGTCGACAGCGGTGAAAAATTGAACGATATCGCTCGATCGATCAACAACTTGTCTGACCTTTTAGGTCAATATGTGTCTGCTAATTCCTCTCAGAGGAAGCGACGCAGGCCGTTACCGGCCTCTACACGGAGCGAGTCAGATGTATCTGATATTGGGCAGAGTTCCCCTTTAAATTCGGATGGAGAAATATCCGATTCAGATGCGGACGAGCCGCAGGGGCGTTCCTCTATGGCGAAGCGTACGGAGGCATTGATTGAAGCCATGAGAGATATATTACAGTTACCGGAGGAGGTAACTAGTCGTCCTGGTAAATCAGCACGCATGTTCCAGGAGTCCCGTGCTTCGCGTACAACATTACCAGCTCTGGATGAGCTTAATAGTGTAATAAAGGAGGAACGTCTATGTCCAGATAAGCGTTTTCATGGAACGCATTTCTTGGATACACTTTATCCTTGCTCTGCGGAGTCAAAGGCTAATTGGACTTCTGCTCCTGAAGTGGATGTGTCTTTATCTCAGCTTAGTAAATCCTCACTACTCCCTATTAAGGGAAAAGCGAGCTTACAGGAGCCTTTGGATAGAAAAGCAGAATTGGCGGCAAAAGCAAGCTATGAGGCTGCGGGTCATGGATTCCGAGCAGTGCTAGGATCCATGTGTGCTGCTAGAGCTTCTCTAAGCTGGTTGGCACGTCTGAAGACGGAGTTGCACAATGAATCTCCGTTATCTGAGATACGGGAAACTTGTGAATGGTTAGAAACGGCAGCCTGTTATATATTTGATGCCGGTCTGGATACGGCATCTCTGCTGGCCAAAGCGCAAGCTTCAGCGGTCACAGTCAGAAGAGCTTTATGGCTCAGACAGTGGGCCGGGGACGCAGTTTCCAAACAAGGGTTGTTGGCCTTACCTTACAAGGGTGGCCATCTTTTTGGATCCGACCTCACAGAGCTAATTTCCAAGGCTAAGGCGAAGGAATCAGCATTACCACAGCGTAGGGCCATGGCCTCGGTGTCCAGTAAGCCTGGTGTCTATAGTGGTCGGCGGTCCTTTCGGGGCCGAGGACGATCTAGTCACTCCTCGTGGGGATCGGGTCGTCCTTCTTCTCAGGAAAGAAATCCTCTCAGAAAACTCGTACTCCCTGGAAGCAGAGTTTCCGCCAGGACAAGCGGGAACTTGACAAAAAGCCCGCAAAGTCATTGACGCCAGGGGTCCACTCGAGGATTCTCGAGTGGGGGGTCGCCTGCTTCTTTTCAAGGAGACTTGGATGGCTCGCGTTCCAGATTCCTGGGTAATGCGGATAGTGTCGGCAGGCTATTTCATAGAGTTTGCTTCTCGACCCCCAAATGTTTTTTGTCATCTCCGTTCCGTCGGAACCCGAGCTTGTTGTCGCTCTACAGCGAGAGGTCGAATCTCTACTACAAAAGGGTGTAGTGATACCGGTTCCGTCAGAGGACCGAGGGAAAGGTTTTTATTCCAACCTTTTTATAGTTCCCAAAAAGGAGAACAAATTTCGCCCGATTCTGGATCTCAAGCGATTAAACCGGCATGTCCATGCCCGGAAATTTCGCATGGAGTCGCTTCGTTCCGTTGTGGCAGCTCTGTCACAGAACGATTTTCTGGTGTCAATCGACATTCGCGACGCCTATTTGCATATTCCCATCGGAAAGGCTCATCAGCGCTTTCTTCGATTTGCCATAGGTCAGAATCATTACCAGTTCGTGGCTCTGCCGTTCGGCTTAGCCTCAGCGCCAAGGGTCTTTACAAAAATTCTGGCGCCCCTCATGGCAATCCTTCGAAGACAGGGGATTACGATTCTCCCTTATCTGGATGATCTTTTGATCGTGGCTTCCTCGGAGGAGGAGGCGTTGACGGCTCGGGATTTGTCTCTTCAGTTTCTGAAGGACTTCGGTTGGCTGGTCAATTGGGAGAAGTCGTCCCTGGTACCATCGAGGACAATTCTCTTTTTGGGAATGCATCTCGACACGTTTCGGTCGGTAGTTTCCCTACCACCAGACAAACAGTCATGTCTTCTTCGACATGTACAGATTATGAAGATCCTCAACGGCAATGTCCTACGGAAGTGTATGCGTCTTCTAGGACTGATGGTGGCGTCCATGGAGGCAATTCCTTTTGCCCAGTTCCATCCAGGACTCTCCAAAGGTTCATCTTGAGTCGATGGAACCAGTCGCAATCGCTGGATTGCAGTGTCACCATTTCTCGCGCGGTGCGGGATTCTCTAGAATGGTGGTTACGTCCAGGGGCATTCTCCCTGGGGAAGTCTTTCCTCCCCCGAAGTGGTCAGTCATAACCACCGATGCCAGCCTGACGGGCTGGGGGGGTGTTTGGAACAATCTCTGGATTCAGGGGGTATGGTCATCGGAAGAGTCTGTTGCTTCCGATCAACATTCTGGAATTGAGGGCGATTTTCCTTTGCCTCCAACATTGGACGGTCCCTTTGAGCGGTCTGCCGTCCGAGTGCAGACAGACAATGCGACGGCTGTCGCGTATATCAATCACCAAGGTGGGACAAAGGAGTTCCAGACTCATGGTAGAGGTGTCCCGAATTCTGATTTGGGCAGAGGCCAGTGTACCAGCCATTTCGGCGATTCACATTCCAGGGGTTCAGAATGTTACAGCGGACTTTCTCAGTCGCAGAAGGATGGATCCGGGGAATGGAGCCTCCATCCGGAGTTTTTGCACTACTGTGCTCTCGCTGGGGAACCCCCCAAGTGGATTTGATGGCATCCAGGTCCCAAAGCCAAGTTACCGACATTCATGTCCAGGTACAAGGATCCGAAGGCGGTGGCGGTGGATGCTCTAGTGGCTCAGTGGGATCAGTTCGAGCTGATCTATGTATTTCCGCCGATATCCTTACTTCCTCTAGTACTGCGTCGGATCAGACTAGAGAGAATTCCAGCTATTTGATAGCTCCAGACTGGCCAAGAAGGGTGTGGTTCTCGACAATAATGTCGCTGTTGGCGGCACCTCCTCTTCCACTCCCTCTTCAACCGGACTTGTTGACTCAGGGGCCCGTTTGTCATCCGGGACTTGATGTCCTCTGCGTTTGACGGCGTGGCTCTTGAGACCGAAATCTTGACCCGTAGAGGTTTTCAGCCGAGGTCATTGCTACCCTTCGTGCTGCAAGATGTCCGGCTACTACTAGGATTTACCACAAAATTTGGGAAACCTTCTTTTCGTGGTGTTTGGGGTCCTCTCAGAACCCGAGAAAATTTTCCATTCCCAACCTGTTGGCTTTTCTGCAGCATGGGCTAGACAAGGGTTTGGCAGTTAGCACTCTGAAAGGTCAGATTTCTGCTCTGTCCTTATTGTTCCGGAGAACCATTGCTTCAATAGAGACGTGCTCTCCTTTTTCCGAGGTATTCTCGTAAGTTTCCGCCGCGGAAGGCACCCGTGTCTCCTTGGCGGCTCAACCTTGTTTTGGAGGCTCTTCAGCATAAACCTTTTGAGCCTATGGTTTCTGCTAGCCTTTCTTTACTTTCTTGGAAGGTGGCTTTCCTTGTTGCAGTCACTTCCTTGAGGAGAGTTTCTGAGTTGGCAGCTCTTTCTTGTTCGCCTCCTTTTCTGGAGTTTTTTCCGGATCGTGTAGTGCTTCGCACTCGGGGTGATTTTTTGCCAAAAGTGGTTCACAATTTCATGTTAACCAGGATATTGTGTTGCCTTCACTCTGTCCGGATCCGAAGAATGCGAAAGAGCGAGATTTACACACATTGGATTTAGTGCGGGCCTTGAAGTTTTATCTTTCTATTACTCAAGGTTTTCGTAAGACGGACTCCCTGTTTGTGGTTCCAGCAGGTCGTCGGCGTGGTCAACGAGCTTCCAAGGATTCTATAGCTCGTTGGATCCGGTCAGCTATTTTGGAAGCTTACCGTCTTCGGGGTGAATCTTGCCCGATTAAGATTCGAGCCCATTCCACGAGAGCTGTGGCTTCATCGTGGGCTTTTCATCAAGGTGCCTCGGCAGTGCAGCTTTGCCGAGCGGCAACTTGGCGCTCTGTCCACACGTTTACAAGGTTTTATAAAGTGGACGTCAGTGCTTCCGCTGATGCAGCCCTCGGACGTAGGGTCCTGCAGGCAGCTGTAGTTTAAAGTTCTGGATGAACTTGTGTTTAGCGCTGGTTGCGCTTTGTTGTTAAGGTTGTTGGGTTTCTGCCTTTTGTTGGTTTTTCCCACCCTTATTTTTGAACTGCTTTGGGACGTCCCATCAGTAATGAATACTGTGGCTCTCTTCCTTCCATCTGCAGCTGAAACACGGATTTTGGTAAAAACTTACCTGTAAAATCCTTTTCAGCGAAGGAAGGAAGAGAGACACAGCACCCTCCCACGGCAGAAGTGTGTTGATGTTTTCAGATGCAGCGCGACCCTTATCTGATAGCGATTATCTGGGCTGAGGTCAGCGCGCTAAGGCTCTGTTCCGGCATCGCCAGCTCATCGCAGTAGTCAGGTTCCGTGAGTAGTACCTGGAACTCTGTGGTTTTTGGCTTTCTTTGCATGCATAACCTGTATCCTTGTGTTTTTTCTCTGAAGTTCCTTCAGAAGGGGTTATGTTGCTCCGCTGGTGATCTTGGCTCTTTTCCTAAAAGCTTTGGTACGACTGGAGCTGAGTAGGAGGAGCCCGAGCTGGAGGGGCCAGCCAGTCATCACTCTTTTGATCTGAGGTAACATCCTGATCTGGGGCTCCGCCTACCCATCAGTAATGAATACTGTGTCTCTCTTCCTTCCTTCGCTGAAAAGGATTTTACAGGTAAGTTTTTACCAAAATCCGTGTTTTTTATTCCCGCACTGGAGATTAAATGCTAGAAACGTAGAACTGGAAAACATCGTGAAAGGAGTTGTCTGGCTTTTTGGTTATAAGTCTGCAGACACTTTATGTGACTGCAGACTTGTGAATCCTCACAGCACGTGCACTACGCGCTGTGAGGATTCTCTGGCATCGGGCGGACATATGACCGCAAGTATGCAATATGCAATCATTACATCACTAGTTAAAGTATGTTATGTTAAAAAGACGATTAAAGTAGTGAAAATGTGCTTGCTTTGCTGTAGGGGTTAACATACTGCATGTTGACCAGCTTCTAGTAGATTTTACCATAAAACTTAGTGTAACCTGTATTCTTACCTATATATACATCTAATTAAAACCGTATTTTCAAAAGCAATAAAATTATTGAGCTGAATTAATTTCTGCTGATTGGTTCAGCTTTCCACAACTCGCACTTCCTCATATGGCCCCTTGGGAAAATTAGTTGCCCACCCCTGTTATGGAGGGTTGGGCTGATGGCTTTAACCTGCATAATTGAATTTTGACTGTCTGCTGTCTGTATGGGAGGCTTCTCTTTCCTCCTAGTAGGTAATAAAGCATGCTCATCTGTTGACTGACAATGATGATAATGACTGCTTGGACATCAAGAGATATGTGTTGTTTGGTTTTCTGGTAGTTATAGGCGTACGCTCCATTTATTACCTTGTTAGATCTGCGGTGATGCTGTATATCCAAGCTTCATGTTTATAAAGGTGTGGGCTGTGTACACGCCAGTAAAAGTAATATGAATCCTGTGCATACTGTGGCTTCTTCCCAATGTGGCATGCTCATAATCTTTTTATTATTGACTTATAATACTGGCATATTTATTCTTTTCCTATGTAACACAAACCTGGAGTTGTCACAAGAGGATCTGTTAGCTCACCTGACTATCTAAATGTTTTAGAAAATTCTTGTATTTTCCATGAAATAACAATTCACAGAACATTTTCTTACAGCTGTGTATTTCTGCTGGAAATGTGCACATTAATAGACGACTGGATGCAAACTCTATTCCCCTCCACTGTCTGGTAGGATCAGCATTGATTAGAAAGTGTCAGTGTGCATTAACACATTACCAAGTGGGACGGTAATACTCAATTATCAGTTTATTCATGCATTTTCTAGTAAGAATAGCAACAGGAATGGCTTTCTTGTATGTATGTATGTATGTATGTATGTATGTATGAACAGCAACAGATCTGGAAGGAAGAACAGGACCATGAAGCGCCATGGCAAGACAAGCCATTGCAGGGGATGTACCATCGACAGATAATATACAACCAAGCACAAAGGAGCAAAATAGCCAGCAACAACAATTATGTGAACAAAATAAATCAAAATCAAATAGTGTTCATTGTATGCTGACTAAATGGACTGGTAAACATAGGACAGTCGAAAAAACAAAATGGCACAACCCAGAGAGAAACACACTTCGACCATAAGTCCCAAATATATAATATGTATTAATATCACAGAAAGATAATGGAGGAAAAACAACAATGCATGGATAATTCATATATTCATATATTGACACCTTGGTTTATATCAACATTACTTTATGGGCAGTACGGTGGCTCAGTGGATAGCACTGCAGCCTTGCAGCGTTGGAGTCCTGGGATCGAATCCCACCAAGGACAACATCTGCAAGGAGTTTGTATATTCTCCCCGTGTTTGCGTGGGTTTCCTCCCACATTCCAAAGACATACTGATAGGGAATCTAGATTGTGAGCCCCATCGGGGACAGCGACAATAATGTGTACAAACTGTAAAGCGCTGCAGAATATGTTAGCGCTATATAAAAATTTATTATTATTATTTATTACTTTGAGTTATAATGTCTCTTAAGCACTTGCACTTTATTTTGTTAACATTATTTTGTTTTGCACATTATTAATGTTTTGAATTGAGTTTTAGCACTATTTATAATATTGATATGCCGCTATACCTGGATAATGTTGCCCCCTTTTAAGCATATATGAATTTTTATCCATACATTGTTGATTTTACTCCATTATCTTTCTGCGATATTAATAAAATACATATTGTATATTTGGGACTTATGGTCGAAGTGTGTCTCTCTCTGGGTTGTGCCATTGACAGATAATGGAGGTGGCTGACATGGAGAAATCCTGCCAATGGCTGGAGAAAGCTGGACTCCGAGACAGCACTGAGGCACTAATCATAGCGGTACAAGAACAAGCACTAAGTACCAGATCCATAGAAGCAGGAATCAACCACACAAGACAAGACCCAAGGTGCAGACAATGCAAAGAAACCTCAGAAACCGTCCAACTCATAGTGGCAGGATGCAAAATGCAAGCAGGAACAGCGTATACCGAATGCCACAACCAAGTAGCGGGAATTGTATACAGGAACAGCTGCACAGCATATGGGCTAAGTCCCCTAAGTCCACATCGGAGATCCCAGAAGAAGTGATGGAGAGTGAAAGGGCTAAAATCTTGTGGGACTTCAAGATCCAGATGGATAACTAGAATCAATATAAAGAGGTGTATAAAAACAGTAACAAGATATTAACATATCACATGTGTACTAGTGATAATGTGGCCAAAGTCAGTGTATCTGCAAATTAAAGAGATGCATGATCACCTGGTGGGAGACTGTACAGATGCGGCACGTGTTAATGTTAATAATTTGTTGCAATCTTGACTTTTACATGTATGCATGTTTTCAGTGTATCCTGCAGACTTTGGCATGTGTCTACATCCATCCCTGAGTTCTTACACTGTACTGACGCTTCTTGTCACAGCATCTGATGATCATACACCATTTTTATACACCTCTTTGTATTGATTCTGACCAAACTATATTTTGGTATACATCGATACACCTTATACCAGAATCTTTCTGACACCTTGTCAAGTCTCACCCACTTGGACATCTATATATAACTGGACATCATATATATAATTACCTTAAATTGTCTGTCATCCACTTCCGTCTGGACGTCCTCGAATCCCACAATCCACCGCGCCACATCGGAAGTATGCCGACTGCCATATTGGAATACCCAAGTGATGGGTGTTCCAATATGGCACCCGCTGGTGGTACCAGGCCCTTGCATAGCACCACCAGCGGAACACCCACTTCGGACCACCGCTTGATCACCGCCAGGACCCCCGCTAGGACCCACCGGCTGACTACACGCGCCGGATCCCGCGGCTGCTTGCCCATCCACCTCCATGCAGTCACAGCCGCAGGAAAGACCGCGGCTTGCGGCCTGTGCTGGAGATGGGGTGCGTGCGCCTTCTGTTGGCACCGCACCCCATTTCCAGCACAGGCCGCAAACCACAGTCTTTCTGCCCTCCTGATGCAATAGCATCGGGCCCACATCTAGTCTATATATAATATTAGTATTTTCCATCCGACTATCCGCTCTAGCTTTGGTGTATTCAGTTACCCGTGTGTTGCATTTAGTTCCCCCACGGGATGCTGTGTTGTACTACTATGTTTCATTATCTGTATGTGCAGGCACCTCCGTTACTTCTGCCACCATTTCACCAATTGCCCTAATAAAGGTGTTTTACTCTAATTTTTTCTCCTATTTTGGCCTATATTCAGCATTTCTCTGTTGGTTCTACCGTATTCATCCGAATGGTCTACCATTCCTGTATACAGTATGCACAAATGTATCACTACCACTGATGTTATGTATATATAAAGCATGAATTGTGATATACAGTATATGTACTGCTCTGGTTCAGTTTGTTCTGATCTGTCACACAGCTTGTATAGATTCTAGTAACTGCAAAAACTATCGAACAGAGAATATGACTAGGAAACCTGACACTGAATGTTATTTGCTATTGTTTCTGAATCCAAAGTGTATTGCTGCAGTACTTTAAACCCGGCCCAGGTGACAATTCGGTCTTGCTTTTGATCTGGGTGTGAATAAGGCCATGTGTTTCTTTCTCATGATACAGTACATGGTCACATTGCAGTTGTAATCTTTGCACAAGAAAGTACTTTGGTTTAGACCTGATGGTGCAAAGTCCAGTTTTCCGTATAACTCTGTTATTTACCTATGTAGCGTTGGTCCTCGAAGTAAGCCACCAGTGGTGTTGTGTGGTTCTGTACCTATTCATATTACCAGAATCGGTGTTGCTGGTAAGTTTCTCTCATAGTGCCCTAATGCTACTTACTCACATTGCCACAGCCTCCTTCTTTCCTATTGTCTACCCTAACTTCTTAGTTTTGACCATTTTTATCTGGTCACAGACCTCCATTTATGCAAAAGTGTATGGCATCAGATTGGCCAGGGGGCAAGATGGAACTTTGTGTACTCATACTTGCCAACTGTGTATTTTCATTGGACAATCCTACAGATCACCCTGCAAATGGGTCTGAGCCTATGCTAACCCCCCCAAAGTGGCTGTTGTATGGCTTTGAAATATTGGTATGTGTGTGTGTATTATGTATATTTAACTTGGGCTGTTCAGGACACTGCACATCTGTGGGTTGACTTTGTAGCTTTGATAGGGGGCCGATTTGTAGTACTTGGTTACAGCAACTGTACAGTTGACGGAGCTGTGAATTCTGTTCCGCAAATGAGCACGGTTGGCCAGCGGCAGCAACGGGAACAGCTAATCGGCAGGGTTCCCGGGTGTTGCACCCCCACTATCCGATTTGTGATGACATATCTTAAGGATAGGTCGTCAATATAAAAGTAAAATGGGGGAAAAGTCTTTTAATCACTTGCCCATGGAACTGAAGGCTGAAGTTATTTACCAGCATTTATCTTCTAGCCATTGAGTATGAACCTGTTAATTTTAATATATTTAATTTTTTATTTTTTTTAGATGCTGGATGTATATGAAATGCTTCCATTTGATAATCCAGATGGTGGTGTATGGAAACAAGGATTTGATATAACCTATGATGAACATGAGTGGGATAATGAAATTCTTCAGGTTTTCCTTGTGCCTCACTCTCACAATGATCCAGGTAAATGTTTCCCACACCATTTTATATAATGCCATTAAAGTTTGTTCATATATGTAAAAATACTTAGGCTAGGTCTTTGTACACTCTTGTATCAGAGGGTTTATTCTGAAGCTCATCATAGACAGCTGGGAAATGATCTGTCCACGTGACATCAACTGAATTCATTGTTAACCTGATAACTTGTGAGCCCCATCGGATACCTATTGGATAAATAATCATTTATTTAAATACCATCTTAATTCCTCTCTGCTTTCCCACCAATCTAGCATTCTCACTTACTCTGTCTACCACGTCTTATGGAAATCTAATTACCCCCTCCTCCCCCTCCTTTTTTTTTGCTTTTTTTTGTGTTTCGATCAGTTTTCACGTTGGGGTTAAAATTACTTATTCCCACAAATACAAATGCTACTTACTACTTTTCTAATAATAAATAAGCGCTCACAAGGGAAATGCAGATAGCTTCCTGGGTTTAGTGATTTGGTAATATCTGAGCCTATGAACCATGAAATAGAATTTGGTCTGATTCATATGTACTCTTGTATTATCTCGGAGCTGATTAAAATAAAATTACAGTACGTGTGTCCTTACAGACACTTTTGTATTGATTGAATATGTAGAATATAACATATACCATAAATGGTATTAAATATAAAGAAAAGCTTGCTGGAGCAAATTGTACAAAGTGATATTGTGCACTTTAAACTGTACTGCTGCTTTCATGAAGTGATGGAAATCTTTTAGATAATTTTATGTACTGACTGTAAAGTAATTCTAGACATATTTCAGCTGCAGATGGAAGGGAGGGAGACACAGTATTCATTACTGATGGGTAGGCGGAGCCCCAGACCAGGATGACACCTCAGATCAAAAGCGTGTTGACTGGCTGGCTCCTCCAGCTCGGGCTCCTCCTACTCAGCTCCTTCAGTCTAAGATTTGAGGTCTCAGAGGATGGTCGCTGCTAATGCAGCTCCTCAGAAGATTTTATTATTTTTATTCGGACAAGAGACTTGGATCACCAGTTGGTCTAGAGGTCTCAGGGTACCAGCGCTGCTGTACCCCAACCTCTCCCTTGGCGGATCTGTATTTACACTATGGTCCCTGCAGAATTTGCCGGCCCTGGGGGATGAGGAGAGCTTCCCTGGCGGGGACGCAAACCACACGTGCGGTCACTGCGTTCCTCGCCCTGGGGGGAAGCATGGGCACAAGCGCCACAAATCCTGAGGGGTCCCTGTGGCGCTAAGCTGGTGAGTACTCCACAATTTTATTATAATAATGTGTGAGTGCTTTAGCGTCTGAGTGGCAGCGCTATTACATGTATGTCAGTATGCTTCAGCGCTGCGGTGACAGCGCTGTTACATGTAGATGTGGTGTCTTTGTCCGCAGGCAGATACCTGCAGGACAGAGAGGGAGCAGGAGCGAGGGAGTTCGCGCTCAATATTTGAGCTGGCAGGGGGCGTGGCCTATCGATTCCCGGTCTTATGAGCAGGAAGACGCGCGCTCTGGCGCTTCTCCTCCATCTCCCATCACTGTGGCGGCCATTACACAGGCTCCTGGGCTCCTCAGACCGCTCCTCTCCTCATAGACACCACGGCCAGCTGGGTGAGTGCTGATTCCTCACCCCGCAGCGCAGCGATCGCTATCCTGCAGCTGCAGTCTCATTAGAGACTTGAAATTTAGCTGGGCTCACACAGTATAATATATATATATATTGTGGAGAGATTGCAACATTAACCCTTCTGAGCGTTATTTCTGTCAGCGTTTTTTGACTGAATGCCGCTGGGGTAACCCTTCCTGAGGGAGCGTTAACCCTTCAGCGTTTAAAAAAAAAAAAAAAAAAAAAACGCATATTTTTTGCTGGTACTACCGCTTTGACCTGCAAATACAGGTGAAGCATGTCTGAACAGAGTTCAGAAGCCGCGGACCATGTCCCAGTACCACTGCGGCAATCAGATACGCAGACCTCAACAGCGTCTAGCGCTGCGGTCGACAGTGGTGCAAAATTGGATGATATCGCTCGCTCGATTAACAGCTTGTCTGACCTTTTAGGTCAATATGTGTCTGCTAATTCCTCTCAGAGGAAGCGACGCAGGCCGTTACCGGCCTCTTCACGGAGCGAGTCAGATGTATCTGATTTTGGACAGAGTTCCCCTTTAGATTCGGATGGTGAATTATCCGATTCAGATGAGGACGAACCGCAGGGGCGTTCTTCTATGGCAAAACGTACGGAGGCTTTGATTGAAGCCATGAGAGAGATGTTAGTTACCGGAGGAGGTACCTAGTCATCCTGGTAAATCAGCATGTATGTTCCAGGAGTCCCGTACTTTGCGTACAACATTACCAGCTCTAAAGGAGCTTAATAGTGTAATAGAAGAGGAACGTCTGTGTCCAGATAGAAAAATATTTAGACTTGAGAGTCCTCAGTGGTTGATACCTTTTAATGGCTAACTGAAAAGATGGTAACAAATTGCAAGCTTTCGAGACTACGCAGGTCTCTTCATCAGGCAAAGACTAAAACAAAAGCTGAAGAATCACATATTTATATACACAACAGGACACAGGAATAATGCAATAGGTAAGACAAGTGTCCAGATAAGCGTTTTAAACGGAACGCATTTCTTTGATGCACTTTATCCTTGCTCTGCGGAGTTAAAGGATAATTGGACTTCTGCGCCTGAAGTGGATGTTTCCTTATCCCAGCTTAGTAAATCCTCACTACTCCCTGTTAAGGGGAAAGCGAGTTTGCAGGAGCCGTTGGACAAAAAAACGGAAATGGCGGCAAAAGCAAGCTATGAGGCTGCGGGTCATGGATTCCGAGCGGTGTTAGGATCCATGTGTGCTGCTAGAGCTTCTCTAGGCTGGTTGGCACGTTTAAAGACGGAGTTGCAGAATGGTTCTCCGTTACCTGATATACGGGAAACTTACGAATTGTTAGAAACTGCAGCCTGTTATATCTTTGATGCTGGTCTGGATACGGCATCCCTGCTGGCCAGAGCGCAGGCTTCAGCGGTCACAGTCAGAAGAGCTTTATGGCTCAGACAGTGGGCCGGGGACGCAGTTTCTAAACATGGTTTATTGGCTTTACCTTACAAGGGTGGCCTCCTTTTTGGATCCGACCTCACAGAGCTGATTTCCAAGGCTAAGGCGAAGGAAGCAGCGTTGCCACAGCGTAGGGCCATGGCTTCGGTATCCAGTAAGCCTGGTGGCTATAGCGGTCGGCGGTCCTTTCGGGGCCGAGGACGATCTAGTCACTCCTCGTGGGGATCGGGTCGTTCTTCTTTCTCAGGAAAGAAGTCCTCTCAGAAAACCCGTACTCCCTGGAAGCAGAATTTCCGCCAGGACAAGCGGGAATCTGACAAGAAGCCCGCCAAGTCAGATTGACGCCAGGGGTCCACTCGAGGACTCTCGAGTGGGGGGTCGCCTGCTTCATTTCAAGGCGACTTGGATGGCTCGCGTTCCAGATTCCTGGGTAACGCGGGTAGTGTCGGCAGGCTATTTCATAGAGTTTTCTTCTCGACCCACAAATGTTTTTTGTCAGTCTCGCGTTCCGTCAGAACCCGAGCTTTTTGTCGCTTTACAGCGATAGGTCGATTTTCTGCTACAAAAGGGTGTAGTAATACCGGTTCCGTCAGGGGACCGAGGAAAAGGTTTTTATTCCAACCTTTTCATAGTTCCCAAAAAGGAGAACAAATTTCGCCCGATTCTGGATCTCAAGCGATTAAACCGGCATGTCCACGCCCGGAAATTTCGCATGGAGTCACTTCGCTCCGTTGTAGCAGCTCTGTCACAGAACGATTTTCTGGTGTCAATCGACATTCGCGACGCCTATTTGCATGTTCCCATCGGAAAGGCTCATCAGCGCTTTCTTCTGTTTGCCATAGGACAGGATCACTATCAGTTCGTGGCTCTGCCTTTCGGCTTAGCCTCAGCGCCCAGAGTCTTTACAAAAATTTTGGCGCCCCTCATGGCAATCCTTCGAAAACAGGGGATTACGATTCTTCCTTATCTGGACGATCTTTTGATAGTGTCTTCCTCGGAAGAGGAGGCAGTGACGGTCGAGATTTCTCTTCAGCTTCTGAAGGACTTCGTTGGCTGGTCAATTGGGAGAAGTCGTTTCTGGAACCATCGAGGGCAATCCTCTTTTTGGGGATGCATCTCGACACTATTCGGTCGGTAGTTTCTCTACCGCCAGACAAACAGCATGTCTTCTTCGACATGTGCAGATTATGAAGTCCTCGACAGCAATATCCCTACGGAAGTGTATGCGTCTTCTGGGACTTATGGTGGCGTCTATGGAGGCAATTCCTTTTGCCCAGTTCCATTCCAGGACTCTCCAAAGGTTCATCTTGAGTCGATGGAACCGGTCGCAGTCGCTGGATTGCAGTGTCACCATTTCTCGCGCGGTGCGGGATTCTCTAGGATGGTGGTTACGTCCAGGGGCATTTTCCCTGGGGAAGTCCTTCCTCCCTCCGAAGTGGTCAGTCATAACCACCGATGCCAGCTTGACGGGCTGGGGGGGTGTTTGGAACAATCTCTGGATTCAGGGGGTATGGTCATCGGAAGAGTCTGTTCTTCCGATCAACATCCTGGAATTGAGGGCGATTTTCCTTTGCCTCCAACATTGGACGGTCCCTTTGAGCGGTCTGCCAGTCCGAGTGCAGACAGACAATGCGACGGCTGTCGCATATATCAATCACCAAGGCGGGACAAGGAGTTCCAGGCTCATGGTAGAGGTGTCCCGAATTCTGATTTGGGCCGAGGCCAGTGTACCAGCCATTTCGGCGATTCACATTCCAGGGGTTCAGAATATTACAGTGGACTTTCTCAGTCGCAGGAAGATGGATCCTGGGGAATGGAGCCTTCACCCGGAATTTTTTGCACTACTGTGCTCTCGTTGGGGAACTCCCCAAGTGGATTTGATGGCATCCAGGTCCAATGCCAAGTTACCGACGTTCATGTCCAGATACCAGGACCCGAAGGCTGTGGCGGTGGATGCTCTAGTGGCTCAGTGGGATCAGTTCGAGCTGATCTATGTATTCCCACCGATATCCTTACTTCCTCTAGTACTGCGTCGGATCAGGCTAGAGAGAATTCCAGCTATTTTGATAGCTCCAGATTGGCCAAGAAGGGTGTGGTTCTCGACAATAATGTCGCTGTTGGCGGCACCTCCTTTTCCACTTCCTCTTCGACCGGACTTGTTGACTCAGGGGCCCGTTTGTCATCCGGACTTGATGTCCCTGCGTTTGACGGCATGGCTCTTGAGACCGAAATCTTAACCCGTAGAGGTTTTTCAGCCGAGGTCATTGCTACTCTTTGTGCTGCGAGAATCCGGCTACTACTAGGATTTACCACAAAACTTGGGAAACCTTCTTTTCGTGGTGCTTGGGTCCTCTCGGAACCCGAGAAAATTTTCCATTCCCACTTGTTGGCTTTTCTGCAGCATGGGTTAGACAAGGGTTTGGCAGTCAGCACCCTGAAAGGTCAGATTTCTGCTCTGTCCTTATTGTTCCGGAGAACCATTGCTTCGAATAGGGACGTGCTCTCCTTTTTCCCGGTATAGCTCGTAAGTTTCCGCCGCGGAAGGCACCCGTGTCTCCTTGGCGGCTCAACCTTGTTTTGGAGGTTCTTCAGCATAAACCTTTTGAGCCTATGGGTTCTGCTAGCCTTTCTTTACTCTCTTGGAAGGTGGCCTTACTTGTAGCAGTCACCTCTTTGAGGAGAGTTTCTGAGTTGGCAGCTCTTTCTTGTTCGTCTCCTTTTCTGGAGTTTTTTCCGGATCGTGTGGTGCTTCGCACACGGGGTGATTTTTTACCTAAAGTGGTGTCACAATTTCATGTTAACCAGGATATTGTGTTGCCTTCATTCTGCCCGGATCCGAAGAATGCGAAAGAGCGAGCTTTGCACACATTGGATTTAGTGCGGGCCTTGAAGTTTTATCTATCTGTTACTCAAGGTTTTCGTAAGACGGACTCCCTATTTGTGGTTCCAGCTGGTCGTCGGCGTGGTCAACGAGCTTCCAAGGATTCTATAGCTCGTTGGATCCGTCAGCTATTTTGGAAGCTTACCGTCCTCAGGGTGAATCTTGCCCGATTAAGATTCGAGCCCATTCCACGAGAGCTGTGGCTTCATCGTGGGCTTTTCATCAAGGTGCCTCGGCAGTGCAGCTTTGCCGGGCGGCAACTTGGCGCTCTGTCCACACGTTTACGAAATTTTATAAGTGGACGTCAGTGCTTCCGCTGATGCAGCCCTCGGACGTAGGGTTCTGCAGGCAGCTGTAGTTTAAAGTTCTAGATGAACTTGTGTTTAGCGCTGGTTGCGCTTTTTTGTTAAGGTTGTTGGGTTTCTGCCTTTTGTTGGTTTTTTCCCACCCTTATTTTTTGAACTGCTTTGGACGTCCCATCAGTAATGAATTCCTGTGTCTCCCTCCCTTCCATCTGCAGCTGAAACACGGATTTTGGTAAGAACTTACCGGTAAAATCCTTTTCAGCGAAGGAAGGGAGGGAGACACAGCACCCTCCCAAGGCAGAAGTGTGTTGTTGTTTTCAGATGCAGCGTGACCCTTATCTGATAAGCGATTATCTGGGCTGAGGTCAGCGCGCTAAGGCTCTGTTCCAGCATCGCCAGTTCATCGCAGTAGTCAGGTTCAGTGAGTAGTACCTGGAACTCTGTGGTTTTTGGTTACTTTGCATCATAACCTGTATTCTTGTGTTTTTCTCTGAAGTTCCTTCAGAAGGGGTTATGTTGCTCCGCTGGTGATCTTGGTTCTTCCCTAAAGCTTTGGTACGACTGAAGGAGCTGAGTAGGAGGAGCCCGAGCTGGAGGAGCCAGCCAGTCAACACGCTTTTGATCTGAGGTGTCATCCTGGTCTGGGGCTCCGCCTACCCATCAGTAATGAATTCCTGTGTCTCCCTCCCTTCCTTCGCTGAAAAGGATTTTACCGGTAAGTTCTTACCAAAATCCGTGTTTCCCCATTATCAACTTACCGTATATACTCATGTATAAGCCGAGATTTTCAGCACCTTTTTTTGTGCTGAAAATGCCCCCTCGGCTTATACACGAGTCATATGACAGAAACCAGCGGGGGAGGGGATGCCGCGCAGGAGCCGGTGGCTGGGACATCATACTCACCCTCCCCGTGCCATCCTGAACGTCCCTGCAATCCTGCGTTCTCCCTGGCTTCCTGCAGCTCTCCCCGGCTTCCTGCAGCTCTCCAGCGCTGAGCGGTGACGTAATACCCGCTCATTAAGGTCATGTAATATGGACGCGACGCCACTCCCATGGGCGTCGCCTCCATATTCATGGCCTTAATGAGCGGTATTAGTCACCGCTCAGCGCTGGAGAGCTGCAGGAAGCCGGGGAGAGCTGCAGGAAGCCGGGAGAACGCAGGATTGCCGGCCGGGACGTTCAGCGATGGCACGGGGAGGGTGAGTATGATGGAGGAGGATGGGGGAGCATGGAGGAGGACAAGGAGCATGGAGCAGGATGGGGGGAGGACGGAGACGAGCAACGGGAGCAAGCAAGCGGGGGGAGGACGGAAAGCACAGAGCAGAACGGGGGAGGACAGAGCACGGAGCAGGACGGGAGTGGGCACAGAGGAGAATGGGGGAGTGCAGAGCTGGATGGGGGAGCACGGAGCAGAACGGGGGAGGATGGAAAGCACGAGCAGGACAGGATAATGGAGCAGGAGAAGGGGAGCACAGAGGAGAATGGGGGCGCACAGAGCTGGATGGGGGAGCACAGAGCAGGACGGCAACTTATACACCCGGCTTATACGCAAGTCAATACGTTTTCCAAGTTTTTTGTGGCAAAATTAGGGGGGTCGGCTTATACACCGGTCGGCTTATACATGAGTATATACGGTACATAATTTCATAATCTGAAACTAATCCGCTTCTTAAAAAAAAAAAAAAAAAGTCAACTTCCCAATCTCTCAATCAAAGGGCTTTCCTGTTTTTGGATTGACAACCGTATCCAAGGCCATTAATTTCCTATATAACAATATAATAAAGTTCATTATGAGGGCCTGTTCAGTGCATCAAATATTCCTTTTTTATTTATTATTAGGGCCAACCTGCTACTTGTCAGTTTACTTGGACAGATTGAGTGAATGTAGACTTGTTTTAGATCCTATTCCTTAACTATACATCGATAACAGATGTTCAGCAAATTGTGTTTTTTATAATGGGTTATCAAGATTGAAACTGTGATAGTCTGACTCTGCGGCGCACCAGAAAATGGCACATCCTCTAACTTTCTGTAATGGCCATGCTGTAAGCTCACTCCCATCCTAGTGATTGTATCAGATCTTGCAATATCCTTTATGGCTATTACTCGATAGAGCTGTGAACAGTCTACAAAATTGCAGTCATCTGATTCTTCTTAGTTCTTAGTACAAAGTCCAAAGAGAAAAAATGCTGGCACTACCACCACACCAAGTTGCAAGGAAAGATTTGGATCAAACAAAAAATATCCAGGTTATAGTAGCCATGTCTTGCGGTGCTCATCTTGCTACTTGTAAAACATCATAATTCAGAGGGGAGCAAGAGAAGCTGCACTCGCCACCTGCAATTTCAGTGAAATGAACTTTATTTACCCATCACCCATGAAACCTGAGAGATGGAATCTGCGAGATGGGATCTGCCCTTCAAGGACAGAAGCCTATAGAATAATGGGGCGGTGCTCTCGACCGCATCAGTTGGCTTCCTCCCTTGTAGAGAGAATCTACATCCTGGAGTTATCCAGTGAAATGATCATCATGGGACATGATGACTTGCCCTGGCCTGGGTAGCGGTATAGCACTACTTCGACCGGAGGAGGTGGGTCCTAGAGGCGCCACAGCAGCTGCAAAGGGGAAAATTAGCTGGTGACTGGACACTGGTCAGCTTGAGCATAATAAACTGATGTGTCTCTAGCTGCTGTGTTGTCCCAGGAGTGTGCCTGATGTTCAAGTGTGAAAGTGTGCCCTGGTGAAGAGCGCGCCATTGTCCTCAGGAACATCAGAAATGACTGCTCATTGGATTCAGGTATGGGGAACAAGCAGGCCAGTCCACGGCATCAATGCCTTCATTATGCAGGAACTGCTGACACACTTCAGCCACATGAGGCCTAGCATTGTCATGCATCAGAAGGAACCCAGGGCCCAGTGCACCAGCATATGGTCTCATAATGGGTCTGAGGATCTCATTCCGGTACCTATAATGTCAGTCAGGGTACCTCTGACTAGCACATGGAGGATCTTGCAGGCAGCAAAAAAATTCTCCACGGCGTCTCCATACTCTGTGTCACGGGTTTACCGTGCGAGAGAGGAACCAGAAGACCCAACGTCTCATTTCTCCTACTCCTGCAATGATTAGAAGCACTTCACCTTCATATTAAACGGTGTAAATTTATTTTAGCAGTGCAGGGGTTAATCTGCTCAGTTGAGAGCTCCTGAAGCTTTCCTGCCTTAAGGCTCTCAGCTGTACACTGGTGGCCACTCCCATCTCCTATATAAACTGGGTTCTGACTAGCACTCCTTGTCAGATGCTTTTGCTGCATGGCTGGAGGTTGTTGTTGGTTATTATTGGAGAAGACATTTGATGGATTTATCTGTGACTGTTGCAAGGTTTTGAGTGTGATAATTCCCTTTCTTTTACTTTGGTTTAACCTCATCCTCCACGCCTCTGGTGTTTACCTCTTGTTTGTGTGTATATTTGTATGATTGCTGTTTTCCTTTATCCCTGTTTGTATTACCTTTTTAGTCTGTATTACCATACAATATACTCCTGTCCTCGCTGGGTGGGGAAGGGTACAGACTGACGGCTAATTCAGGAGCTAAGGCAAGGTACATGGCCCGGCGTCTTTACCATCAGAAGTAATCAGGGGAACAGATCAAGCTAGGGTGCCCCTAGCGTTAGAGACAGGGAAGGAGCCCCTGGTCCTGGGACACCCGACAACAGAGTCATGACATTCTGTCACGTCTAGTATTGCTGGGTAACCTCAAGCACTCAAATATCACAGTCCGTATGATGAAACAAAAATAATTTTATTATGGGAATTCACAGCCGAAAGTGAATGCAACAGAAGAAAGTATCCCAACGTTTTGGCCTTTTTGGCCCTTTACAAGGGTTTTTCTACATAGTGAAAAGTTGCAAATGGAAGTAAATACCAACATTTGGTTTTAGACATTCTTACACAAATATATAATATACAGTATAATAGTTAATAAATCTACTGCTAGTAGAGAAAAAAAGGGGGCGTGACTTCACCTGCAAAAGAAAAACAAACCTAAATCGAAACCGATGGGAGGGATGAACACAGGCCAGTAAAATTGAAGCCTATTATGTGTTCAACGAGAAGTTTTCTCTCTAGCAACAGCTCAGAGACAGGAATATAAATTCTAATTATATTATAAATTTATATATTTAAAATTATAAATATAAATTATTTTGAAACAATGCTTATTATGCGAGACCCCTGCGCCAAAAGAGGAATGCACTACCCAGGTTAATACGATTAACCCCTCTCTGACATTAGACGTACTATCCCGTCCATAAAACCCGTGCCATTCTGCCCATGGACGGGATAGTACGTCATAGGCGATCAGCTGCGCTCCTGAGGGGAGCGCAGCTAATCGCCGCCGGTGTCAGCTGATTATCACAGCTGACACCCGTGACTGTGTGTCAGGAGCGGTCACGGACCGCTCCCGGCACATTAACCCCTAGCACACCGCGATCAAACATGATCGCGGTGTACTGGGGGCACAGGGGAGGATCGCGCAGGGTGGGGGCTCCCTGCGCGCCCCCCTGAGACCCTCAGACCAGCGCGATGCGATCGCGCTGTTCTGAGGGCTTCCTCCCTCCCAGGACCCGGATCCAAGATGGCGCCGGGGTCCTGGAGGGAGGCGGCTTCCTCAGTGCCTGCTGAGAGCAGGCACTGAGAAGCCTGCTGCACTGCCTGAGCGATCGCTGGTGTGACAGAGTGCTGTGCACACTGTCACACCAGCGATTTGATAAAATACAGTGATGTCCCACCCTGGGACAAAGTAAAAAAGTTAAAAAAATAAAAATAAACATGTTATAAAAAAAAATCCAAAATAAAAAAAAAAAAAAAAAAAATATTCCCCAATAAATTCATTTCTTCCTGTAAATAAAAAAAAACAAAACAATAAAAGTACACATATTTGGTATCGCCGTGTCCGTAACGACCCCCCCTATAAAACTGTCCCACTAGTTAACCCCTTTAGTGAACCCCTTAAAAAAAAAAAAAAAAACGAAGCAAAAAATCAATGCTTTATCATCATACCGCCGAACAAAAAGTGTAATAACGCGCAATCAAAAAGACCGATATAAATAAACATAGTACCGCTGAAAACGTCATCTTGTCCCGCAAAAAACGAGCCGCCATACAGCATCATCAGCGAAAAAATAAAAAAGTTTAGCTCGCAGAATAAAGCGATGCAAAAATAATTTTTTTATATAAAATTGTTTTTTTTTTATAAAAGCGCCAAAACATAAAAAAATGATATAAATGAGGTATCGCTATAATCGTACTGACCCGAAGAATAAAACTGCTTTATCAATTTTACCACCCGCGGAACAATAAAAATGCCTCCCCCAAAAGAAATTCATGAATTGCTGATTTTTGTTCATTCTAACCTCCCAAAAATCGAAATAAAAAGCGATCAAAAAATGTCACCTGCTCAAAAATGGTACAAATAAAAACGTCAACTCGTACCGCAAAAAATAAGACCTCACATGACTCTGTGGGCCAAAATATGCAAAAATTATAGCTCTCAAATGTGGCGATGCAAAAAACTATTTTTGCAATAAAAAGCGTCTTTTAGCGTGACAGCTGCCAATCATAAAAACCCGCTATAAATAGTAAATCAAACCCCCTTTATCACCCCCTTAGTTAGGGAAAAATAATAAAATTAAAAAAATGTATTTATTTCCATTTTCCCATTAGGGTTAGGGTTGCGGCTAAGTAGGTTAGGGTTGGCGCTAAAGTTAGGATTAGGGTTAAGGGTTGGGATTAGGGGTGTGTTAGGGTTTGGTTTGTGGTTAGGGTTGGGACTAAGGTTAGGGTGTGTTGGGGTTAGGGTTGGAGTTAGAATTGGGGGGTTTCCGCTGTTTAGGCACATCAGGGGCTCTCCAAATGTGACATGGCGTCTGATCTCAATTCCAGCCAATTCTGCGTTGAAAAAGTCAAACGGTGCTCCTTCACTTCTGAGCTCTGCCATGCGTCCAAACAGTAGTTTATCCCCACATATGGGGTATCAGCGTACTCTGGACCCCAAGAGATATTGTGCAATTTATCCTATTTCTTCTGTTACCCTTGGGAAAATAAAAAACTGGGGGCGAAAATATCATTTTTGTACAAAAAAATATTTTTTTTGTTTTTACGGCTGTACATTATAAACATCTGTGAAGCACTTGGGGCTTCATAGCGCTCACCACACACCTAGATAAGTTCCTTGTGGGGTCTATTTTCCAAAATGGGGTCACTTGTTGGGGATTTCCACTGTTTAGGCGCATAAGGGGTTCTCCAAATGCGACATGATGCCCCCAGACCATTCCATCAAAGTCTGCAATCCAAAACGTCACTACTTCCCTTCCGAGCCCCAACGTGTACCCATACAGTAGTTTTCTCCCACATATTGGGTATCAGCGTACTCAGGACAAATTGGGCAACAACTTTTGGGGTCCAATTTCTCCTGTTACCCTTGTAAAAATAAAATATTGGGGCGAAAAAATCATTTTTGCAAAAAAAAAAAAAAAGATTTTTTATTTTTACGGCTGTGTGTTATAAACTTCTGTGAAGCACTTCGGGGTTCAAAGTGCTCACCACACATCTAGATAAGTTCCTTGTGGGTCTATTTCCAAAACGGGGTCACTTGTGGGGGGTTTCCACTGTTTAGGCGCATCAGGGGCTCTCCAAATGGACATGACGCACCCAGACCATTCCATCAAAGTCTGCAATCCAAAACGTCACTACTTGCCTTCCGAGCCCCGACGTGCGCCCATACAGTAGTTTTCTCCCACATATTGGGTATCAGGTACTCAGGACATATTGGACAACAACTTTTGGGTCCAATTTCTCCTGTTACCCTTGTGAAAATAAAATATTGGGGGCGAAAAAATCATTTTTGTAAAAAAATAAAAGATTTTTTATTTTTACGGCTGTGCGTTATAAACTTCTAGTGAAGCACTTGGGGTTCAAAGTCTCACCACACATCTAGATAAGTTCCTTGTGGGGTCTATTTGCCAAAATGGGTCACTTGTGGGGGTTTCCACTGTTTAGGTGCATCAGGGCTCTCCAAAGGACATGACGCCCCAGCCATTCCTCAAGTCTGCAATCCAAACGCACTACTTCCCTTCCAATGCCCACGTGCACCCAACAGTAGTTTACCCCACATATTGGGTATCAGGACTCAGGACAAATTGGACAACAACTTTTGGTTCCAGTTTTCTGTTACCCTTGTGAAAATAAAATATTGGGGCGAAAAAATCATTTTTGTAAAAAAATAGATTTTTATTTTACGGCTGTACTTATAAACTTTAGTGAAACACCTGGGGGTTCAAATTCTCACACAACATCTAGATAAGTTCCTTGAGGGGTCTAGTTTCCAAATGGTGTCATTTATGGGGGTTTCCACTGTTTAGGCACATCAGGAGCTCTCCAAACAACGACAAAATGGCTCCAGCCAATTCTGCTTGAAAAAGTCAAGGCGCTCCTTCCTTCCAACTCTGCCATGCACCCAAACAGTGGTTTACCCCCCACATATGGGGTATCAGCGCACTCAGGACAAATTGCTACAATAACTTTTGGAGTCTTGTTACCCTTGGAAAAATAAAAATTGGGGTGAAAAGATCATTTTTGTGGAAAAAATATGATTTTTAAATTTTACGGCTCTACGTTATAAACTTGTGTGAAGCACTTGGGGGTTCAAATTGCTCATCAAAAATCTAGATAAGTTCCTTAGGGGGTCTAGTTTCCCAAATGGGGTCATTTGTGGGGGGTTTCCACTGTTTAGGCACATCAGGGGTCTCCAAATGCAACATGGCATCCAAACTCAATTCCAGCCAATTTTGGTTGGAAAAAGTCAAATGGTGCTCCTTCCATTCCGAGCTCTGCCGTGCGCCCAAACAGTGGTTCCCCCCCACATATGGGGTATCAGCGTACTCAGGACAAATTGTACAACAACTTATGTGGTCCAATTTCTCCTGTTACCCTTGGGAAAATAAAAAATTAGTGACTAAAAGATAATTTTTGTGGGAAAAAAATAGGATTTTTTATTTTCATGCCCGGGCATTATAAACTTGTGTGAAGCATTTGGGGGTTCAAAGTGCTCACCAAAGATCTAGATAAGTTCCTTAGGGGGTCTAGTTTCCAAAATGGGGTCACTTGTTGGGGGTTTCCACTGTTTAGGCTCATCTGGGGCACTGCAAACGGAACATGACCCCCATTAACGTCTGCATTCCAAAACGTTACTACTTTCCAAGCCCTGCCGTGCGCCCAAACAGTTTCCCCCCCCCACATATGGGGTATCAGCGTACTCAGGACAAATTGGACAACAACTTTTGGGGTCCAATTTCCTTGGGAAAATTCAAAAATTTGGGACTAAAAAATCATTTTTGTGGAAAATTTATTTTTTGTTTTTTTCACACCCAGGCTTTATAAACTTTTGTGAAACACTTGAGGGTTCAAAGTGCTCACAACAGATCTAGATAAGTACCTTAGGGGGTCTAGTTTCCAAAATGGTGTCACTTGTGGGGGGTTTCCACTGTTTAGGCGCATCAGTGGCTCTCCAAACGCGACATGGCATCCAATCTAAATTCCAGCCAATTTTAGTTTGAAAAAGTCAAACGTCGCTCCTTCCCTTACGAGCTCTGCCGTGTGCCCAAACAGTGGTTTTCCCCCACATATGGGGTATTGGCGTACTCAGGAGAAATTGCATAACAACCTTATCTGTCCATTTTCTCCTTTTACCCTTGTGAAAATAAAAAAAAAAGTTTGTAAAAGATAATTTTTGTGGCTAAAAAGTAAAATATTCATTTTTTCCTTCCACGTTGCATTAGTTACTGTGAAGCACCTGAAAGGTTAATAATCTTCTTGAATGTGGTTTTGAGTACCTTGAGGGGTGCAGTTTTTAGAATGGTGTCACTTTTGGGTATTTTCTGCCATATAGACCCCTCAAAGTGACTTCAAATGTGAGGTGGTCCCTAAAAAAAAATGGCTTTGTAAATTTTGCTGAAAAAATGAGAAATCGCTGGTCAACTTTTAACCCTTATAACTTCCTAACAAAAAAAATTTTGGTTCCAAAATTGTGCTGATGTAAAGTAGACATGTGGGAAATGTTATTTTTAACTATTTTGTGTGATATATTTCTCTGTTTTAAGGGAATAAAAATTAAAAGTTTGAAAATTGAAAATTTTAAAAATTTTCGCCATATTTGCGTTTTTTTCAAAAATAAACGCAAGTTATATCGAAGAAATTTTACCACTAACATGAAGTACAATATGTCACGAGAAAACAATCTCAGAATCGCGAAGATCCGTTGAAGCGTTCCAGAGTTATAACCTCATAAAGAGACAGTGGTCAGAATTGTAAAAATTGGCTCGGTCATTAACGTGCAAACCACCCTTGGGGGTGAAGGGGTTAATCCCCAATCCCCACAGTTTTAAGCGTGCCCTAAAAACGCACTTGTTCAGACTGGCCTACCGCCTCAACGCATTAACCTAATTATCCCTGTGTGGCCCATTCAAAACATTTTCTACCATAATCAGATACTTCATATTATGTTCTCACCCGCTTTATGCATTTAATAGACCTCTGTGTCTGTACTGTTACATACTTTGGCTGTTAACTGGTTCATGCAGAATTACATGAATACCCGATTCTTACACTATGGCTGGTCCGAACAATGAAAGCAATTGTTACCATCCACCTTTTGTGTCTCCCCTTTTTCCTCATTGATTGTAAGCTTGCGAGCAGGGCCCTCATTCCTCTTGGTATCACTTTGATCTGTGTTTATTGTTATGCTGTAATGTCTGTTGTCTGTACAAGTCCCCTCTATAATGTAAAGTGCTGCGGAATATGTTGGCGCTATAGAAATAAAATTATTAATAATAATAATAATAATAATATATGACTGATCCACTTCCAGGGTATGTCAAGGAAAGCACCAAATTCTATTTGGCAGCGTTGTGTTTGGTGGGGCATTTGACTGAATGAAAGCTGTCCAGTGGAGGAGCTGCTAGGTGACAGCCCGTGAAGACCCTCCTCAGCTGCAGCCAGCAGCAACACCAGGAAAGTTGCACACATCCAGTCTTCCCTGCTTTTCAGCTGTCTAAGTTGAACACCTAGACTGATCATGTGCTGAGCTCTTCAGGTGCCCCTAATCAAAACCCGTACAGTTAGGATTTACCTCAGTCCTACCTGTCTTTGCTACAACCTGACGAGGCTGAACAGATTCCTGAGAGTTTGATCAAAATGGAGTCTTAAAAATTTGTCTCTGAATTCTTCTGGTTACAGGTTGCTATATGGTAGTCTAGGATTTAAAGGATGTGTGCTATCACGTTCCAATTCACATGGAACACCAGAAATTTCTGAGAGTAGCTCTCCGCATAAAAGGAGAAACCCGGCTTTCAGTTTTGGGCTCTTGAGTCTTTAGGATTATATTATAGCAGAAATGACCACTTGCCTATAAAAACAAGCATTGGTAATACCTTAACGCGACGATTTCTGGATTTTAGGCATATCCATCAAGCGCTGCAGAACTCATTTGGCAGAGTTAAGGGCCGGCTCCAGGTATTTGTGGGCATCGAGCAAAAGTCACAGTGGGCCCCTTTGACACATCCCATTCATGATGCACAGATACAGCGGAGAAATAGTAGTATAGTACACTGCCAAATATTTCACTTACTGTATATACTCGCGTATAAGCCAAGATTTTTCAGCCCATTTTTTAGGGCTGAAAGTGTCCCTCTCGGCTTATACTCGAGTCATATACCACGGGGTCAGAGGGGGAGCGCGGCTGTCACACATACTCCCCCCTCCTGGCACGGTCTCTGCAGCTCCCCTGCTTCTCCCATGGTCTCCGGCGCCTGGGTTCAGCAGTCACATGGTACCGCTCATTAAAGTCATGAATATGCGCATGAATATGACCCCTGAAAGAAGGAAGAGCTGTGGCGCTGGAGACCATGGGAGAAGCAGGGGCTGCAGAGACGTGCCAGGAGGGGGTGGGGAGGATGGGGGGAGCCATTCTATATTCACCTGTCCCCTTCCCCGCCGCGCGCCGCTCTGTCCTTCGCGTCCTCTGGCTGTGACGTTCAGGTCAGAGGGTGCGATGACATGTTAAGTAAGCACACGCGGGTGGAACGGGGACAGGTGTATATCGCCAGTGCCGGGGGCCTGAGCCAGCGGTGACACGGCACCTGGCCTCCATAGCGCGCCTGTGTCACCGGCTGCTCAGGACATCGGCACCTGGCCCCCAGCGATGAGAGGCGAGTATGTCATTTTTTTTTTTCTTCATTCGCAGCAGCAGATTATGGGGCATATTCTATCATCTTAAGGGGCCATTATTAACCTTTGTGCAGCATTGTATGGGGCATATTTTGTATGAAGGATGTTATGGGGCCATCATGAACTTTATGGAGCATTATATTGGGCTCCTGATTAAATATGGATATTCAAAAACATTTAACCTACTGATGTCTCAATTAATTTTACTTTTTTGGTATCTAGTTTTATTTTTTAAATCTACCATTTGCTGCTGCATTTTCCACCCTAGGCTTATACTCAAGTTAATAAGTTTTCCTGTTTTTTTTGTGGCAAAATTAGGGGTCGGCTTATACTCGGGTCGGCTTATACTCGAGTATATACGGTACTTATTACATTAAATGAGTGATATATATTGTAAATTCTACAATAGCTCATAAACTGGTGAATTTTCACAGTGCGCACCTGACTGCAGACTTTTCATTTTAGACCAGACAATATAGTCCTCCATACAGTATAATGGACCCCATATATTGCTCAATTCAGTATTATGTGCACCTTATATTGCTCCATTCAGTATTATGTACACCATATATTGCTCCGTACAGAATAATGTGCCCCATGTAATCCTCTGTACAGAATAATGGATCCCATATAATTCTGCTCCGCACAAAGTAATGGACCCCATATATTGCTCCATACAGAGTAATGGACCCCATATAATGCTTCATACATAATAATGGATCCCCTCTATTGCTCCATACAGAATAACAGACCCCATCTATTGCTCTATACAGAATAATGGACCCCATATATTGCGCCATACAGAATAATAGGCCCCATATAATGCTCCATAGAGAATAATGGGCCAATAATGCTCCATAGAGAATAAGGCCCCATATAATGCTCCATAGAGAATAATGGGCCCCATATAATGCTCCATAGAGAATAATGGGCCCCATATAATGCTCATAGAAATAATGGGCCCCATATAATGCTCCATAGAAAATAATGGGCCCCATATAATGCTCCATAGAAAATAATGGGCCCCATATAATGCTTTGCACAGAATAATGGGCTGCATATAATGCTCCATACATAAAAAAAAAATAATCAAATGCTCACCTCTCCTCGTTACTTGATGGCTGCAGCGCCGGTCTCTCAGCGTCTTCTATATCCCTCCACTGGTCAGCAAAGAGGTCTCGCTGTAGTGACGTTATCGGGCCCTCTGCCCTGAGATGTCAGAAGGCGCGAAAGAGACCAGAGCAGCTGACAAACACGGGGGGGGGGGGATAGGGGAGGCATTTCACACCATCGACTGTCTGCAATCCTGTGACCGTAATAAAGAATTGTCTGTTAAGATTTAACAGGCCGGATCCTTCTCTTCCCCGACATTTTAGTGAGGCCTCCATACAAATGAGATGATCTGTTGATCCTTCTGACATCGCAGGTTAGGATGACCACTACTTAATGTGTATGGAGGCCTTTAGGATAGGTCATCACTTTTAAAGTCCCACAAGACAGTAATGTTTTTATGTTTCTGTAGGAAGAATAAGAAGCGAGAAGATCTAGCGTCATTCTGCTCTGCTATGAGGAATGCGTGCTTTGCTGCCATTGTTACTACTTATTTTCAGACAGTTCATTTTAGCAAGAAATGAACATTATTTTGTTGTGTTATGAGTCGACTAATTCTCATGAATGTTTCAGAGAGAGATTAATTTCCGTTGGGTTCAGTACTGATTCATTTCAGCACCAACGGCTCACAGTGATCAAAGTAATTTGCATGCATAATTTATATACAATATACACTCTCTGTCTTAAAGTAGATGCAATTGAATCAAATCTTAGAAATTTCCTTTCAGTAGGATTATTTCTTGAGCGCAGCAGATAAGTGAAACTGTTAATTTAATACCCAGTCAAACATGTAAAAATGTGGTGTAATGCATAACCGTGTCAAAAGGGGCTACAGTTACTGGACAAAAACATACTTGTTAAAGGGAACCTGTCAGCAGTATTGTGCACAGTGACCTACACAGTGTCAGGTCGGCGCCCTTATACGGATTAAAATGATACCTTACTTGATGAAATCTGTCTTGTGGTTGTTGTGTAATCCTTATTTTCAGTTTTGAGGTAATGATATGCTCGTGCTCCGGGGAATGGAATGGGCTCTGTTATGATTTGGTAGCTGAGGAGAGCAGGCAAAAACGGCAATACACCAGAGAGGTTGGGATCTACTGGATTGCAGTACCCTGACTAACCACCACAACTAAAGGCAGCCGTGGAGCTTCCTACGTTGGTCCTAGACGCCTCGTCACAGCCTGAGAGGCTAACTACACCTAAAGATAGAAAGAGGAAAGCTATCTGCCCCGGAGCAGATCCCCAAAGAACATAGGAAGCCCCCAAACATGTAATGGCGGTTAGACAAGAGGAAATACAGACACAGACAGAAAAAAGTATGAGCAAACGCTGGGGCCCAATCTACCTGGACAGAAAAGGATAGGAAGGATACTTACTGCAATCCAAAAAAAACCCTAAAAAAACCCAACGCTACTAATTGCAAAAACACCTGAGATCACACGACCTCTACCACCTAAATTAGTTCTCTGGTGTAACAAAACTAAGCTGCAGCCACAGAAAAAACTGGAAAAGGCAAATGAACAAACAACAGTGGCTCCAGAGGAACCGAGAGGCGCCCAAGCCCCCCGAGGAGGGGAACCTGGCCAACCTCACAGAAATGCAGAGAAAATTGCAAATGGCAAGCACAAAAACAAAAAACAGAAAATATCTTATCTGAGAGCAGGAGAAGAGGCAAGACTCAGCAAGCTTCCAAGTGAACCAGGAAACAACGTTGAGACAAGAACAAATGATCACCGGCAACCATGATGGGGGGAAACCTCCCTTATATCCAGCCTGTCCGTGATTCCTGATTGCCAATCCTCATTGAATGGTTCAGTACCGTTTGTAACCACCAGAGGGAGCTTCTGCTCAAATTCATTTCTAAAACATTATAACAGGGCTCTTTATATTCAAAATGCCCAATTCTTCAGTTTCCTGATGCTAAGAGTAAGTAGGTCTCCATAAACATTAGATGGTGAGCCAGTCCTACTTAAATTGGTGGATTTACGGGACTACATTCTAATTTGTATGGGTTCTTTACCTTAAAATATTTTTCTCGTAGTTGGACGAAAGATTTTGTTTATTCGAAAGCCCTTTTGTCCATAAACTATGTTTACAATAAAATTTTGCCTGATGTGATTTAATATACAAGCTAAATGGCTGTAAAACATGGACCAAAATATGTATGGCTATGTTTGCAAAACGCTTATATACAAGACTATAGTATTTTCAGCTATTAACGTATTTTTACCGAACATATTTTTCCACCCTTATGCTTAAAGTGACCCTGTTAGGTCCCCAAACGCTGTTAACCTGCATTTGTGTGGTTACTCTGCGGGTTAATACCTTTCTCAGGACGGGGTCACACTTGCGAGAAACTCGCACGAGTCTCGCACCTCAATACCCAGCACTGCCGCCGGCACTCAGGACCAAAGTGTGCGGCTGCATGTATTTTTATGCAACCTCACACTCCGGTCCGAGTGCCGGGTATTGATGCGACAGACTTGCGCGATGTTCTCGCATGTGTGACCCCGGCCTAAAGCTGTTTTTGTACTGCACTGGAAGCCTGGCTACTGGGAGAAAACAAACTTTTTTTCCTCCCGACAGCCTCCAGCTTTGTTATAGAGGTACGGCAAGCACGGCTGCAGTCACTACTCAGTACATTGTGAGCGATGGCTATGCGCACACCACAGCACTGACTAACAGCTGGTTTAGCAGTGCATCAGTATAGAGTCTGCTGTCGGTCAGTGTCGGGATGTGGTTACAGCTGTCACTCATTATGCAGTTAGCAGTGACTGAAGCCCTGCTGGCCACTCTAAGGCTATGTGCACACGTTCAGGATTTTTCGCGGTTTTTACCGCGGCAAAAACGCTTTTAAATGCATGCAGTAAGCATCCTATTAGAATGCATTCTGCAAATTTTGTGCACATGGTGCGTTTTTTTCCCAGCAAAAAACGCATCGTGGTAAAAACGCAGCATTTTCATTAACTTCGAGGTAAATTTGCGTATTTCCCGCTGTATTATTGACCTAGAATGTTCAGGAAAAAATTGCGGTAAAAATGCGATAAAAACGCATCCGAATTTCCTGGGAAAAGTCAGTTTTTTCTCAGGAAATTTCTGTAAAGATTCCTGAACGTGTGCACATAGCCTAAAAGCTGGAGGCTGCCGGGAGGAACAAAGTTCATTTTCTCCTGGCAGATGAACTACTTTAGAACACTATTAACCTGCAGATCAATCCTATATCTGCAGATCAATAGCATTTTTTTTGCATGACCGCTTCCCTTTAAAGGGTCAAGCAAAAAAAAAAAAAAGAGAAAATTATTTTTGAATACACTAAATATAATAAAAACTTAGGTTAATAAACTCTTTAGGCAAAGAATTATGACAATTGCATGTTAACAGAATTTTTCCGGGTCTGTAAATAATATTTCATAAACACATTCCTATGGAATCTATACCGTATTTTTCAGACCATAAGACGCACTTTTTTTCCTCCAAATTTGGGAGGAAAGTTTGAGTGCGTCTTATGGTCGGAATGTAATGTGGGGAGGGGGCAGGGGGCAGCGGTGGAGTGAGATCACAGGAGGCAGGAAAATATCCCCTCTGCTGCAGGAAACCAGAGATGGGGAAACCACTGGTCCTGATACTTAAGTGCAGTGAATATTCATTAGCCGCTTCCCCGCCCACCTGTCAGCTGAGCAGTGAGCGGGTAGCAGCAAATAACAGAGCCACATGGTTTCCCCAGCGCTGGATTCCTGCAGCAGCTGGGGAGATGTGTGTCCGAAGTCAAAGGAGGCGGCAGGAGCAGAGTGCCACAGGGGATGCTGAATGCTCCTGTCAGGACCTGTGATGAGGTCATGAAGAGGGCGGGCTGGAGCATTACATGACCAAACAAAGCCCTGCCTCTTCATGATGTCATCACAGGTCCTGCAGACACTACAAGAAAGAATTAATTTAAAGGTTAGTAATTACAGCACATGAAAAATCACTCTGCCATCCTGTGGTGAACTATAACTCCCAGCATGCCTTAGGATCTGCAGGACATGCTGAGAGTTATAGTTCTCCCATGAGATCTTAAAGCAGCATTCCAGTGTTATCAGTGCTGGAGTGTGGCTTTAAATATAAGCCCTATGCCCCCATTCTTAGGCCGGGGTCACACATGCGAGAAATTTGCACAATGTTTGTGCGAGTCTCTAGCATGAACACCAGGCACTGCCGCCAGCACTTGGACCGGAGCGTGCAGCTGCATGTATTTCTATGCAGCCACATGCTCCAGTCTTGAGTGCCAGCAGCAGTGCCGGGAATTCATGCAAGAGACTCGCACGAAAATCGTGCAAATTTCTTGCATGTGTGACCCCGGCCTTATACTCACTCTCCAGCGTCTTCACATACTACTTTACAGACACCACAGCACCATCTTCTATCTGTAGCTTCCAACATAACATACTATTATATGCGGTGTTATTATATATGAGTATGTTATTTGTTGTTAAATATTTTACCACATTTTTTGCTTCCAATATATTTTTCCCTATTTTCCACCTCTAAAACCTGGGTGCGTCTTACAGTCCGAAAAATACAGTAATTGTATGTAGGGATAACTGGTGCTACTAGCATGCATATCTTTGTTCAGAATCAAGCTGTTGCAAACCACTTTTGCAAAAGTTCCTTATCCTGTGCAAACCATTAATTTGTCGATGCTTGGCTTCATCTCTCCCATTAATCTCAGTGTGCTTTCCACCGACAATCATATCAATCATCGTCCGATACGAAAGTCATTCCTCTTAACACTTCCATTTCATGCCCGGCCATAGGTTAAATATTATCTGGTCATGTCCTCGACACATATGAAACATCCTTACTAAAGGGTTAATTTTCTGTTATTTCCAAAAAGCAAGTGAATTCCATCTCTTTTTGGATCTTAATACATTAATTTGCAAATTAGCTATAAACAGACTTTTTCAAACTAAGAACACTAAACAAATAATAAGAGGATTCCAGTATCGCAGAATTTGACCCATACAAACATCAAGAAGTAGCTCCAACATCACAGGTTTATCCACTTCATCATAAAGGTCACCATCTTAAACGTTTTATTCTTTAGTGATGGAAGAGTTTGAGGCTATCAGTAAAAATTGAAGTAATAATTAGTAATTTGACGAGAAAAACGAGGTACTCAAACAGTTCCAAACTAATAACAAAATTTGTAGAAGACAAGCAGATAAAGAGAGGGGGAGTAGTACTGCAAAATGTGAATGATTAATATACAAAAACCCAGACTCGTATTGATAAGTTCGCCAAGTGAAATTCACCTACTACTCCCAAAACAACTCCAAAGCCAACATGTTCAGAAAAAGAACTAAAGGAGTTTTTATAAAAATCATACAAAAAATCTTTATTAACACATTAACCCCTTAACGTCCCTTGACGGACACAGTCCATCATAGCAGGATGTCAGTTCCCGCATCATGCCGGACTGTGTCCGTCATGCATTTAATCTACCACGCGTGTAAACACGCAGTGATAGTTCAGTGCCGACAGCTGTCTGTGACAGCTGAGAGGCACGGGAAGAGGTGCGGGGACCCATGTTGTCGGTCCCCACACCCAGATCGCTGTGATTGGTCAGTCAATCTGACTGACCGATCACAGCATGATCACGCAGAAGATGCTGAAATTTCAGCATCTCCCGCCCGATCAGTGCACGAGCTCAGCGCTGCGGTGGCTGAGCTTCTGCACTAGCAGCCAGGAGTGATGTCCGTGCCGCCACTGGCTTTTAACCCCCTAATTGCTGCGATCGAGCGAGATCGCAGAGTTCAGGGGGGAGGCAGAAGGACGGGAGCTCCCTTTTCCTTCTGATTGGCATCACCGCGATGTCATTGCCATGCCCGATCTCTCCATGATGACTCGGGGTCGTCATGACCCCCGGGTCATCAAGCTACGGAAAGCCTCTGACACCATGTTCACAGCATGGTCTCAGAAGCTTTCACCATAGGTATAATGCACTGCAATACTGGAGCATTGCAATGTATTATACAGTGCCTTGCGAAAGTATTCGGCTCTCTGGAACTTTTCAACCTTTTCCCACATATCATGCTTCAAACATGTCCAAAATTTTTTGGTGAAGAATCAACAAGTGGGACACAATTGTGAAGTTGAACTAAATTTATTGGTTATTTTACATTTTTGTGGAAATACAAAAACTGAAAAGTGGGGCGTGCAATATTATTCGGCCCCTTTACTTTCAGTGCAGCAAACTCACTCCAGAAGTTCATTGTGGATCTCTGAATGATCCAATGTTGTCCTAAATGACTACTGATGATAAATATAATCCACCTGTGTGTAATCAAGTCTCCGTATAAATGCACCTGCTCTGTGATAGTCTCAGGGTTCTGTTTGAAGCACAGAGAGCATCATGAAGACCAAGGAACACAACAGGCAGGTCTGTGATACTGTTGTGGAGAAGTTTAAAGCTGGATTTGGATACAAAATGATTTCCAAAACATTAAACATCCCAAGGGGCACTGTGCAAGCGATCATATTGAAATGGAATGAGTATCATACCGCTGCAAATCTACCAAGACCCCGCGTCCCTCTAAACTTTCATCTCAAACAAGGAGAAGACTGATCAGAAATGCAGCCGAGAGGCCCATGATCACTCTGGACGAACTGCAGAGATCTACAGCTGAGGTGGGACAGTCTGTCCATTAGACAACAATCAGTCGTACTCTGCACAAATCTGGCCTTTATGGAAGAGTGGCAAGAAGAAAGCCATTTCTCAAAGATAGCCATAAAAAGTGTCGTTTAAAGTTTGCAACAAGCCACCTGGGAGACACACCAAACATGTGGAAGAAGGTGCTCTGGTCAGATGAAACCAAAATTTAACTTTTTGGCAACAATGCCAAACGATTTGTTTGGCGTACAGGCAACACAGCTCATCACCCTGAACACACCATCCCCACTGTCAAACATGGTGGTGGCAGCATCATGGTTTTGGCCTGCTTTTCTTCAGCAGGGACAGGGAAGATGGTTAAAATTGATTTAAAATTGATGGGAAGATGGATGGAGCCAAATACAGGACCATTCTTGAAGAAAACCTGTTGGAGTCTGCAAAAAACCTGAGACTGGGACGGAGATTTGTCTTCCAACAAGACAATGATCCAAAACATAAAGCAAAATCTACAATGAAATGGTTCACAAATAAACGTATCCAGGTGTTAGAATGGCCAAATCAAAGTCCAGACCTGAATCCAATCGACAATCTGTGGAAAGAGCTGAAAACTGCTGTTCACAAACGATCTCCATCCAACCTCACTGAGCTCGAGCTGTTTGCCAAGAAAGAATGGGCAAAAATTTCAGTCTCTCGATGTACAAAACTTATAAAGACATACCCCAAGCGACTTGCAGCTGTAATCGCAGCAAAAGGTGGCGCAAGAAAGTATTAAGTTAAAGGGGCCGAATACTGTTGCACGCCCCATTTTTCAGTCTTTGTATTTCCACAAAAATTTTAAATAACCAGTAAATTTCGTTTAACTTTACAATTGTGTCCCACTTGTTCTTGATTCTTCACCAAAAATTTACATTTGGTATCTTTGTTTGAAGCATGATTGTGGGAAAAGGTTGAAAAGTTCCAGGGAGCCCAATACTTTCGCAAGGCACTGTACCTGCCATCAAAGTAAAAAAAAAAAGTGAAAGTCCCATAAAGGGACTAAGTAAAAAAGGAAAACCTTTTTTAAAAATATGTAAAAAAAAAAATATTAAAATAACAATAAAATAAAAAAAATCCACTAATACACATTTTTATGTAAAAAAAAAAAATAAAAAGTACACATGTTTGGTATCGCTGCGTCCGTAAAAATCCCATCTATAAAGGTCTCAGTAATTAACCCCTTCAGTGAACGCTGTAAAAAAAAAAACACAAGAAAGTAGCAAATTATACTTCTTCCAAGCTGTATCATCATATCGCTTGGAAAAAGTGGAATAAAACGCGATAAAAAAACGAATGGTAATAAAAATAGTGTCACTGAAAGCGCCCTTTTGTTCTGCGATAAACAAGCCCTCACTCTGTCTGCCAAAATATTGAAAAATTCAAGCTCTCAAAATACGGCGATGCAAAAACTTCTTACAAAAAAGCGTCTTAGTGTGTGACAGCTGCCAAACATAAAAACCCGCTATAAATAGTAATTGAAACCACCGTTATCAACCCCTTAGTTAGGGAAAAATAATTAAAAAAAAAAAAAAAAAAAAGTATTTATTTCCATTTTCCCATTAGGGTTGGGGCTAAAGTTAGGGTTAGGTTTTGGGCTAAAGTTAGGTTTAGGGTTGGGGCTAAAGATAGGGTTGGGGTTAGGGTTGGAATTAGGATTAGGGGTGTGTTAGGGTTAGGTTTGCGGTTAGGGTTATGGTTGGGGGTGTGTTGGGGTTAGGTTAGACTTAGAATTGGGGGGTTTCCAAACATGACATGGCGACTGATCTCATTCCAGCCAATTTTGCATTGAAAAGTCAAACTGCGCTCCTTCCCTTCCGAGCTCTACCATGCCCCAAACAGTAATTCCCCCCCATATATGGGGTATCGCCATACTCAGGATAAATTGTACAACTACTTTTGGGGTCCAATTTTTCCTTTTTCCCTTGAGAAAATAAATTTGGGGCAAAAAGATTATTTTTGCGAAAAAATTTATTTTTTTTATTTTCACTACTCTACGTTATAAACTTCTGTGAAGCACTTGGGGTTCAAAGTGCTCGCCACATAGCCAGATAAGTTCCTTGGGGGGTCTAGTTTCCAAAATGGGTTCACACTGTTCAGGTAAATCGGGGGCTCTCCAAACGCGACATGGCGTCCACTCTCGATTCCATCCAATTTTACGTTCAAAACCTCAAACGGCGCATCTCCTCTTCTGAGCCCTGCCGTGCACTTAAAGAGTGGTCTTCCTCCACACATGGGGTATTGGTGTAGTGGGAGAAATTGCACAACAAATATTGTAATTCATTGTCTCCTGATACCCTTGACAAAATAAAAAAAAATTGTCCGATGTAAAATTTTTGTGAAAAAAAGATAAATGTTCATTTTTTCCTTCCACATTGCTTCGATTCTTGTGAAGTACCTGAAGTGTTAATAAACTTCTTGAATGTGGTGTTGAGTTTCTTGAGGGGTGCAGTTTTTAGAATAGTGTCACTTGGGGTATTTTCTGTCATATAGGCACCTCAAAGTGACTTTCAAATGTGAGGTGGTTCCTAAAAAAAAAAAAAAAAAAAAAGGTTTTGTAAATTTTGTTGGAAAAATGAGAAATCACTGGTCAACTTTTAACCCTTATAACTTCCTATCGAAAAAAAAATTGTTTCCAAAATTGTGCTGATGTAAAGTAGACATGTGGGAAATGTTACTTAAATCAGAGATATGTCACACAAAATACTTAAGGGCATAAAAACTCAAAGATTGAAAATTGCAAAATATTCCAAATTTTCGTAAAATTTTCGTTTTTTACACAAATAAACCCAAGTTATATTGAAGAAATTTTACCACGAACGTGAACTATAATATGTCACAAAAAAAAAACATGTGGAAACCGTTGAAGCATTCCAGAGTTATAACCACATAAAGTGACAGTGGTCAGATTTCAAAATTAAGGCCTGGTCATTAACCTACAAAGTGGCTTGGTCGTTAATGGGTTAAAGAAATACAAATTTACATAGATAAAAAGTACAGATAAGGACACCAAAATAGTGGTACTCGGTACCATGTACTGCCATATTTGCACATCAATATCTATATAATCATCAGGTGGTGAGATAAACCCTGGCAATTCAGGTGCTATATCCGTGAAAACATGTCTTTTATTGGCTTGTTATACTAGTACCATATGTATCCTTGTATACTTCCATTGTGCACATACCATATTGTTTAAAAAGATATGGTTCCGGGTTTAAGACCCCAAAAAACATGCCATAATCATTTATACAGCCATCATGTCGACATACATTGCATTTAAGCAAGGGGGGGGGTAATCTTACCAAGTACAGAGGCACACAACACTGGACATACACATAGTGAAAATAGGGTTTCTGAAACAGTTTATCTAAGCACATCACTCTTGCATACTTTACACATAGCAAAAACTTTGAATGTGTAGGTCACTCCAATAGAATAAATTCCTGTATGCACAAGAAACAAAAACAGTTCTTAATGCCGAAGAGTCCAATTGGATTTACAGACTTTGGTGTCTGTACACCATGGACTGAATGAGATCTCTGATCTCTTATAGATCAATTAATAGAGCCCCTGTTTGTTTAGTTTTTTTTTTTTTTTCAATTTTTTATTTTTAACATTAGTGTCTGCAGTTCGTCTAGTTTACCGCTCTCACCTAGAGGAGAGGGGTGTTTAAAGGGAATCGGTCACCTCATTTTTCGTATAGAAAATGCGCCCACCGCCATTAGGGGCCTATCTACAGTATTTTGGAATACTGTAGATAAGCCCCCGATGTAACCTGAAAGATAGAAAAAAACAAGTTAGATTATACCCACCCGGGGGGCGGTCCGGTACAATGGCCATCGCAGGTCCGGCACCTCCCATCATCATGTGATGACGTCTTCTTCCTTGCTTCTGTCGGGGCTCCTGTGCAGGCGTAATTCTCTGCCCTGTTGAGGGCAGAGTAAAGTACTGAAGTGTGCAGGCGCCAGAAAAGGTCAGAGAGGCCCAGCGCCTGCGCACTGCAGTTCTTTACTCTGCCCTCAATAGGGCAGATCAGTGCACCTGCGCCGGAGCCGCGACAGACGCAAGGAAGAGGACGTCATCTCATGAAGATGGGAGGCACCGGACCCAGACCGCCCCTGGGTGAGTTTGATCTAACTTGTTTTTCTTATTTTTGAGGTTACATCGAGGGCTTATCTACAGCATTATAGAATGCTGTAGATGAGCCCCTAATGGCGGTGGCCGCACCTTATATACGAAAAATTGGGTGACAGATTCCCTTTAATCAGACATATATACAGGTGCAGGGTTTTTTTTTTTTGTGAACATGTATATTTTCTTCGGGATGAAGTTGTAATATACGTATTCTAATTGCTAAACAGTTTGATAGATAGCGATTGATTCCTAAGATAGTACAACCACACCCATTAGTAATTAAAATGGGGTATAAATAGCTTGTAACAAAATTACTTTATTATACACATGATGAAGGCTTACATGGCAGAAATGCGTTTTTTTTTTTTTTTTTAATAAGTTTTTATAGGCTTTTATAAAATTTATTTATTTGCTGCACATAGCCAATAAAATATAATCTAATTCAACATCAGATATATTTGGTTCTTTGGCTATATACCCTCTTCTAAATTATGTTAAGGATCCTCTGAAGGAAGTGCCCTGAAACATCCTTATTCACATATACATCAGTATGTAATCCTTGGCTGCAGAAGAATGTGTGTAGAAATAGATATATGTAAATCTGTCTCCTCCTTCTTCCCCCAATACCCTTTAAATTGTAAGCCTGTGGCTGCAGAGTCCTCTTCTCCACTGTAGCAGTCTATTTCGCCTACTTTTACTGTACTTGTATATTGTGTGCACAATTATTAGCCAAGGGAATATTTTGACAATACCAGAGTTTTATGCATATTTTCGAACTGTATAATCTTTTGTTGTATAATCTTGAATGTTTATTAGATTAAGCAGATCAGGTAATGTGTATTTATATAATAAGGGAAGGTGAGGCCTAAGGATATAAACACCCTTTATCAAGGTGTGTAGAATTATTAGGCAGCTTGTTTTCCTCAGACAAAATGTGCCGAAATAGATATGCACCTGTGAAAAGTCAAAAATTACAGAGGTATGCAGCACTCTTGAAATTGCTAAGATATTGGGATGTGATCACAGAATCATCGAAAATTTTGTTGCAAATAGTCATCAGGATTTGAGAAAAGAACTAACAGATTGGAGAAAATGCGACCAGGAATCCATCTTCCTCCAGTGCTGTCATATCCGAATTGCAACCCCTGGAGTGCCAGAATACAAGTTTTCAGTGGCTCGAGACAAGGCTGAAATAAAGGAGGCTGAAACAACCACCACTGAACAAGACGCAGAAGGTGAAACTTCAAGACTGGCCAAGAATATCTGAAGTTGGAGAAAAAGATATTGCGGTCTTAAGAAGCGCTGAGACAAAAGGACAAGGCAATAAAATTAAAAGCACAGACTGTATTAAAACACTCCACTACGCGTTTCAATAGCGGCATGCTATCGTCATCAGGTGGTATCAAAATATCTGAAGACAGATTCTTCAAAGTTCTATTGACTGAGTGACTCATACCAGATGGATTGGCCTGTGGCTGGATCATTAATAGGTACAGACCTTCACTTCGACTCATGCAGCAGCAAGGTGGAGTGGCACTGCTATAGTTTTGAAGTTGGATCAAAATGAACTACCAGATCTGCTGCTAGTTTTTAAAAAAATATTTAGAATTGAGAGTCCTAGTGGTGATACTTTAAGGCAACTGAAAAGATGGTAACAAATTTGCAAGCTTTCGAGACTACTCAGTCCATCAGGCAAAGACTAATACAACTATGAAGACCTATTATACACAACACAGCACAGAAACAATGCAATGGATTAAGACTTTACAGTCATTAAGGAATGTCTATGCAAGACGTGAGAACATGCAATAAATATTGACCAGTTCATAATAAGGGAATAATTACAAGTTTATCTATGAACTGGTCAATATTTATTGCTCACATGTTCTGATAACTTCCATTAATTGAGTTCAGCCATAATCCTCGATTGTCTTCACATTGATGTGTCGTGCTTGTTTGTATTAAAATTCTGTTCTCTAGATGTGAATTACCTTTCATCATTTCTGCATGGTGCTGTGATCGGGCATACAAAAATGTTTGGCCACAGGTAGATCCATTCGCTTTTCTCTTATTGTGTGGCGATGAGAATTCATCCTTGTTCTCAGTTTTTGCCCTGTCTCCCCCCACATACAGACCCCCAGTTGGACATTTAGTACATATAATGAGGTACACCACATTAGATGTGATGCAGCTGAAAGTACCTGGGATCTTGTAGTCCTGATGGGAGTTGGGGATCTTTATCTTGTCCGTGGTCATTATAGATGCACAGGTTTTAATTTTTTTCTGGTTGAAAAACCATGGACATGAAATTACTTGTACTGAAAGGTAATTTCACATCTCAGACACAGGAGAGTTTGTGAATACAAACTGATGACCTTTGACACTCTCAATGCTGGAATGAACATATCGCATGGATTTATGGCCTTTTACATCAATTAAGGAATTTACTCCCAAGACCCTGTGAGAACATCACAAAACATTACCAGACCCCAATCAGAGGGCAATAAAACTTTCACACTCCTTATCTATGAACTGGTCCAATATTTATTGCCACAACTGTTCATCCCTCTCCCATAATGACAGTTCCGCTTCACGTCACTTGTCTTATCTATTGCATTGTTTCTGTGCTGTGTTGTGTATAAATGTGATTCTTCAGATGTTGTATTAGTCTTTGCCTGATGAAGAGACCTGAGTAGTCTCGAAAGCTTGCAATTTGTTACCATCTTTTCAGTTAGCCATTAAAAGGTATCAATTACTGAGGACTCTCAATTCTAAATATTTTTCTATCTACTGGCTAACACGGTACTAAGATATACATCTTGCTAATTTTTAAAGACACTTTAGTGGTATTGGAAAAAGTCTACATATTTCAGGAAAATCATTATTTTTATGCAGCACAATACTCCATTGCTCACATCAAAGTACCGTATTTCACGGTTTGTCTAGCCAGTGGAGGCCTTAAAGATGATCGAATAATGACCCCCTTGCTCACCTGAGCTAAACCCTATTAAGAACTTATGAGGCCTCGGAGATTTGCAATGAAGGAGAACAGAACACTTCTGAACAGTGTTTGGAAGGCTGTGATTAGTGCTGCCCAAAAAGTTAATCGTGGGGAGATTCAGAAACTGAAAGACTTGATGAGTGGAAGGCTCATGACTTGAAAAGAAAGGTGGCTATATTGGTCACGGATATTATTTTTAATGTATTTTTTTGAATTTGAGTTATTATTCTCACTTTAACAAAGGAAAGTAAATGGATCCCTTGATCCTGTGCTTTGTGGTCTGCTTCTCTGTCCACAGAGCCACAGCAGATTGACCTTTTCTCCGGGTATTCTGTTATCTTTGCATTTACTCATATCTGCAATCTTTTGGTGCTACTTTGTATACTTTTCCCCTGTGATATTTTTTGCTGGTGATGGTGTCATTTGAATGTCCAGCCATTCTGCTGTAGTTTTAAGCCCGTCAGTGAAAGAACAGGTAGGGCTTCTCTGCTGTTTGTTCTTTACCCATCACCTATCTTCTGTTTTGTTTTAGGAAGTAGGCGGCATAGTCTCTTAACAGTAAGAACTTAATCCTGTATTTTGTATTCCGTTATTTGTTTTACTCACTCTGGGGTCTTACTATTTCAGCACACTTTCCTTTATGTAGGTAATTTGCACTCTAATCTGCCTTCTGGTTCCTTAGGAACAACGTGACACACTCATCGGACTTTAAGGTAGCATAGGTCCGAGTTGCCATAATCTACTCTGTAGTTAAGTCTCTTGTCTCACGTAAGAACCACTTTGGACTGCGGGGTCAGGATCAATAGTCTGTACAGGAATCGGCTGGGTCAGTTGCAGTTTTCATTCTTTTACCCATTTTCCCGAGTGAGTTTCTACACTATCATAACATCAGGTTTTTCATTTAGTTGCATAATAATTCTGCACACTAATAGTTGCCCAATAATAATAATAATCTTTATTTTTATATAGCGCTAACAGATTCCGCAGCGCTTTACAGTTTTGCACACATTATCATCACTGTCCCCGATGGGGCTCACAATCTAGATTCCCTATCAGTATGTTTTTGGAGTGTGGGAGGAAACCGGAGTACCCGGAGGAAACCCACGCAAACACGGGGAGAACATACAAACTCCTTGCAGATGTTGTCCTAGGTGGGATTCGAACCCAGGACTCCAGCGCTGCAAGGCTGTAGTGCTATCCACTGAGCCACCGTGCTGCCCAATAGTTATACATACGTACTTATTCTCTTAAGAAAGACAAAATTCTTTTATTTTCTTAAATCTAGGTTTAAAGCGAACCTGTCATCAGAAGTAAACTTCAGGCATTGTCAGGTTGGTGCTGTTAGGCAGTGGTAACGCTTGCGAGTGCAATGCGAGAAACTCTCCTCGATACCCGGCACTACCGCCGGCACTCGGACCATAGCGTCCAGCTGCATAAAAATACATGCAGCCGCACACTCCTGGCCCGAGTGCCGGCGGCAGTGCCAGGTATTGAGGTGAGTTTCTCGCATTGCACTCGCAAGTGTGACCCCGGCCATACATTGATTAAAATGATACGTGGTTTGAAGAAATCCTCTTGTGGTTTGTTTTTTGATCTTTGTTTGCAGTTTTCAAGCTCCACCACCGGCACCATTTTGTTGAAGCAAAAAAAGAATGGTTCCAGCAAAATGACGGCACATTTGCATCTATCGGCATGCGATAGATGCTACTAAGCCAGCGCCATTTTACTGGAGTTAACTTTTTTGTAAAGACCACAATATAAGCTGAAAACTGCAAACCAAGATTGAACAACAACCACAAGACAGATTTTTTCACCCCAGGTATCCTTTCAATCAGTGTAACAGCGCCAACCTGACAATGCCTGTAGTTTACTTAGCAAAATCCTTATAACAGGTTCTACTTAAGGTTTTTTAACCATTTGGACTGACCGTCAGCAGTCTAGATGTTGAATAATAAACTAATCATCAAAATACAAATTGTCTATTTGTGAACAAAGTGTAAAAAAAAATAAACAAAAAAATCTGGCTTGTATTGCAAATAAAAAGAGGTGTAAACCCTGTTCACATGTACAGCACTTTAGAATTAATGGTGCTTTAAAAATGCAATAGTACAGGTACACGGTACCCACCTTTGATGTCAAGTCTGCACATACCTGCTGGGATGCTTGTGCAATCGACAGGTATTGTGCACACCTTCTGCTCTAATGAATAGGACAGGTACACGATACCTACGACATGTGAACGCTTCTCGGCCTGTATATACAAATGTAATACCAGTGGTACTGAAAATCCTTTTAAGGCTATTGTCTATTCCAACCCATCCTCTGCCTGTGCTCCTTCCAAGTCTTCTTTATAACCAGAGAGCCTGTTACACATCATGGGCAACATGAACTAGTAGAAGGGTTCTCTTTGTCTTCATCATGTTTTGCCAAGCTCAGATGTGTTGGGTTCATATGCTTCATTATTGAAGTTTGTGTCAGGGGTAAGGTTTAACAGAAGACTTCTTCCCTCACATTTGGACATACTGAATTGCCTCCTTATGACGTTTTAGGATTAGCTGCACTGGATTCTCATGATTCAACAATTAATTTGCCTTTTAACAATAAAGTGTGATAAAAATGGCTCAGTGATGTTTAACCAAAACTATACAACCCTGAAGATACAAAAATAAAATCTGTGCATTCAGTGATTATCATAAAAGAAAGCATTGGGAGCGAAAAGAACTCATGGTTGTTAAATCTTCTCAACCAGGGTAATATACGGAAATGTAAGAGTAAATTAGGTTTTATTACGCTAACACAATAGCATAATCAAGCTGAAATCGCTGTGCTGAATATGTTCTCTATTCTCTCATGCCTTTAAATGTCTATCTTAAAATCGGCATCTGCTTTGTAATTGTCAAACAATGTAATTCTAATAGTAATTTTACATAAAGCAGAAAAAGGACTGATGGTACAAGACTTACATCCATTTTTTTCAGCCACTTGTCCTCATAGTTTGAGTTGTGCATGAACTTTTTACTTATTTTTTTTTTAGAAGAATTTTTAATTCTGATGGAAAATGAACCAGAAGGTCTATAAGCATAATTTATTAATCTCTTTAATGAACTATACCTACTCCTAGAATTTATCATAATCCCAAATTCATTGTGCAGAGGTTATGAAAGCTAGATGACTTTTTCACCCTTTTTACTACGGGATATAATGTTTTAAGGTCACCACACGTGATGTCTGCAGAATAAGCCAACATGTGTGTATTCTTAATATGTGTCAGGGCTTTTTGAATTGAAATGCCCGATTCTTCTATTTCTGCAGAACATGAGTTGGCACCAGAGTCGTCTGGTAATGGCTCTCTCCACCAATGTTTCCACCAAGGACAACATCTGTAAGGCATTTGTATGTTCTCCCCATGTTTGCGTGGGTTTCCTCCGGGTTCTCCGGTTTCCTCTCACATTCCATAGACATACTGATAGGGAAATTAGATTGTGAGCTCCATTGGGGACAGCGACGATAATGACTGTAAAGCGCTGCGGACTATAATGACGCTATATAACCAAAGCATAATAAATTTAAGGGCGAGCTGAGCGTCCATCCTGTAGTTGCTATCTGAACTTGCTGAATCCGTGTAAATAGAGTGAGCTACAGCCTGTTAATGCCATCTCTGCAGCTGGAAGTCTCTCAGACATTCTAGAGTTGATACATTTCTGTAAACCCATCTTTTGAATGTGATCAGATGTGTACAGATGGAAGAGGTTATAATTGTCAAATAAAGGGTTGAGAAGAGCCGTTGCACATTGACTTATCCTGTGCCCAATCGGGCAACTTGTGGACTCTCTATCTGAGATATTTGATCTCCTTAGTTCTAATCGTTTTCTAAAAAAAAGATACTTGCAAAGGATAAAAGTGGTAAGTATGAACTCTATTCATCCTAAGCTTATATTTACATGGCGTTGTTTATGCGAGCCTTTGAGCGAGGTCACACTTTATTTTATTTAAAATACATCCTATTTTCACGGTAATTTGCACAAAGATTTCTATGAGTGGTAAATATAAAAAGGTATTTTACACTTCCGATTTCTATGGTGTAAATGGGGACAAGTTGGCTGAAATTGAAACCTAATGGATTTGAAAGGAGTAAAGGGAATCTGTCAGGAGGATCAACCCTCCTAAGCTGTCTATATGGGCATGTAGGTCATAGAAAGCTGAATAAAATGATACCTGGAAATCACAGAAATCCACATTTTTCCTAATATGTAAATGAGCTGTTGAGATCTTTGGGCTGGACGCTGGTATCCCTGAGAATCTGCCTCCAGAACTTATTTTAAATTAAAATGGTGTTACAACTTTGAGAAATGTAACGACTTAGTCTGCTCTCTTGATCTACATGCCGATGCAGACGACTTTGGAGGGCTGATCCTACTGACATTCTCTTTTTGGCAAATTTGACACATCCAAGTTTCACTGTCGGAGTACAAACCATGTTGTCTGGAATAGCCATGGGTCTCTGTACCTGGACTCAGACATTTCAGCATGTATGAAGCTATCATAGTTTTAGATATTAGATATATTGTAACATGATTATGTGGTTCTCAGAATGTAAACCCAGCCCTGGCAGATCCTCAAGATTGTACTATTTTCAGGTTCATGTAGGTTCTGACTAATTAAAATGGGTTAAAATGTTGTTGGATACACTATTCAGTACTTTTTTGCAAAGAGAAAAAAAGTAAGTAAAATGACATTTTGAAGATTTAAAACTCAGATTTGTGCAAAAGAACATAGGTAAAAACAAATTGTCCAGCTGACAAGTCATTCTCCAGTTTGTCTGCAGGAGGCCGGGTCACACACAACGATAAAAAATCGGCCGTAATACGCAGAAAAGTCCCCTGAAAAGTGATCCGTATGTTATCTGTGTGCAATGCGAGGATGCGATTTCCTCACATCAAAACATCCGTATGGCGAGATTTTTTCGCCGGCTTGCAAAACCGACATATAATGGATCACAATGATAGTTTTTAAATCACAAAAGAAAGAATAGATATATACACACACATTATAATATATTATATATAACTTCATTGTGACATATATATATATATATATATATGTGTGATATATATATATATATATATATATATATATATATATATATATATATATATATAACATATATTTATATATAGTTCACATATAAACACTTCTACATAGTATAGCTAATTCAATTGCCGGCTTTTGTGAAATTACAGAACCCGACATGAAATGACACATGGTTTACTTAGTTAACCATTTCATTTCATGTAGTTTAATATATGGTTTTCACTAACAATTACATGAGTGTCTGTGTGCAAAATTTCATACATGTAGGGGTTAATTAAAGGTGTAAATTTGTTGAAAAAAATTGCGTGGGCTCCCGCCGTATTTTGTCCACCAGACAGGGAAAGCCAGCGAGTGGGGGCAGATAATAATAGCCTAGGGAGGGTGCATTTATTTTGTGCCCCCCCTGGCTACTAACATCTGCCCCCAGCCACTCCAGAAAAGGCAAATCTATGATTAGATTCGCCTTTTCTGGCACTTAGCCCATCTATTCCCATTGCCCTGTAGCGGTGGCTAATGGGTTAATAATGGGTTAAATCCACCTTGCTATTGGAAGGTGACTTTAAGCCAGGTTAATAATTGAGAGTTGTCAATTAGACAACTATCAATTATTAATCCTATTGTATTAAATGTTTACAAAAAACAGACATTAATTAAAAATTATTTTACTGAAATAGACATTTTTTGACCATATTTTATTTTACAGGTACTCCATCTGATTCTCTTGCTCTCCTGTAATAAACATAACATAATAAAGCAACATTATTCTTACCTCTCTTGCACTCTGTCAGGTCGCCCGATGTAATCCTTCTGAAAGGGTTGACGTTTACCGCGGGGAGCGGAGCTAATGCTCCACCGTCGCAGTAAAACCCCCGAATGAATGAGATCCTCTCCCGTCTGACAGGTGAGGAATTGATTAGCTGGGAAGCTTAATTGATTGCTTCCCAGGCTAATCAGTTCACTTCAGGTCAGCCGGGGATATTTCCGCTGACGTCACTGATGCTGTGTATATGTATATATAATATATATATATATATATATATATAATATATATATATATATATATATATATATTTTTTTTTTTTTTTTCTATGTGTGTATATGTTTGCTTTCTATTCTTTATTAAAGCTGTCAGTGTGATTTTACAGTATAGCCGGGGATGAATTGCCGGCTTTTCTAAAGTTCACCTGTGCGTATTTCTTGCAAGTCACACTGATGGTCCGTGTGTAATCCGATGTTTTCTCGCCCCCATGGACTTGCATTGGCGAGTCTCGGGCGTAATACGGTGAAAAGCGCAGCATGCTGCGATTTCACTCGCACGTATAAAACGGATGAGAAAAAATCGGATAATGGGAGCTGCCCCATAGATTAACATTGGTCCGAGTGCAATGCGATTTTTTTCTCGCATTGCACTCGTCCGTATTTCTCGCTAGTGTGACTCCGGCCGTAGGGTGCCTGGGGCGCACACATGAATTTGATCGGAATGTTGCTTTTCTGCTGATTTTGCTATGTAGGGGTTATTTATGTTCGTTTGGCAATTCCTGAGTGACATGTTAGTTGCACAACATTGAGGCTAAGTGCACACGTTCAGGAATATTTGCGTTTTTTTCGCGTTTTTTTTCGCGATTTTCCGCGGTAAAAACGCGAAAAAAACGCAAGCATTAAGCATCCTATACATGTTAATTGATTCCGCATGTTTTGGCCACATGTTGCGTTTTTTTCCGCGAAAACGCTTAGTGGAAAAAATAGCAACATGTTCATTAATTTTGCGGAATGTAAGCGGTTCATGTGCGGTGGTACCCAGGGTCTGGAGGAGAGGAGACTCTCCTCCAGGCCCTGGGTACCATATCCCTGGTAAAACAATAATTAAAATAATAAATAATGATATTCTCACCTTCCGGCGGCCCCCGCAGCCTTCCCGCCTTCAGCGACGCTCCCGGCAACTCCCGGTCCCAAGAGTCCTTTACGAGAATCACCCAGATGGCGTAGCGGTCTCGCGTGATGCTACGTCATCGGTGTGATTTGTCGCAATGCATCCTTGGTACCGGGAGTTGCCGGGAGCGTCGCTGAAGGCGGGAAGGCTGCGGGGGCCGCCGGAAGGTGAGAATATCATTATTTGTTATTTTTTTTATTTTTACATTAGGCGGCATCAGTAGTAAAAAGTTGGTCACACGTGTCAAACACTATGTGTGACTCGTGTGACCAACCTGTCAATCAGTTTTCCAAGCGATGCTACAGATCGCTAGGAAAACGCTAGCATTCTGCAAGCTAATTACGCTTGCAAAACGCTATTATTCTGGCGTGAATACGCATACAAAAAAAGTGCGTATTTCCCGCGGGAGAAGTGCGGGATTGCCGCGGAAATTTCGGCGGCAATTCCGCAACGTGTGAACTTAGCCTAAGTGTTCAGATTTGATGAGAAGTGTTGAATCACATGTATGAAATGCACATGAAGAGGTTTTGCAGTGATGAGCTTAGGCTGCTTTCACATATCCGTTTTTTGCCGTAGGACACAATCCGTTGTCTCGACGGATCCATTATAATAAACGACGGACAGCGACTGATCCGTCGCTGTCCGATTTTCCCATGGAGACAAAAAACGTTGCTTTGTGCGTCGTGTTCGGCCGACGGACCAAAAATTTACAACGGAACCGTCGAATGACGGATGAAACATACGGCCATCCGACGCTAATACAAGTCTATGAGAAAAAAATGGATCCTACGGCATCAGTTGCCGGAACCTTTTTTTTTTTTTTTTCAAAAAACAACGAATTGTGACTGATGGCAAAAAACTGATATGTGAAAGGGGCCTTAGTCACCCTGTGGAAAATAACTGATGGCAGTTCTATCGAATGTAACACCCAAGATTCAGGAGTAAAGTTGACTTTGCATGGGACAGGGTAGTCTACCTGTGATCTTGTGGGGTGCTATAGAGATCCTCAAAGTCTCTTTTTGACCCTTATTACAAGCTTGAAATGCGGAGTCTGTGTACCTGGAGATATTTCACCAAATTTAGGTGGCATGAATGAAAGTTAATACAAGCACAGGTTAAAACCTTATTGTGGTATTTTGGATTCTATGGTGTTGCCTTTAAAAGCAGGGTTTTCTAAAGTACATTTCATTGTAAGTTTTGTGGTTGAAAATGATGTGAAATGACCTCGGTTCAGAGCCACAAAACCCTCCGGTTCAGTAGCTTGATCCACAAGAGCAAAACCTCTAGTTGGTTCCATACAGCTGCATATCTATCACAATAACCACACAATAGAGAATAACCACCCAGAGAAACGTGAAAGAAACATGAAATACTGTCAGATTCTATTTCTAGCTGAAAGCTGGCTTCATAGAAACCAAGACGAGGTAGAGAGTTTCTTTAGAAACTCCTGAGATAAAAGGGAAGTAACTGAAAACACAAATTAGAGTTGTACAAAAAGCTGTTCATGAATATAGGTCAAGACGGCAAATGTTTGAAACCATTTGATTTTACATTTTTTTTTTTTTTACCAATCGTTTGAACAGTTCTGTGTGTTCTCTACAATTAGCACATTTAGATTCATATTATGTACATTGCATATCATTTTATACATGGAAGTTTTGCATAGAATGTATAATCGAAAAATTGATTAGATTTTTAATGATAAAACGTTCAGATCTGTTCCTTCATCCATGTTCTTACAGTAGGTGACACGCAGTCCCTATAGAATGTAATTGAGAACACTCATTAATATTGGTCATTGGTAGCATAAAATTAGGTATTTTATTTAGTGCTGCTCTAGTAATGGAAAATTTGTGTGTATATGTATTTTCTGTTTATAATATGTATGTTTTATATTTTTAAAGGAAATCTGTCACCTCATTTTTCGGATATAAAGGCTGGGTCTCACATAGCGATACACCAGCGATCCCGACAACGATCAGGATCGCTGGTGTATCGCTACATTATCGCTGCTGAGCTGCCAAACAGGCACTCAGGCAGCGATCAGTACAAGCGACACTGCGGGTAACATCGCTTAGTTACCCGCAGTGTACCTTGGATACCAGCGCCCTGATGCAGGGAGCTGGTAACCAAGGTACACAGCGGGTTTCCAGGCGCTGCGCGGTGCCTGGAAACCCGCTGTGTACCTTGGTTACCAGCTCCCTGCATCAGGTAGCTGGTATCCAAGGTACTCAGCGGGTTTCTAGGCACAGCCCCGCGCCTGGAAACCCGCTGTGTACCATGGTTACCAGCGGATCGCTGGTCTCCCGCCTGTCACACGCAGCGATGCGTGCCTGTCAGCGGGAGACCAGCGATCAAAAAAATGTCCTGACATTTCAGCGACGATCAGCGATTACCCAGCAGGGGGTCTGATCGTCGCTGAATGTCACACACAGGATATCGCTGGTGAGCTCGCTGCTGCGTCACAAAACTAGTGACTCAGCACCGATCTCGCTAGCGATATCGCTATGTGAGACGGGGGCTTAAGATGCGGCCACCGCCATTAGGAGCTTATCTAAAGCGTTCTGTAATGCTGTAGATAAGCCCCTGATGTAAACTGAAAGATAAGAAAAGCAAGTTAGTTTACATTCACCCGGGGTGCGGTCCGGTCCAATAGGCGTTGCAGGTCCGGGTCCGGCGCCTCCCATCTTCATGCGATGACGTCCTCTTCCTTGCTTCTTTCGCGGCTCCTGTGCAGGCGTAATTCTCTGCCCTGTTGAGGGCAGAGTAAAGTACTGCAGTGTGCAGGTGCTGGGCCTCTCTGACCTTTCCCGGCGCCTTCGCACTGCAGTACTTTACTCTGCCCTCAACAGGGCAGAGAATTACGCTTGCGCAGGAGCCGCGAAAGAAGCGAGGAAGAGGACGTCATCGCATGTAAATGGGAGGCGCCGGACCGCGCCTGGGTGAGTATGATCTAACTTGTTTTTCTTATCTTTCAGGTTGCATCGGGGGCTTATCTACAGCATTCCAGAATGCTGTAGATAAGCCCCTGATGGCGGGCGGTGGCCGCAGCTTATATACGAAAAATTAGGTGACAGGTTCCCTTTAATTGTATGTATATATGTATGTGCATATAATAAGGTACGATATTTAGATCTATTAAACTTAACAAATTGATATATCAATTTAAGTTTAATAGATCTACATACCATACCTTGTCTCACTTCACAATTTCTCCTGTTTTCAGTTATTTCAATCTTCTCATCCTACATTCAGCATTTACCTCCTTTAATTTGCTATTTATTATCTACGTGTGGCAGCGAAGCTTTGCTGTACAACAGAGGAGAGATTCCTCTGTTTAAACTTTTCACCTTCAAGTTTCTGATTGTTCAATCCATCTTGTAGGTTGGCTGAAAACCTTTGATGACTATTTCCGAGACCAGACACAGCACATTCTTAATAACATGGTTGTAAAATTGCAAGAGGATAAAGAGAGAAAATTCATATGGTCAGAAATCTCTTACTTTGCCAAATGGTGGGATGGAATTGATAGCCAGAAGAGAGATGCTGTGAAGAAGTAAGTGAAATAAAAACTCATTCTCAGTTATCTACTTTCTTGAGTATAATTACTCTTCACATTGAATTATACATTTTGAAATCAAATTGGAAAAATAACATTATCTACATGTCTGTTTTTATGCAGTGTCTCATTTACCATAGAAGCCGAGCACTGTTACGCCTCATTCAGACGTCATTGTTTTTCATGTGTGCAAAAAATTAGTCCACGTGTCTTGGATTAGAGCTTTCAGTATTTGTTCCATTTGTCCATTTTTACCATCCATGTCTCATCAGTGATTTTGACGGATGGCAAAATATTTTACAAAGCTGCTGATATCCATTACAATTTTAATCACGGATAGCACAAAACACACAAATGCCATCCATGTGCTGTCAGTGATTTTCATAGAGCCATACTCTTTGTATGTATGATTTTCATCCATGACGCCAATTAAAAAAAAAAAAAAATGCCTTTTTTTTTTTTTGTGAACATTCACACATTCTATAATGGTTACATGCTATAGCTGTGAAAACCATGGATCCAACTCTTATGTGATAAATGCACATCTGAATAAGGCTAGTTTCACACTAGCGTTTGACGGACCTGCGCACGGCCCCTCTAAGCTATGCCATCGGCCGGCCTCCTGGCCGCTCCGCCTATGGGCGCATGACGCTGCATGCGACCTGCCTACCCTATCTTTAGCATTGGGTACGCAGGCCTGTGCAGGTATGCGTTTGCCGATGCACGCGTCCTCTTGACTGTGCGCCAAGCGCACCAAAATGTAACACGGTGCATTGGGCACAGGTCGTGCGCAGACCGACGCAGGTCAGTCAAACACTAGTGTGAATATAGCCTAAGGCCTTATAGGGAGTTTTGTGGGTAAAAATTGTTTTCGCTGCCTACTATGAAATTGTCTTCATTCCTTCATCTGGCACTAGTGTGAACTCCTGTAACTGATTTCATATTTTCCCACTGATCTGTATAAATCTGTTGTTGGCTCCCTTGATTGATGGTTGCAGGCACTCTAAATATTTCATACAAAAATTCCTTCCCCCCACCCCCTCCCCCCCATATAAATATATACCTTATTTTGCGGACTATATGATGCATTCACCCCCAAACTTAGGAAGACAATGGGGGTGCGTCTTATATTCCGAATGTAGCTTACTGGGAGGGGGGTGTCAAGCGGCTGTAGTCACAACATTCAGGAAAGGTTCCATGCTGCAGGTTCTGGCTGGGTGCAGCCGAGTCCCTGCTCTGCACATTGCTCTCCTGGCAGTGGGCTTTAGGAAAATGGCTGCTGGAGACGACGCATGTGCAGATTAAGCCAAGATCTCAACCTGCGCATGTGCCACCAGAGGCAGCCATTTTCCTGTAGCCATTGCCAGGAGGGCAGTGTGCAGAGTGGGAACTCCACTTCTGCCTGCACTGCTGACATTTTCTTGAAGAGCACTACTGGGACACCCCCTACTCCCAGCCCAGGGCCTGCAGCATCTCCCCACTCCTGCCACTGCCGCCGGCTTCCTGCAGCGGCGACCCTGCCTCCTGTGATCTCGCCCCATCGCTTCATTCCCCCCCTCCCCAACCACCTGTAAACTAAATTTGGACTATAAGACGGACCCCCCATTTAACATACTAAAAACATTTTTTTCCCATTTTCCTCCTCAAAATTTGGGGTGCGTCTTATGGTCCGGTGTGTCTTATGGTTCGGTGCGTCTTATGGTTCGGTGTGTCTTATGGTCCGGTGTGTCTTATGGTCCGGTGTGTCTTATGGTCCGGTGTGTCTTATGGTCCGGTGTGTCTTATGGTCCGGTGTGTCTTATGGTCCGGTGTGTCTTATAGTCTGCAAAATGTGGTACATATATTATGAATATACCAGGGAGCGGCACAAGGGACATTTTAGTTAATTTTAATAAAGGCATAAAACCCATGCTGAGTCTTGCTGCAAAATGCCGGTAATTCTGTTTGACTATGTGTATCATTCATTTCCTTAAATATATTGTTTTTTATTAGCACTAAATAAAAAATAAAATAAAACAATCTCTCCAAAACCATATAGAAACCAAACAAAAAATGGAATGCACATTAGGAATAAAATAAGAGCAAAAACTGTCCACGTTTCACCTGGCGACAAGATTTCTTTAAGGGTCACCAGTTTTGGTAAAGCTTTTGGCAACATCTGTCAAGGACTTTTCACACTACTCCGCATGAAATTCTTGTTGGATTAACTGGATTTCTAGCTCAGTGGTTCTTACTGGATTAATGGCATTGCTTTGTTTTCTTCTAATCCCATTTTATATTAAGCTGGCTTCAGAATGTGCAGTTTTTATTAAGTGGTTTTCTGTGTGCGCTAAACCAGTATGGGATATAAAGTTACGTTTTGAACCCTAAGGTTATGTTCCCACTATGAGCTTTCAGTGAGTTTTTGATATTGCAGATTTTCTGCACACATAAGTTAAATAGGTTACTTACATTTTTATTTTTATTTGCATCGTAAAAAAAATCATCAAAATATCACTGTGGGAACTTAGCCTTAGTGCATCAAAACTGACTTTATCAAGAACATCCCTGCAATGTGGATTACTATGCAGTGCGTTGGCAAGACATGAATATGTACAACCATTGTAGTGTCCGTTCACCACATGCACCAGTAAAAGCTTCCATTGGCTTTCGTCAGGTTGTTACAGCTTTTCTACCTTCATTGAATAGGACAGGTCTGATGCACTATTCCATATAGAAATACTGAAGGATCCAGCACAAAATGTATACCAAGTGGTAAACATTTAAAGGTGTTATCCGGCGCCATCCAGAGCAACTTGCCTTCAAATCGAAGGTCCAGATTATGTTCGAATTCCACACAAGAGCCGGGAGGTACATGTTCTCTGATCATCCTGTTCAGTTTTGATGCGGAAGTGAATGGCTCTGGACTTTGCCAGATGACCCTTTACGCTCTATCTTTTCAATGCATACCTTCAATATACGTTGTGAATTTCCTCAGCAGTGAATGCTGGGATGTGAATAGTCCTTGACAATGGGCTATCAGATGTGTGGCCTTTAAGTCTTGGTTCAGTCTAGGGCAGGGTTCCCCAACTCCAGTCCTCGAGGCCCACCAACAGGTCATGTTTTCAGGATTTCCTTAGTATTGCCCAGGTGATAATTGCATCACCTGTGCAATACAAAGAAAATCCTGAAAACATGACCTGTTGGTGGGTCTTGAGGATTGGAGTTGGGGAACCCTGGTCTAGGGTTTCACACTTTAGGATTAGGGTTCTGTTTTTTTGTTAAGTAATAGGAACAGAAAAAAACCCTCCAAGAATGAAGAAAAGGTTCTGTCCTATGACTGAAACAAATGACGTCAGACGAACGAACCCTTTCAACCATTATAAGGTCTGTTTAGTGGCTGTCAATTTCCCTGAAAAAATAAAATGCAGCATGCCGTTCTTTTGTTCAGTGAAAATGAGGCAACTTGCAACCCAAGCGAAGAAGTGTTAAGGGTATGCCACACTAAACAATATCGCTAACGGGATCGCTAAAAAACGTCACTATTTAGCGATCCCGTTAGCGATATTGTTCAGTGCGGCAGCTTCCAGCGACGAGCTTCCTGCTGTGATCTCGCTCGTCGCTGGAATCGCTCCGGACCCTATTTTCTCGTCGGCGCTCCCGCTGGGTAAGTATCTAATCGCTGTGTGGCACCTTTTCTTAGCGATTTAGCGGTACTTTTGTACCGCTAAAGTCGTTAAGAAGATCGCTAACGGCGATAGCGTCGTTAACTATATCGCTAAATGTGGCCGCATTTAGCGATATAGAAACAATCCCGCTAGCGATCTCATTAGTATGCAACGCTAACGAGATCGCTAGCGGGATAGCTTAGTGTGGCAGTACCTTTAGTGTTTGCAAACATTTTTATGTACACCATGTTAATATTTAATTTGTTATTAATTTTTATGTACATTAATGAACACCTATCTATTTAGACATATTTATGTCAAGGGTCTCTGGAAGGCGTGCACTGCAGAGCAATGAATGAGCAGGCAGGCAACTACTGATCCTTTCATATGGTGAAGACATTGCCTTTTTGTTTTCAAGATTGATGGCGATCCTTGTTTCCCCACAAACAACTTTTCTAGTTTTTCTGAACTTGCTTTTGAGGACACAAACTGTTGTGGACGAACTGGCATATTTATGGTCCTTGATTTGCAATGGACTGTTGTAAATAAGACTAGAAAAAGCTTGGAATAATTTTGTTCGTCAACTTCAAATTGAGAGTCCTCAGTGGTTGATACCTTTTAATGGCTAACTGAAAAGATGGTAACAAATTGCAAGTGAATACAAACTGATGATGACCTTTGACACTCTCAATGCTGGAATGAACCTATCACATGGATTTATGGCCTTTTACATCAATTAAGGAATTTGCTCCTTGTACCTTGTTAGCCACACTCCTCTATGAACTGTTCCAATATTTACCGTATGTTCATCTCTATCTCCCATATTGACAGTTCTGCTTTACGTCACTTGTCTTATCTATTCCATTGTTTCTGTGCTGTGTTATGTATAAATATGTGATTCTTCAGATTTTGTATTAGTCTTTGTCTGATGAAGAGACGTGAGTAGCCTCGAAAGCTTGCAATTTGTTACCATTTTTTCAGTTAGCCATTAAAAGGTATCAACCACTGAGGACTCTCAACTCTAAATATTTTTCTATCTACTGGCTAACACGGTACAAAGATATACATCTTTCCTGTTCGTCAACTTCTGCATTTCTCACTAAAGAATTTAGTGTTAAATTAGTAAAATGTGATTTGAAACAAGCACAAACTGTGAAGGCTTGTCAGAAGTCAATACGTAATTACATTGTTATTTTGTAAATTCAGGAGCGATGCTGCTATACGGTATTTCTCAGTGTTACTTAGCTGACCTGTAATTTTGATAACAAATTTCTGCTGAAAATAATTGACAAGATAATTGCCAGATTTATTTAGACATCTCCTTGACTGTCCCAGATTTTCTACCTTTCTAATTGCACATAGTAGATAGTGAAAAAAAAAGAGAACATTTTTCCTGTGCCAAACAAGTTAATGGATTGTAACAGTGGATGACCCAATAAAGCCCAAATATTTATTTTAAGTTAATTATTTTTTAGCCCTATGTTACACACTTGTTTGTGTAAATATAACGACGGTGTTAACAATACCTATAGGATTTAATTAAATTAAACAGTGGTGAGAGCATTTACTCTTCCTTCAACATTTAAATCAGATCCATTAAATTTCTGCACAATATTGTTGTGGAACTTTAGAAGTCTAACTTTTCAGTTAGACTGATAAAAGCTAAGTTGGTTAATAATTTATGTAATCTTTAACATGTTGCCATCCTTTTACCCTTTAAATTTACTATTGTAAGGCGTTAGGCAGGAGGGGGTTTAATGTCATTATTTAGGCTTCATTTAGACAGGCGAGCATCGGCCTTTAAATGATCTCGATCAGTTATGGGTAATGGGGTTATAGACAGTTGGACCACTCTTCCATAAAATCGTTCTCTGCACATAGAACATCATGTTCTAGGCAGTACATGACTTGTGCACACAGGACTATGTCCAACCAAGAACTATATTCTTGCCATACTCTTTGTGGCCTAGATGGCGTGTCGGCCATCCACTAATTAGATGTCGATGACTTATCACAGGATAGGTCATAAGTATTGTCAAAGGTAATAGCTGATCAGTGGTGGTGCCATGTGTCGGATCCTCATTGATTGATACTGTTACCTAGCCCATGAATGAGACCTCAATATCGTATGCCGAAAAAAAAACTCTAAAGGGTATGCCACACTGAACAATATCGCTAACGGGATCGCTAAAAAAACGTCACTATTTAGCGATCCCGTTAGCGATGTTGTTCAGTGCGGCATCTGCCAGCGACGAGCTTCCTGCTGTGATTTCGCTCGTCGCTGGAATCGTTCCGGACCCTATTTTCTCGTCGGCGCTCCCGCTGGGTAAGTATATATCGCTAGTGTGGCACCTTTTCTTAGCGATTTAGCGGTACTTTTGTACCGCTAAAGTCGTTAAGAAGATCGCTAACGGCGATAGCGTCGTTAACTATATCGCTAAATGTGGCCGCACTTAGCGATATAGAAACAATCCCGCTAGCGATCGCATTAGTATGCGTCGTTATCGTGATCGCTAGCGGGATTGTTTAGTGTGGCAGTACCTTTATATATAATTTTCCTAGTGATATTTAAACCTGGAGGACTAGGGTGATTTAGTGGATAACATATTATTTGGTACTCTAGTTTCTCTAATTTTTTTTTCTGACCCATGGCCCTATATATTTTGCTTCTTTTCGCACAACTATCCGACGTGATGCAAATTGTTCAGCTTTAGCCGTGGAAATATTTTAATTGGTATAAGTTACTTAGACTTTTCTAAAATTAAACTAAAAAGATGGACACATGAATGTCCTTTTATATAACAAGATAAAATATAATTTACTAAATCCCACTGCTTCTTTGTGTTAGGACTAAGAGTTGGCAGTGGTAACCAACATTAAGAATTGTCAAACACAGATGATGTGTAATTAGATGGCAAGGCCAAAATGCATTTGTCAAATGCTTTGCTATTGTTCAGCTTTGATGTTGCCTTTATTGTTAACCCTGTCACATTATCTAATTAACAGGTTAATTGAACAGGAACAGTTTGAGATTGTTACAGGTGGATGGGTTATGGCTGATGAAGCCTCCTCTCACTATTTTGGTATAATTGATCAACTAATAGAAGGACACCAATGGCTGGAGAAAAATCTTGGTAAGAATTTTTTAAAAACTTTTCCTATTTGCAATGTGTGCAGAATTATTAGGTAAGTGAGTATTTTAACTATCATCATTTTTGCGCATATCTTCCATCTGAAAGCTGTATAAACACAAATGCTTATTGGTTTCAAGCATATCAAGTGACATGGTGTTTTCCTCAAGCAAAATGGGCCAGAAAAGAGGTTTAATTGACTCTCAAAAGTCCAAAAATGTTCATTCTTAAAGAAAAATGCAGCAGTCTTGAAATTGTAAAAAATCGGGGTGTGATTGCAGAACCATCAAAAATTGAGAAAATAAGATGCACATTACTGATAAAAAATTTGAGAAGAATCAAACGTGAAGCGATTAGGAACTCATTTTCCTACAATGCTGTCATATTTCAGAACAGCAACCTCAATGAAGTGCCCAGAATTACAAGATGTTCAGTGCTCAGAGACATGGCCTAGGTAAGGGATGCTGAAATCGACCACCACTGAACCAGACACAAATGGTGAAATTCGAGACTGAGCCAAGAAATATCCGAAGACAGACTTTTTTCCAAGGTTTCATGGACTGATAAAATGAGAAGGGCACAGACCTCAACATGGATGGCATGTTGGAGGTGAGGTACTGCTATGAGATGGTGTTATTAAAGATGAGTTAGTTGGACCTTTTCGTGTTGACTATGGACTCAAAAAACTCCCAAACTTAATGCCAATTTTTAAAACATGACTCCGTCAAGCAGTGGTACAAGAAATTGTCTGCATCTTTCAAGGAAACAAGAATTGTGACAATGCTCCATCAAATACATCAAAATACTCTTTGGTTGGCCAGCCAGTAAAGACCTTAAAGATGAAAGAATAATGACATGGCCCCTATTCCTTACATGATCTAAACCCTATTGAGAACATGTGGGGCCTTCTTAAAGGGGAGATTTACAGTGGAAAACGGTACACCTGTGTGAACAGTGTGTGGAGGCTGTGGTTGGTGCTGCCCAAAAAGTTGATCGTCGACATATTAAGAAACTGACAGACTCCATGGATGAAAGGCTTATGACTCATTTTGAAAAGGGTGACCATTGGTCACTAATATTTATTTATTTATTTTTTTAAATGTCAGAACTGAATTTTTGTACATTTTTTGAGGTATTTGGTTATTATTCTCACTTTAACAGATCAAAATAAATGACTGTGATGAAAACATTTGTTCTTCGTTTGGCTGCCCAATAATTCTGCACACAGATGTTCTTTTACTTGGTTACCTTTTATGTTCTTATACTTGAAATGTGTCCTATGCAATTATTATTATTATTATACATTTATATTAGCGCCATTTATTCCATGGCGCTTTACATATGAAAAGGGGAAAAATATAGACAGGTACAATAAACATGTGCTGGACAAGGGACACACAAGTACAGAAGGAGAGAGGACCCTGCCCGCGAGGGCTCACAGACTGCAGGGATGGGTGAGAATACACTAGGAAAGGGTAGAGCTGGTCGTACGATGGTTCAGTACACTGAGGATCATTGCAGGTTGTAGGCTTGTCGGAACAGGTGGGTCTTCAGTTTTTTTTTGAAGGTCTCCGTTGTTGGTGAAAGTCTGATGTTTTGCGGCAGGGAGTTCCAGAGTATGGGGGAAGCCCGGGAGAAGTCTTGTATGCGTTTATGGGAAGAAGAGATGAGGGGGGAGTCGAGAAGGAGATCTTGAGAGGATCGAAGGTTGCGTGTAGGTAGGTAGCGGGACACCATGTCACAGATGTATGGAGGAGAATGGAATGCAATGGAAGGTCCTGAAGTATTTGGGTTGTAGGAGGCAACCATTTTCTACTACTTTTATGGTTTAGGATTTATAGCCTAATGTTGAATTTCCAAGGTATTGGCCACTTGTTTTATCAACAAAGGTTGACAGATGTTGAATTTGCTGGAATGTATCCCTTCTTTACGTAGATTTTCTCCCAAACATAATTGTGATTGTGCTCAACATTACTATGAAGACACCAATGTGAGAAATGTATCAAACTAAATGTGCCAGAATTCAAAAATAAAAAATGTCCTTTCATGGCTTGCATCATAATTATGTTGTGCTTGTGACACATTCTGTGCCTTACCTGGTAAGGGTGTGTGATCTGATATCCAAAAGTGAATGGCTTACCAGAAAAGGTTCCAGGCACCAAAAATGTACCAGAATTGTGGCATACTTTTCTGGCACAAAGTAAGCCAATTTATTAATAATAATCTTTATTTTTAGAGCAACATTGATTCCATGGTTATGTACATGAGAAGTGGTTACATACAAGATACAAAACGGTGAATTCATTAACAGTGATAAACTGATACAGAAAGGAGAGTGCCCTGCCCTTGCGGGCTTTCAATCTACAAGATAATAAGGAAGGAGACAGGGAAGGGGGTTGCGGCAGCTTTGGTGGTGGTGAGGTGGCAACAGGGTCATTGTAGGCTGTAAGTTTTCTTGAAGAGGCTGGTTTTCAAGATTCGTCTGAAGGTTCTGAGTGTGGTGGATAGTCGGATGTGTTGAGGCACAATTCCAGAGGGTGTGGTAGAAGTCTTGGAGGCGATTGGTTGAGGAACGTATTGGTGTAAATAAGAGAAAGAGGTTCTTGGGAGGACTGCAAGTTGCATGTTGGAAGGTATGTGAGGATTAGTTCAGAGAGATATATGGAGAATACATATTATAGACGGCTTTGTAGGTTAGCGTTACCAGTTTGAACTGGATGCGTTGGGGAATTGGGAGATGGTGTGAGCCTACAGTACCTGGATGAGGCAGTATTAAAATATTCCATGCTTATTAATCTGTGAAAAATCTGATGCCTTACAACACAACCTATTAAATTGGTACTTTCTAAGAATTAGTGTTGATTTAACTACCCTATTAATATGCCTGTACAGTATATACCTGCCTGCTATTAATTTTATCAATTATGTAGGTGTAAAACCAAAATCAGGATGGGCTGTGGATCCTTTTGGGCACTCTCCAACTATGGCATACCTTCTTAAGCGATCGGGGATATCGAGCATGCTTATCCAGCGTATTCACTATTCAATAAAGAAGCATTTTTCAGCAAAGAAGACATTAGAGTTCTTTTGGAGGCAAAACTGGGGTAAGTAAAGACCTCTCACTAACGCTTTTTTGTTGTTGACTGATATTTCAGTGGAGCTTTTCTAATACCCAATACTTGAAACTTTTAAATATCTATATAATGATGAAAACTAGTAGTCACATTGTCATTAACCAATTGTTGTTGAACGGCTAATAAGGCAACCCAATCAATAACGTTTTTCCTCTTTCAATGACTAGCCCTAAAGCCAGGAAGCTAGTCCTAACGCTATAGCCAGTCACTGAGCTCCAGCTGCTTGTACAATGGAAAAGCCACTGAGCTCAGTGATTGGCTGCAGCGGTGATCTGCACAGTCAATGTGATGTTACTCCTGCTGTCAAAACGCATACCTGAAACAGCAGCAGGGAGTTGGCCCTAGACCCAGGGTGAGAGTACAATCTGGCTTCATTTTTCATGACTGCAAGCGCTTGAAGTCCACTTTTTTGAAAGTTAAAAATCTCTTTAGATCAGACCTCCAATGCATGGCTTGGACGTGGGTCTCTTAACCCAAACATGTCCGCGTCATATATTTCTTTGACGCGGTCTCTCTCTGGTCAGGAGAGCTGCGACCAGTCTGTGCATTGCTGGTCTAATCTCGGACAGATTTGCACGAATGTCTGAATGAATCTTTATACATCGCTAATTCCAGCAGAGTATGTAGAGGTGGCCATTTCGCTGATGTCCCCACTGCCTACCAGCTGAACAGACCCTGAAAGATAGGGGCTTATGACTTATTTAAACTTGTGATTCTGAGGATGAATTTTTGTATTTCTTAATGTAGTGAAATATTTGTCAGCGTACTTGAACTCTTGTGCGTCAGGAATGAGATGTTGGCAGCAGTTATTGGAATGCTATCAGTTCATCATTGCAGAGCATGATGCGCAGCACAACGAGACTTTCTTAATGGATTATTGCAAGACCCTTAATTAGAAAAAAAAAACTAAGTTGAAAGTTTGTGTGATCACAGATAAATACTTGTGAAGTTAATGATTTAGAGAGACATTAAGCTACTTGGTCCTGCAGGCTGTAATGAACAGTCGAGACTGCTGATTTCTAAAGTGCCCAAAGCCGTTGCATAGGCTTTTAATATCCTATTGATCAAAGTTGAAAACAATAATTGTTGTTCATGACGTGACACGACTTTCAGCCAGCATAGAAAGCTGTGGAGAGATCAGGGTGTACAGCATTAGAGGAATTAAGGCATTCCTTGCTTTTATTGTTCTTTGTGCCTAAATGTGTAGTTGCAGCTTTTCTGGGTGGTAGTCCAAATATCCTTAATTGTGTCCACGCAAATGGATGGTTCCATATTATATAAAAGTAAAACATGGACAGCACACAATTATACTAAAATGTAGAACCGGATTGGTGTATGTATAGATCATATACTAAAAAACAGCATTCAAAATATAATCAGTTAAAGGAATTCTGTCACCCCATTTTTCGACTATGAGATGAGGCCACTGCCATCAGTGGCTTATCTACAGCATTCTGCAATGCTGTAGATAAGCCCCGATGTTAACTGAAAGAGAAGACAAACGAGTTAGATTATACTCACCCAGGGGCGGTACGGCGTCCGATTTGGTCCGGAAGGAGTCGCGGTCCAGTCCGGCGCCTCCCATCTTCTTGCGAAGACGTCCTCTTCTTTCCTTCCCGTTTCGGCTCTGGTGCAGGCGCACTGCTCTGCCCTGTTTAGAGCAGAGTACTGCAGTGCGCAGGCGCTGGGAAAGGTCAGAGAGGTCCGCCACCTGCGCCAGAGCTGCGACGGGAAGCAAAGAAGAGGACGTCTTCGCTAGAAGATCGGAGGCGCTGGACCGGACCGCGACTCCCTCCGGACCGAATCGGACGCCGTACCGCCCTGGGTGAGTATAATCTAACTCGTTTTTCTTCTCTTTCAGGTAACATCGGGGGCTTATCTACAGCATTACAGAATGCTGTAGATAAGCCCCTGATGGCGGTGGCCTCATCTCATAGTTGAAAAATGGGGTGACAGAATCCCTTTAAAAACAGAAACACATGCCCTGCACAAAGTGAACAAGCCTATAGAGACACTGTTCACACCACCAGAATACTGAAAACACAAAAAAAGCACAGCAAAACCAAAAATACTCTGTTGCAAAAAGAATAAAATATAACAGTAAGGCCCTGTGCACACGTTGCGTTTCTAGATGCGTTTTTCAACGTGCGGAAACGCATCCAACCCGCAGCACAGTGCACTATCAATGTAATCTAATGGGAACCGCATGTCTGCTGTGCACATACGGGAAAAAACGCGCGGTTTCGCCGCGTTTTATTTTCTGCAGCATGTCAATTCTTTGTGCGGAACTGCAGCGGTTTGGCGCCCATTGACTTGCATTGAGTCGGGCACTTCCACAGCAAAACCGCAGATCTAAAAAAGATCTGCAGTTTTGCTGCGGGTGAAACCGCTGCAGTTCGGGAGGAGGGAAGTGTGTGGGCGGTGCGTGGGCGTGTATAGTGTGCGGCGCTATGTGTGTGGGCGGTGCGTGGGCGTGTATAGTGTGCGGCGCTGTGTGTGTGGGCGGTGATTGTGTGCGTGATCGGTGTGCGTGATCGGTGTGCGGGATCTGTGTATGTGCAGCGGTGTGCGGGGCTGTGTGTATGTCTCCGTGTATGCAGGCATCGTCGGATGGGACTACAAGTCCCATCCGGCGATTCCTGCTACAGTGACAGTGACTGACACATTAGCCAATGATGGGACAGTAGTAGTCCCATCATCCGGCTAATGTGCTGAATGTAAAAAAAAAAAACATATTCATTACATACAAAACATATAACATACACATGACATACAACATATAACATACACGACATACAGAACATACACATGACATACAACATATAACATACAATGACATACAACACATAACACATACAATGACATGCAACATATAACATACAATGACATACAGAACATACAATGACATACAACATATAACACATACATGACATACAACATATAACATACAATGACATACAACACATAACATACACATGACATACAGAACATACAATGACATACAACACATAACATAGAGCACATACTCACCTATTCCCCGACGCCATCCATCTGTGTACCGCTCTGCCGCCGGGAGAGAATGACATCACTACAGTTCATTCTCTCACGGCAATGCTGGGTGAGAAAATTCCCACGCAGCATTGCCATAAAGTGAGACAATGAAATCAGGTAACCTCAGTGATGCACTGCAGGAGCCATTGTCTCCTGTCAGTGCATCACTGGGATGCCCTACAGAGCAGTGGCATCACCCGATGTCACCGTTCTATAGGGGAGACCGTCGTGGGACACTCGTTATTAATTGGACTGCGTCGGACAGGGAGTATACGGTTGTTTTATTTTTTTATGTTTTATTACAGGAGATCGAGGGCGTCTTGGATCTGAGCATATAATAAAGATATGAAAACCATCTTGTGTTTTATTTCATTAAAATAATTTATTCTTATGCGTGTTTTTTTTTTTTAACCCTTTATTAATATAAGATTAATAATGGATAGGCGTCTTATTGACGCCTCTCTATTATTAACCGGGCTTAATATCACCTTACAATAGCAAGGTGATATTAACCCCTTATTACCCCATATCCCACCGCTGCAGGGGAGTGGGAAGAGAGGGGCTAAGTGCCGGAATTGGCGCATCGTACAGATGCGCCAGTTCTGGGGCGGCTGGGTGCTGGTATTTTTAGCCAGGGGGGGCGCCAACATCCATGGCCCCTTCCTAGGCTATGAATATCAGCCCGCAGCTGTCTGCCTAGCCTTTCTGGCTATAAATTATAGGGGACCCCACGTCATTTTTTTGGGGGGTCCCCCTATTTTAATAGCCAGTGAAGGCTAGCTGCGGGCTGATATTCATAGCCTGGAAAGATCCATGGGTATTAACCCCTTCCCTGGCCCCATCTAATGGGGTCCGGCAGCCCCCGCGATGAAATAGAGAATTTAGCAGCGCAGAAAGGTTCAAGCCATCCCCCTGTCTATGGGAGGATGGATTGAGGAATATACCTTTAACAGAAGCACAACTCCGGCTCTTCTACACCGCCTCTGTGAGTATAGGGACGGCTGGCATCACATCCCCTGTATGTCTGCACACAGAGGAAGTGGGTACTGGTCCCTGGGGGGGGGTGGAGCACTGGTCCGGTGCCCATCGTCGCTTACTATGTGGTCTGGTCGATGCCCCTCTTCAGGGGTCTGGTCGAGCTCCCGTCTTCTAGCCTGTCTAGGCCGCTATTTACATAGCCCCTCCCCGACTGCTGCCCTTGTTTCCTGGCGCTTCTCATCCTGAACGAGAAGTGCCCTTCAGAAGGGGCCATGATGATTTACTCAGCCTGACGGCTGCAGAGGCACTGATTGGCAGCGCTGACAGTAGCGCTACAAAGATCGCAGAGTTTTTTTTTTTTTCTGCACCAGAAGATCACCTACTCTCCCCTGGGGACACAAGAAACAGGATCTGAGTAAGCTGTACTGAGCCTCTGGAGGTGACATTAACTCTTTCTCAGCATGTGCTATACACCTTTTCTCTGCACCTGCAGCCCATACTCTGTAGCTTCTACGGGTACACTATGTCTCAATCTAAGGAGTCCAAAAGGACTAATAAGACACACACAGTATTTTTTACCTCATGTCCCATTTGCAATACTGCCTTGCCTCGAGCTCACAGTATTCCGTTCTGTACGGCTTGCGACTCAGAATATGCCCAGATTCCACCTGCCGCAGCCACCGACCCCAGTGAGCCTAGTCCCCCTGAGTGGGTTTTGTCCTTGTCACGGTCTATGGATTCCCTGGCCAAGGCAATACTCTCTCCGGGGCCCCTCTTTAAGTCAGAACATCAGTTTGCCGGCCGCGGAGGGCTCTTCCGACGGACGAGAACCGTCCACCAGCAGGGGTCGCACTCTGTCAAGGGGGCTCAGTTTTCTAGGAAAAGGACCCATGAGACGTCCCCCGAACAGGCTCGTGCTTCCGCATTCACTTTCTCGCTCCCCCTCTCCTGAGGTTCACAGCAAACATGAATCTGAATACGAGTCTGATGCGTCCTTAGTACAGGACTCACAGAATTATCAGGAAACTCTTGATTCCCTTATTGAGTCGATTAACAAAACTCTTAAGAGTGGACGAGGAATCTATATCCGCTCCGGAACACGTAGTGTCTTTTAAGAAGGTTCACAGAGTGTTTGGCAATCACCCTGAGTTTAAGGACATTGTCCAGAGACATAGGGATTGACCAGATAAACGGTTTTCAGGTCAGAAGCCTATGGAGTCAAGATATCCCTTTGCTCCTGATCTAATGAGAGATTGGGTACAGTCACCTTCAGTGGGACCCCCCTGTATCTCGTCTTGCATCCAAGACCCTTCTATCCTTGTCTGAAGGTTCCTCAGTCAAAAACCCCACTGACTGTCAAATTGACTACCTTGCTCAGTCAGTCTTTGAGGCCTCTGGAGCAGCGCTCTTCCCATCCTTTGCCGCGACCTGGGTGGCTGAGGCCATGGTCACCTGGGCAGATATTTTGTCCGCAGCCATTCATGACAGTAATCTTCTCCCGAAGGCAGTCAATCTCGCTAGTCAGATATCTCAGGCCGAGGATTTTGTGGTGAACGCTTCTTTAGATGCAGCCAATTGCGCTGCACAGGCAGCAGCAAATGCCATCTCCATCAGAATGGCGCTATGGTTTAGGGATTGGCGAGTGGACTCTGCTATGACCTCTCTGCCTTACCAAGGCGGGCGCTTATTTGGAGAGAGACTGGACCAACTTATCTCCGACACTACTGGAGGGAAGATTACATTTCTTCCTCAGCAAAGGCCCACTCGGCGATTTCTGAATTAACCACAGGTTAGGACCCGGCCTTTTCGTACCAATTGGTCCTCTGCAACCTTTCTCTTCTGGAACTGGGCAGTCCCTGCGTAGGGACAGAGGTTCTCGGGTTTCATACCGACCTAGTCGCACCTGGAAAAGCAGGCCAAGCCTGTCTGGATCGAAGGGAGCCAGATCCCTTATATCCTCTACACAATGACTCGTTGCGCCATCCGGTGGGCACCTACAAGGTAGGCAGCCGCTTGCTTGCGTTCCACCAGGCCTGGCTCTCGGTCGTCCACCACGAGTGGATCAGAGAGCTGGTGTCCTCCGGATACAAAATACAGTCATGGCCAAAAGTTTTGAGAATGACACAAATATTATATTTTCACATGATCTGCTGCCCTCTGGTTTTTATGTGTGTTTGACAGATGTTTTTTATCACAGACAGAAATATAATAATTGCAAATATATGAGTAACAAAAGCTTATATTGACAGTTAGAATGAGTTAATGCAGCAAGTCAATATTTGCAGTGTTGACCCTTCTTCTTCAGGACCTCTGCAATTCTCCCTGGCATGCTCTCAATCAACTTCTGGACCAAATTCTGACTGATAGCAGTCCATTCTTGCACAATCAATGCTTTCATTTTGTCAGAATTTTTAGGTTTTTGTTTGTCCACCCGTCTCTTGATGATTGACCACAAGTTCTCAATGGGATTAAGATTTGGGGAGTTTCCAGGCCATGGACCCAAAATCTCTATGTTTTGTTCCCTGAGCCATTTAGTTATCACCTTTGCTTTATGGCAAGGTGCTCCATCATGCTGGAAAAGGCATTGTTGATCGCCAAACTGCTCTTGGAGGGTTGGGAGAAGTTGCTCTTGGAGGACATTCTGGTACCATTCTTTATTCATGGCTGTGTTTTTAGGCAAGACTGTGAGAGAGCCGATTCCCTTGGCTGAGAAGCAACCCCACACATGAATGGTTTCAGGATGTTTAACAGTTGGCATGAGACAAGACTGGTGGTAGCGCTCACCTTGTCTTCTCTAAATGAGGCATTTTCCTGATGTCCCAAACAATCGAAAAGGGGATTCATCAGAGAAAATAACTTTACCCCAGTCCTCAGCAGTCCACTGCCTGTACCTTTTGCAGAATATCAGTCTGTCCATGATGTTTTTTCTGGAGAGAAGTGGCTTCTTTGCTGCCCTCCTTGAGACCAGGCCTTGCTCCAAGAGTCTCCGCCTCACAGTGCGTGCAGATGCACTCACACCTGCCTGCTGCCATTCCTGAGCAATCTCTGCACTGCTGGTAGCCCGATCCCGCAGCTGAAACACTTTTAAGAGACGGTCCTGGCGCTTGCTGGTCTTTCTTGGGCGCCCTGAAGCCTTTTTGGCAACAATGGAACCTCTCTCATTGAAGTTCTTGATGATGCGATAGATTGTTGACTGAGGTGCAATCTTTCTAGCTGCGATACTCTTCCCTGTCAGGCCATTTTTGTGCATTGCAATGATAACTGCACGTGTTTCTTTAGAGATAACCATGGTTAACAGAAGAGAAACAATGATGCCAAGCACCAGCCTCCTTTTAAAGTGTCCAGTGGTGTCATTCTTACTTAATCATGACAGATTGATCTCCAGCCATGTCCTCATCACACCCACACCTGTGTTAATGGAGCAATCACTGAAAAGAGGTTAGCTGGTCCTTTTAAGGCAGGGCTGCAATGATGTTGAAATGTGTTTTGGGGGATAAAGTTCATTTTCTAGCCAAATATTGACTTTGCAAGTGATTGCTGTTAAACTGATCGCTCTTTATAACATTCTGGAGTATATGCAAATTGCCATTAGGAAAAGTGAAGCAGTAGACTTTGTAAAAATTAATATTTGAGTCATTCTCAAAACTTTTGGCCATGACTGTAGTTTTCTTCCCCCCACTCTGACACCTTTTTTCCTGTCTTCTCCTCCCAGGGCAAAGGCATTAGTTTTTCAGCAGCAGATGGAAGGAAGGGAGACACAGTCATTACTAGTGGGTAGGCGGAGCCCACACAGGATAGAACACCTCAGATTAAAAAAGTGTTGACCGGCCCCTCCAGCTTGGGCTCCTCCTACTCCAGCTCTCCAGTCTAAAATTTGAGGTCACAGAGGATAGTCGCTGCTGGAGCAGCTCCTCAGAAAAATTGTTATTTTTATCGGACAGAGACTTGGACCCCGGTGGTCTAGAGGTCTCAGGGGTCTCAGTGCTGCTGGACCCCCACCTCTCCCTTGGCGGATCTGTATTACCCTTTAAGGAGGTCCCTGCAGAACCCTGCCGGCCCCGGGGGATGAGGGTTGCTTCCCTGGCGGGGACGCAAACCGCGCTTCTGGGGTCACTGCGTTCCCCGCCCTGGGGGGAAGCTACAGGCACAGCGCCACAAATCTCTGGGGGTCTCTGTGGCGCTCAGCTGGGTGAGTACTCAACATTTTAATATGTGTTTGAGTGCTTCAGCGGCTGCTGCGGCAGCCGCTGCTACATGTTTTCAGTGTGGTGATTGTGTACTTTTGTCCGCAGGTGGATGCCTGCAGGACATGGGAGTGGGGCAGGAGCGGAGAGCAGAGTGAGTCGCGCGCTTTTTTTGAAGCTGGCGGGGGACGTGGCTTCGCGCTTTCCCGTTTTTTTCGCGGGCAGGAAGCGCTCTGAGCGCGCGCTTTACCCTGCTTTTCCTCTTCCGGCTTCTCTCCTCTAGCGCGGCGGCCATTATTGACGGCTTCCTCGGGCTCCTCACTCTCCGCTCTCCCCGACCGACCAAAGGAACAAAGGACACTGCACCGCGGCCAGCTGGGTGTGTCTCTTCTGCCTGTCAGGGCAGAAGCTTAACCCCCTCACCTCCCAGCGCAGGGCACCTTTCTGAAGGACTGCCACACTGAACGCTCCCGCTAACGATCACGATAACGACGTATACTAATGCGATCGTTTTTGTGATCGTTTTAATGTCGCTAGTAGCTGCCACTGTGGACGTTCTCATTAACGACGCATAAGTGGTTAGCGATCTCCTTAACGACTTTGGCGGTCATTGCGATGTAAAATCAGCGCAATATGTTAGCAATCTCGTTGGCGTTCTTGTTTAGTGTGGCATACCCTTGAGGCACTGTCCTGCAGCTGCTACCTCATAAGAGGCACATGGGGCTCGCACACCCTTTTCATTAACAGGGGTTGTGGGGAGTCTGCGACATTAACCCCTTCTTAGGCGGTTAACCCTTAAATTGGGGGACAGCTGGGGTAGCTCTCTTTAAGAGCTTTAACCCTTCAGCGCTCGTTTTGCCTTTAAGAAACCACACTGTTCTAGTTGCTGACAGGTTTAACCTGCCATATACTGTGTGAGGGCATGTCAGATCAGGGTCCAGGAGGTGCGGACCGTCTCCCAGATCCGCTACAGGATCAGTCTCACGTATCTGACACGCAGACCTCGACGGCGTCAAGCGCAGCGGTCGGAGGTGTCAGTGATGTCAAAATGGAGGCCCTCGCTCGTTCTATTGATGGCCTTTCTGACCTTCTAGGTTATTGGGTGTCCGCTAGATCCTCTCATGGTAGGAAGCGACACAGGCCGGTGCCATCCTTCCCGCGTAGCGACTCGGAGATCTCGGGCATGGAGGGTTCCCCTTCAAGCTCGGATGGGGAGATGTCCGATTCAGATAAGGAGGATCGGCAGGGACACTCTGCCTCTCTTTTAGCCCGTACAGAGACTTTTATTGGAGCCATGAGGGAGGCGTTAGTTACCGGAGTAGGTAACTAGACGTCCTGGTAAGTCGGCCCGGATGTTTCAGGAGTCGCATAGGTCGTGATCAGCATTACCATCTCTGGATGAGCTTAATGGGGCAGTGGAGAAGGAACGCCTGTGTCCAGGTAAACGTTTTCAGGGGACACGGTTTTTTGAGACGCTGTATCCGTGTACGACGGAGTTGATTGATAATTGGATTCCTTCTCCTGAAGTGGATTTCCCTTTATCCCAGCTTAGCAAATCCTCATTACTTCCTGTTAAAGGGAAGGCGAGTCTGCAGGATCCGCTGGACAGAAAAACGGAGATGGCGGCGAAATCCATCTACGAGGCCGCGGGTCATTGATTCAGAGCAATACTAGGGTCCATGTGTGCTTGTAAAGCTTCCCTGAGCTGGTTAGACCGTCTACGGACGGCGTGGCAAGATGGATCCCCACTATCCGAGGTAGATGGGCTTTTCAAGTTGTTGGAGGATGCAGCCCGATATGGCAGTGATGCAGGTTTGGATACTGCGTCACTGCTGTCCAGGGCGCAATCCTCGGTGGTCACAGTCAGGAGAGCACTGTGGCTGAGACAGTGGACCGGAGACGCGGTTTCCAAGCAAGGTTTGCTATCTTTAGCTTACAAGGGTGGTCAGCTATTTGGATCTGACCTCACGGAGCTGATTGCCAAGGCAAAGGCAAAAGAAACTGCTTTACCGCAGCGAAGAGTTGTGACTTCTGCGTCTGGCAGGCATAGTGCCGGTTAGTAGTCGGCGGTCCTTTCGGTCCAGGGGACGGTTCGGTCAGCCCTCTTGGGGATCGGGTCGTCCATCTTTTTCAGGAAAAAAGAACACTCAGAAATCCCGCACTCCCTGGAAACAGAGCTTCCGCCAAAACAAGCGGGAAGCTGACAAAAAGCCCGCTAAGGCCTCTTTCACACTTCAGTCGTGCGACGTCAGTCACAGTCCGACATCGTGGCGGATTGGCGGATCCGCCAAAAATAGTGAAAAACGGAGTCAACGGATCCGCTATTTAGGCGGAACCGTTAAGGGAAAACCGCCAAATAGCGGATCGTTGACTCCGTTTCATCCGTTTTTCCATCAGTTTTAACGCTTTTTTGACGGATCCGTTATTCAGAAGGGAGCATCTCCATCATGATTGGCTAATACTCTGTACTATGATTGGCTACTGGTACTATGTGGAAACGTATAAATAGGGTGTATTTACACCAGATTATTTGAAAGGGTTTTGACTTGAGCTAGTGGAAGCGATGGAGATGGCGATTATTTGTGACAATATGGAGAAGATTTGCGAGGATTTTAGAGTGGAGGGCAATCGTTTGGCAAGGATTGTTCAGAAGAAGGAGGAAGCCAGACGTCGGATACTGTGTCGTCGGCAGAGACGGATGTGGATCCATCCCATAAATGCCAGGCGGATGACCCGTGGGGTGTATTCGACCTTGTATATGGAGTTGAGGATGAACCCCAGCAAATTTTTTTAATTATGTGCGAATGCGTGCGGAAAATTTCGAGCTTTTGGTTGCACGAATTGAAGGAAGAATTCGGAGACAGGACACTGCACTTCGGTTTGCAATATCTCCAGCAGAGCGGCTGATGGTCACAATACGGTAATTTTTTAAAAAAAAATCTTTACAATGTTTCCTTTTTTTTTTTTTCAGTAGCTGGGTATATTTTTTGGTTTTTTTTATTTTTATTTTTTTAAATTTTTGTTCTTTTTGGTTGAATTTATATCTTCTCCTTTTTTGCAGGTTTCTTGCTACAGGTGAATCTTTTTCATCTCTGCACTTTCAGTACCGGCTTGGGATTTCTACCATCTCCGGTATTGTTAAAGAAACTTGTCAGGCGCTGTGGGATTGTTTGTGCAATGAATTCCTCCCTGAGCCAACACAGCAGAGATGGCTAGAAATTGCAGACCAGTTTATGGATATATGCCAGTTTCCAACTGTCTTGGTGCTGTGGATGGCAAACATATCCGGATTGTAAAACCGACTGGATCCGGATCTTTTTTTTAACTACAAAAAGTATTTTTCAATAGTACTTATGGGCATTGCGGACGCCAGATGCCAGTTTATTGCTGTTGACATTGGTGCATATGGACGTTCAAATGATTCTCAGGTATTTAAAAATTCACCAATGGGACGTCGCCTATATGGGGATACCTTCCAGTTTCCGCCTCCAAGACCACTCCCTGGAACCTGTGGCCCTGCATTGCCCTTTGTTTGTGTGGGAGATGAGGCTTTTCAGCTATCAACACATTTATTAAAACCTTATGGCAGCCATGGATTGACCCAAAGAAAAAAAAATTTTAATTACAGATTAACAAGGGCTAGACGAGTTGTTGAATGCGCTTTTGGGATCTTAACCGCCAAATGGAGGGTGCTGCTGACTGCTATCAAATTACAAAGCGAGACTGTGGACCATGTTGTGAAGGCATGTGTCATCCTGCACAATTTTGTGATCTCAAAGGAACATGTCAACATGGATAAGATATGCCTGGGACCACATTGCAGGACTACAAAGAACATTAGTTTCCGGAGTTCAGGATCTGTGGCCCAAATGCGTGAAAAGTTTTGCGGACTATTTTATGTCTCCTGATGGAAGGGTGGACTGGCAGGATGACATGGTGTAATATTTTTTCTGTAATATACTCTGCATTGCTTTCCTTACAGAATTTGGTATTTTATAATGTTTTTTACCAATTTTTTGATGTGTGTTTATCTGTACGCTAATGTTGATTGTGTTTAAACCTTTAATGTTGTAAAACACTTATTAAAAAAGACATTACATATTTTGAAACAAATTAAATTTTATTTTTCAAAAAAATTTTTTTTTATTTCACCAACATTTTGACAAAGAATTGTTCAAAAAAGTTATATACAGAAATTTACAGCAATATATACATACATTACAACACTCTATACAATATTACATACACACCACTCTATACAATATATACATACACAGGACTATATACAATATATACATACATTTACACCACTCTATACAATAATACATTCACCAGCACTATATACATTCACAGCACTATAGACATTCACAGCACTATAGCAGCACTAGACATATTTACAAAGAGGTATACTGTTGGTGGAGATACTAGCGGAGGGGCTGACAGGATGGACCACGTCGATAGTGGGGGATGGAACAGCAGTGGAGGAAAAGCATTAGGTTGGGAAGGGAGTTGAGGAGCAGAAGAGGTTTGAGGAAGGAATGGTGAAGGTGTTGGTGGGATGGGGTACGGTGAAGTTAACGTGAAAATGGAAAGGGGGAATTAAAATACTGGGAATATTGAAATGGGGAAGGAGTATAGAGGATTGGCTGGAGCTTGCTGGCTGCCAGCTGAATGTGCCACAGCTGAATGTGCAGCAGGTGGATAGGCTGCAGCTGGATGTGGGGCAGCTGAATGAGTGGCAGCTAGATAGGCTGCTGCGGCTGGATGGGTGGCAGGTTGCAGTGGGGAAGGTGTAGGAATTGGGGGGTAATATGATGGGCTCGGGACATTGCCTGCACTAGAGAATTATGGCAGCCTTGCATCACATGCATCTGCAGGTCAGGAGTTAGATTTTCCATGTGCTTGAGAACGGACTGAAAAAAACAGTGTATCGGTGACATGTTTGCATCTGACTGCATCCTAACAATTTTACTGCTGAGTTCAACAATGTTTTTGCTCAACAGAGCGAACCCATCTTTAAATTGATCTTTTAAAAGTTGTGTAGTGTTTTGATAGGATGCATTCAGATGCAAAAAATCAGATGCATAGCTCCTTTCCTGACCTCGATGACGCTGCCGTCTAGGTGTGGCGGCAGTGTCAGCAGGGTAAGGTAAAGGGAACTCCAACTCATCACCTGCAGCTTCATGTGACGAAGTCTGCCCTGCAACTCTAGTGCTGGTGGATGGGGCGGAGGTACCTGCCAAGAGGGAAGGTGCAGAGGGGTCAGGTCTATCGACGTGGTCCCCGGCGGCGGACTCCTGAGGGATCGCTCCAGAGGGAACAAACTCAGAAACAGGCTCCAGAGTGCTGCAGACAGTGCTGTCAAAGAAAAAAAAAAATTAAATATATTTATATTACATGCACCTTGCTGAAATTATAAAATATGGTTAGACACATTTAACTTTTGTCATACATAAATGGGGTGTGAAATATTTACCTTCTGCTGACCATCGTTGATCGCAGGAACGACAGGGCTTTGGCATATTTGTATCTGCTCTTGCGTCCTGATGATCCACTCCTTGCCTGCATCTCCTTGTTAAATTCCCTCTTGAAGCGATCCCTGAGTGACCGCCACCGTGTGATAACCCGTCACCTGGAAATAAAAAGAAAAAAAATATTTTTTTATACAACACAGAACATTATGCAAACTTCATTACTGAACTGTGAATACTTACGCGCAAGATCCTTGTCTCGGTCATCGAGTTCCCCCCCAGTTGTCCATCACCAGGCTGCATACTTCCTCCCATAGCCGTCGGGTAATAACTTGGTCAGAATGCCTGCGGTCAGCCATATTCCACAGCGCCTCCCGATGTTGGACCTCTTCGATGAGGATGTCTACGTCAAATCCCTCCCCCATCCTCACCATCTTATCGGGAGCACGCTGTGAAGCCTGTGTATAAAACCAAAAAAAAAATAAGCTACATCACGTAAAAAAGTAAACACCAAACCAAAAATTAATACTTACTTGCTGACCGCGGCGACGCTCATGCCGATGACCATGGGAGGTCCTTGGAGGAACTCTCCTATGAGACCTGGATTCTGAAGACTATAAAACATTTAAAAACAAAAAAATACAAATTATAAATGACAGTATGTATTGTGTATGCTGTTATTTTTTTTTGTTGTTTACATTAGGTGATGATCTGCCTATGAAAAACTTACACTCTGCGCACCCGCTCCAGTTATTTCTCCACCCTCACCGTCTCCTTCTGAAAGCCCCTCTTCTTCAGCTTCCTGTGAAGACATAATACATGCATATAGTTTTGCAAATAATGTTCTCAACAGTGACCAAAAAAAATAATAATTACCTCTGTTCGCCTACGCTGTGGCTGGGGGCTTCCAGAAGAAGACATACTCGAACAACTGGGCCTGACTGGGTCCTTCTATTAATCTGTAAGCATAAAGCCTATTAAGCAACAATACAAAAGAGATAAAAGCTCAATTGACAATATGCTTACATCACTATCAACTTGCGTCTGGATGACTGTCCTACTGTTGGCAGACTGTCCTCTCTTTGTAAAAGACGAAACTGTTGGTGGCAGACTGTCTTCCAAGAAATCTGTAAGGATAAAGCCATTTTAGCCAATATAATAGTTATATACGCTCAAATGACAATATACTTACATCACACTCAACTTGGTTCCGTGAGACTCTCCAGTGGCCGAATGTCCTCTGTCCGACTGTCAAACTGTCCCAACAAATCTATGTAAAGTATAAACCATTTTAGCCTCATAATGCTTGTTAATGTACCGCCTACAATGACAATATACTTACATCACACTCAACTTGGTTCCGTTTCACACTGGCCGACTGTCCTGTCCTTGTCTTCTGTGGCAGACTGTCACACTGAATCTGTAAAAAGGCCAGCAACAATACAAAAGAGATAACCAGTTGACAATATACTTATCACTCAACTGCAGTCTGGCAACTATACTGTCAAACCTGGCACTGTCTCCTCAAAGATTACACTGATACCCCCCAGATAATGTTGCATGCACCCCATTGAATTTATACACCTTTGTATACATCATTTACTTTTTGTATACCCCATTGTCCATGTATGCACACCATTTGCTTTGTATACACCCCATTGACTTTTTATATACCCCCTTGTCTATGTATGCACACCATTTACTTTGTATACCTTTGTATACACCCAATTTACTTTTTATATACCACATTGTCTATGTATGCACACCATTTACTTTGTATACACCCCATTGACTTTTTATATACCCCAGTGTCTATGTATGCACACCATTTACTTTGTATACCTTTGTATACACCCAATTGACTTTTTATATACCACATTGTCTATGTATGCACACCATTTACTTTGTATACCTTTGTAGCCCCAGTTGTATACCTTTGTATACAACCCAATTGACTTTGTATACACTACAATACCTTTGCATCACATGACCTTTTTTAAAACCATTTAATGTTTTGAGTCATATTTAAAAAGCAATACACCCCTGTGCATTATAACAATTATAAAAAGATATGAAAAAATACTACGGATATTTTTTTTGGAGATTTTTTTTTTTTTTTTTTTTTTTTTTAAAGTATGAGCTTTAACACTCTTTATTAAAAAGTAAAATCACAGTAACACTTTATTACACATGCATGCGCACAAACACACTATCAAACATGCATGAATACCCACCCACACAAAAATAACACAACATCAAGAAAAGTAAACATGTGGTTGAAAAAAAAGGATTTAAAAAAAAAATGCTGGAAAAAAACAACTCAAGCATGCATGAATACACACACACATGAACACACACACAAAAAACAATACAACATGAAAAGTTAAATGTGTTGCAACTAAAAAATCGTGTGAAAAAAAAACACTGTAGGACACACACTCAAACATGGCTGCAATCACATATGAAGGCATTATACAGTCTATACTCACACCAAGTGTTTGCAGGATTCAGCTGGGCTATCAGACTTTCAGGAAGGGTCTTGTAGCTTGATTCCAGGCTCTGGACTCTTGCTTGCAGGGGTCTTCAGGTTTTTATAGCTCAGCAGGATCTTCAAGAGCAGGGTCTTCTATATCTTGCTGGTCTGGCTGCTTTGTCTTCATGTGTGGCAATGAGTCACCTGGCTTGTTTATATTGGTTTTGGCCTGTCTGGAAATGTATCCAACTTGGAGCATGCTCAGTCCAAAAAGGCGGATCCGCCGTGTACATCCGCCAAATGGCGGATGTAGGCGGATCCGCCACTCATTGGCACACATTTTAAAATTTTGGCGGATTTGGCGGATCCGCCAAAATCCACCACCATCCGCCATTTCAACGCAGACAAAAAACGTTACAATGTCCGTCCAATCGAGACAGCGGATGCCAAATTTTTGGCGGATCCGCCAAAAAGCGGAGACAGCGGACGACCATCCGCCGCGATCCGCCAGTAATACAAGTCTATGGGAAAATTGCGGATCCGCCAAAAAAAAATTGGCGGATCCGCCAATTTCAAATTTTGGCGGATTTTGACTGACGTCGCACGACTGAAGTGTGAAAGAGGCCTAAGGCGGACTGACGCCAGGGTCTCACTCGAGGGCTCTCGAGTGGGAGGTCGCCTGCTCCAATTCGAACCGACTTGGGCTTCCCGCGTGTCGGACGCCTGGGTGACGCGGGTTGTGTCGGCAGGCTACTTCATAGAGTTTCTTTCTTGACCCCCAGACAGTTTTTGCCACTCTCGCATTCCGTCAGAGCCCGAGCTATTTGCCGCTCTACTGCGGGAGGTCGATTCCCTTTTGCAGAAGGGTGTGGTGGTTCCGGTTCCGCCGGAGGACCGGGGAAGAGGGTTTTATTCCAACCTCTTTGTGGTCCCCAAAAAGGAGGACAAATTTTTCCTCATTCTGGATCTCAAAAGATTGAATTGGCATGTCCGCACCCGGAAATTCCGCATGGAGTCACTTCGCTCCTTGTGGCGGTCCTGTCGCAGAACGATTTTTTTGGTGTCAATCGACATTCGCGACGCTTATTTGCATGTTCCCGTCGGAAGGGCCCACCAACGCTTCCTTCGTTTTGCCATAGGTCAGGACCATTACCAGTTTGTGGCCCTGCCATTCGGGTTGGCCTCAGCACCCAGAGTTTTTACGAAAATTCTGGCACCTCTCATGGCGATTCTGCGAAGACAGGGGGTTACGATTCTTCCCTATCTGGACGACCTTTTGATTGTGGCGTCCTCAAAGGAGGAGGCGGTGACGGCTCGCAATCTATCCCTTCAGCTCCTGGAGGACTTAGGGTGGCTGGTCAATTGGGAGAAGTCGTCTCTGGAACCGTCGCAGTCAATCCTGTTTTTGGGAATGCATTTCGACACGGTACGAGCAGTGGTGTCTCTGCCTCCAGACAAGCAAGCGAGTCTTCTTCGACATGTACAGGTTATGAAGTCTTCGACAGCAATGTCCCTTCGAAGGTGTATGCGCCTTCTGGGTTTGATGGTGGCGTCGATGGAGCAATTCCGTTTGCCCAATTTCATTCCAGGGCTCTCCAAATGCTCATCTTGAACCGTTGGGATCGATCGCAGTTTTCACTGGATTGCAGTGTCATCATCTCCCACAGGGTGCGAGAGTCTCTAGGATGGTGGTTACGTCCGGGAGTGTTATCCCTGGGGAAGTCCTTCCTCCCTCCGAGGTGGTCGATCATAACCACCGATGCCAGCCTGACGGGCTGGGGGGGTGTCTGGAACGATCTCTGGATTCAGGGAGTATGGTCGTCGGAAGAGTCTGTCCTGCCGATCAACATCCTGGAATTGAGGGCAATTTTCCTTTGCCTCCAACACTGGACGGTCCTTTTAAGCGGTCTACCAGTCCGAGTGCAGACAGACAACGCGACGGCGGTCGCGTATATCAACCATCAAGGTGGGACTAGGAGCTTCGGGCTCATGATGGAGGTGTCTCGGATTCTGATTGGGCCGAGGCCAGGGTGCCAGCCATCTCTGCGATTCACATTCCAGGAGTTCAGAATATCACAGCGGACTTCCTCAGTCGCGAAAAGATGGATCCCGCAGAATGGAGTCTTCATCCGGAAATTTTTGCACTGCTGTGCTCCCGTTGGGGGACTCCCCAAGTGGATTTGATGGCATCCAGGTTCAATGCCAAGTTACCGACGTTCATGTCCAGGTACAAGGACCCGAAGGCTGTGGCGGTGGATGCTCTGGTGGCTCCTTGGGACCAATTCGAGCTAATGTATGTGTTCCCGCCGATATCCTTACTTCCTCTGGTGTTGCGTCGGATCAGACTGGAGAGAGTCCCGACTATGTTGATAGCCCCAGATTGGCCAAGGAGGACGTGGTTCTCGACACTGGTGTCGCTTCTGGCAGCGCCTCCACTTCCACTCCCTCTTCGTCCGGACCTGTTAACCCAAGGGCCCGTTCGTCACCCGGACCTGAAGTCTCTGCGTTTGACGGCGTGGCTCTTGAGACCGAAATCTTGATCCGTCAAGGTTTTTCAGCCGAAGTCATTGCCACTCTGCGAGCTGCCAGAGGTCCGGCTACTACTAGGATTTATCACAAGACTTGGGAAGCCTTCTTTTCGTGGTGTTCGGGTTCTTCTAGGAACCCGAGGATTTTTTCCATTCCCAATTTGTTGGCCTTTTTGCAGTACGGGCTGGACAAGGGTTTGGCAGTTAGCACTCTGAAGGGGCAGGTTTCTGCTCTGTCCTTGCTGTTTCGGAAGGCTATCGCCTCGCGTAGGGAAGTACGTTCCTTTTTTCGCGGGGTAACCCGTCAGTTTCCGCCGCGGAAGGCGCTTGTGTCTCCTTGGCGGCTCAATCTTGTCTTGGAGGCTCTTCAGCATGGGCCTTTTGAGCCTATGGACTCTGTTAGCCTTTCTTTGCTCTCTTGGAAGGTTGCCTTCCTAGTGGCGGTCACTTCTTTGAGAAGGGTTTCTGAATTGGTGGCTCTTTCTTGCTCGCCTCCTTTTCTGGAGTTTCACCCAGATCGCATAGTGCTTCGCACACGGGGCGACTTTCTACCTAAGGTGGTGTCACAATTTCATGTCAACCAGGATATTGTGTTGCCCTCGCTTTGTCCGGAGCCGAGGAATGCGAAGGAACGGGCCTTGCACACATTGGATTTAGTGCGGGCTTTGAAGTTCTATTTGTCTATCACTCAAAGTTTTCGGAAGTCGGATTCTCTGTTTGTGATTCCAGCAGGTCGTCGACGCTTCCAGCTCTGCCGGGCGGCGACCTGGCGTTCCGTCCACACATTTACGAAATTTTATAAGGTGGACGTCAGTGCTTCCGCTGATGCGGCCTTAGGACGTAGGGTCCTGCAGGCGGCTGCAGTTTAAAGTTCTTGAGAACTTGTATTTAGCACTAGTTGCGCATTTATTTAAGTTGTTGGGAATCTGCCTCTGTTGGTTTTTTTCCCACCCTTAATTTCTGGACTGCTTTGGGACGTCCCACTAGTAATGACTGTGTCTCCCTTCCTTCCATCTGCTGCTGAAAGACGGATTTTGGTAAGACCTTACCTGTAAAATCCTTTTCAGCGAAGGAAGGAAGGGAGACACAGATCCCTCCCATGGCAGAAGTGTGTTGTTGTGTTTTCAGATGCGGCGTGACCCTTCTCTGATAGCGATTACTGGGCTGAGGTCGGCGTGCTAAGGGCTCTTTTCCAGCATTGCCAGCTCATCGCAGTGGTCAGGTTCAGTGAGTAGTACCTGGGACTGTGTGGCTTTTTCTGTTATATGCATAACCTATCTTCTTGTTTTTTCTCTGAAGTTCTTCAGAAGGGGTTATGTTGCTCCGCTGGTGATTTTTGCTCTTCCTTAGCTTTGTACGGACTGGAGAGCTGGAGTAGGAGGAGCCCAAGCTGGAGGGGCCGGTCAACACTTTTTTAATCTGAGGTGTTCTATCCTGTGTGGGCTCCGCCTACCCACTAGTAATGACTGTGTCTCCCTTCCTTCCTTCGCTGAAAAGGATTTTACAGGTAAGGTCTTACCAAAATCCGTCTTTTTCCAGGCCATAGATGCGCTCCGAAGGGACCGGGTCATTACTCTGGTCCCTTGGGATGAAAGAATCAAGGGTTTCTACCCGAACCTATTTGTGGTACCAAAGAAGGACGGAACGAAGAGACCCATTCTGGACCTGAAATGGTTAAACACCTTCGTCAAAGTACGACGATTCAGAATGGAGTCTCTCCGCTCAGTCATCGCTTCGATGGAAAGAGGGGAGTTCCTAGCCTTTACCCCCCACCAAAGGTTCCTACGCTTCGCGGTTCACAGGGAACACTTCCAGTTCATAGCCTTGCCCTTTGGACTCGCCACTGCCCCCAGAGTCTTCACCAAGGTCATAGCGGCTGTCATGGCCATTCTTCATGCTCGGGGAGTGGTGGTACTTCTGTATCTAGACGATCTACTGATCGAAGGACCGTCTTTTCGTTCTTGCGAGGAGTGCGTGGGTATCGCGGTGGATACACTTTCTCGCCTGGGCTGAAGATAAACTTCAAAAAGTTCTCACCAGTACCGGCCCAGCAAATTTTCTTCTTGGGAATGATCCTGGACACTTCCCGAGGGTTGGTACTTCTCCCTCCAGAAAAGGTCTCGACCTTAGAACAGGGAGCACGGACTCTCTCTCCCGCTCGGTTCCTCATTCCATACTTTTCAGCATCACGATTCTCGGCAAGATGGTAGCAGCAATAAAGGCAGTTCCATTCGCACAGCTACACTACAGCCCTTTGCAGCATGCGCTTCTGTCATCTTGGGACAGGAACCCGTTCTCTCTCGACCGTCGGTACCGTCTGCCTCAGCGGGTCAGGCAGACCCTCAAGTGGTGGACGCTGAATTCTTCCTTGACCCACGGGAAGTCCTTTTTCCAGTATGTTGGTTAGTGGTGATCACTGACGCCAGTCTTCTTGGCTGGGGTGCGGTCTTCAGCCACCACACGGCACAGAGTCATTGGTCCATTCGAGAGTCGCATCTCCCCATCAACATCTTGGAGATACGAGCAATCAGGTTGGCCCTTCTGCATTTTCATCATCTCCTGGCAGGTCGCCCCATCAGGATCCAATCCGACAACGCCACGGCTGTAGCATACACCAACCATCAGGGGGGCACCCGCAGCAGGACGGCCATGCATGAAGTGAGTCACATCCTCCGATGGGCCGAAAGGAACCACTCGGTCATCTCAGCAGTCCACATCCCGGGCGTATAGAATTGGGCGGCAGACTTTCTCAGTCACCAGGATCTCTCCTGGGAGGGTGGTCTCTCCATCTGGAGGTCTTTCAGCAGATTTGTCATCACTGGGGGATTTCGGATGTGGATCTGATGGCCTCAAGGCTAAACAACAAGGTCCCTCAGTTCATAGCTCGGTCCCACGATCCAGTCGCTGTCGGAGCGGATGCCATGGTTCTTCCGTGGCATCCGTTCCAGCTTCCGTACGTATTCTTCCCCGCTCCCCTTGCTTCCTAGAGTCATCAATAAGATCAGAGGGAGGGGGTACCAGTGATTCTGGTCGCGCCGGACTGGCTGTGCAGGGCATGGTACGCGGAACTAGTACAACTGACGCCGACGTTCCCTGGCGACTACCAGGTTGCACAGATCTACTTTCGCAGGGCCCGATTTACCACCAGAACTCCGGGGCCCTGTCTTTAACAGCGTGGCGGTGGAATCCTGGATTCTAGCTCAAGCAGGATTCTCCCAGCAGGTGATCTCCACCATGATTAGTGCCAGGAAGCCCACGTCGATGCGAATTTATCATCGAACTTGGAGAACTTTCTTCTCATGGTGCAGGGACCGTGGACTATCCCTTCTTGCGTTTTCCATCCCTTCCATCTTGGAATTTCTGGATTGGAGTCAGGTCTCGCGCTTAGCTCGCTCAAGGGACAAATTTCAGCCTTATCGGTTCTGTTCCAATGTAGGATTGCCACCAGATTACAGGTGAAGACTTTTATTCAGGGGGTCTCCCATGTGACGCCTACCTATAAGATGCCTTTGGAGCCATGGGACCTTAATTTGGTTCTTGGAGTCCTGCAGGAGGCTCCTTTTGAGCCACTGCAGGATGTATCCCTAACCTTTCTTTCTTGGAAAGTGTTTTTTCTAGTTGCGATCGCGTCAATCAGTCAAGTCTCGGAGTTGGCGGCCCTGTCCTGCCAACCTCTGTTTCGGAATATCCATCAAAACAAGGCAGTTGTGAGGATGTATCCGTCTTTTCTGCCAAAAGTTGTTTCCTCTTTTCATCTTAACAAGGATATTGTTGTACCCTCCTTCTGTCCGGCACCGGTCCATCGTATTGAGAAGGCTCTTCACACTCTGGATGTGGTTAGAGCTCTTAGACGGTACGTCTCGCGGACGGCATCTTTCCGCAGGTCAGATGCCTTGTTCGTTCTTCCAGAGGGGCATAGGAAGGGCCTAGCCGCTTCTAAGGCTACTCTAGCCAAGTGGATTCGCTCTGCTATTCAGTAATCTTACCGGGTCAGGGGCACACCTGTCCCAGCAGGGATTAAGGCGCACTCCACTTGGTCAGTGGGCGCCTCTTGGGCCATTCGACACCTGGCCTCAGGAGAACAAGTCTGCAAAGCTGTCACTTGGTCCAGCTTGCATACTTTTACAAAACACTACAACATACATTCGCAGGCCTCTGCAGATGCAGCACTTGGAAGGCAAATTCTGCAATCGGCAGTACCACATCTGTAATATAGCATGAACCGAAAAAAACATGTACACAGAAAACCCAATGCAGAAAAATATATATACACTCTTTATTGTAGAAAAAATTACATAGACAAAACTATTAAAAAGGAGACAAGGGTTAAAAAGTGGGAAACCACAGATAGGCACCAAAACCCACATTAAACTACAAGAGGGCATGTACAAACTTCATATATACAATGACTAAGGTATACACGCATGTTACAAAAGCTCCCTTCCGTTATAACGATATCACATGGAGCACATAAGGTAATCTAAACACTAAATAGACAAATATGAAGAGACATTACCTCCTGTGGGTGATGGTGCCAGCCCCGGGTTTTCTGTGTACATGTTTTTTTCGGTTCATGATCTGTACGAAACCGTTTATTTTTGTCCATACTGGTATATGGCACCTCTAGATCCTTAAGGTCTACAGTGTTAACTCAGGGCCATAAAGTGTTGACTAAAAACTGTCGGTATCTGTAATATAGTAGTACATGGGGTATTAGCAATTGTGTTGCTCCCCACCCAGGGATTGCTTTAGGACGTTTCATGGTTCTGTGTCCCCCAATGAGGAGTAGGAGAAATAGGGATTTTTGTGTACTCACCGTAAAATCCTTTTCTCCGAGCCAATCATTGGGGACACAACTCCCACCCTGTTAGCCTAATGGCTTGTTTTTCATTCTTAGTTTTAACATAGTTTATTCTTGATTTAATTGTTGGAAGCTCCTACTGCTTTGTTACCAAACTGGTTCGGGTTCAGCCAGCAGGAGGGTGTATACTGCAGAGGAGGAGTTAATTTTTTTCTATGTTAACTTAGTGTCCTCCTAGCGGCAGCAGCATAACACCCATGGTCCTGTGTCCCCCAATGATTGGCTTGGAGAAAAGGATTTTACGGTGAGTACACAAATCCCTATTTTTATTTTTTTCAGCTTTTCTCCCTCACTAACATAATAATGCGATAGCGAGGTGTGAGCTGGGGGAAGTAGTTTGCTCTCTCATAGCTCACCATAAGAAGGCTGCAGAGAGGGACAGAAACTTGCTGATGGCCTTTAATGTAGCATAACCTCTCAATGTGCAGGCCCATTCATGGGCTCCTGTATTTCTTATATTTAACCATGGTGGGATAACCTTTAAGACTTATGTAACCATGTCTGTATGGCTGGAAATTTTCTGCATTTGGTACTTAATAAAACCTGTTGTGCCCTCATCTGGAATATGCTCTTCACTTCATATAAAGGCTGCTCTGGAGTTAGAAAAAGGCTGTAAGAAGAAACTAATAAGCGATAGGGATGGTCTTCAAAAAAAAAAAAAAAAGATTTTGCAGGCAGGCGCATCAACCACAGTTATTAACTGCACATTAAACATGCGATCGTGCTGCAGCGCAGGTCCTGCAGAATGTGTTTTTTTTTTTAAGTATGTATATATATTTTTAACACGTAAATTAGGTGGCAGGTGAGGGATCAATGACCTGTCAGCAGCCTTCATTGTGATTGCCTAATCAGAGCACCACATGAACGCTACCCACCCCCGCAGGCCGCTCCGAAGCACGAGCATATCATTAACTAAAAGCTGAAAATAAAGATTAAGCAAGTAGGACTTTTCATTTAATTGTATTTGGCTGTAGTTAAAATAACATTTCACCTTTTGTCAGTACTTCAAAAAGAAGAGGGAACATGCAGTTTTGTCAACATTTTTGTCCTCTGACTTGTCATAAAGAAATGTCAGAAGATGGCATCTGTGGAACTCCTTAGCTCGAAGATACAAATGATATGAGCAATGTAATGTGCAGCATCATGGATACCTTGGAGATTCCCGTTTCTCTAGGCATTGCTGTTGGACTTGACATCAGTAAAGCTCTTATGATCATTTTTCTGACCTCTTATGATATGTAAAAATAAAAAACAGAAAAATTTGCAAATGTGTAAGGTAACATTTTTTCTCAAATTTCAAACCAACCTATTTGTGAAAGGAATGTATTCAGGAGGTGGCATACCAAGCTCATATATAATCTAAAACCTTCCATATATATATTCTATCAGTCACCCTCATTATGACGTATTCGGGATGCATTGTTTTTATTTAGATAATTTAAGCAGGGGTTTTCCATTAGTGGACAACCCCTATAATTTGCTGACTACTCTGAAGTGATCTCCGTCAATAGCAGCCCAATAGGCTTAACAGCCAGAGTGAAAAATTTTATTTGCTTATTTATTTTTATATAGAAAAAAAATATTTTTTCTTTTTACAATCCTTAACCCCTTCACCTCTGGGCCAGTTTTCGCCTCTCTGACCAGGCCAAATTGTACAATGCTCTGTTATCGAGTATCTTGGGCGTGCTCGTATATTATGCTCGCATCCCTGTTGCTGCATGAACAATTGGGGATTCACAAACAGGCAATTTCTACATTTGTTAACTCTAAGGCTGCTTTCACACATCAGTCTTTTTACGTCAGGCGCGATCCGGCGTGTTTTTTTACCATTGACTTTCATTAGCGCCGGATCGCGCCTGATGTCATTGCGTTGCATCCGTTTTTGGCCGGATCCGTCGGAAATGTACATTCCGGCGGCCGGACAAGACACTGACTGCAACGTTTTTTTTTTTTTTCCCGGAGGCGCCTGGAAACAATGCAAGTCTATGGAACCGGACCAGAGTTTTGTCAAATCTGTCAAAAAACTGATCCGGAAACCAAGAGGTCAGGACGGATCCGGCAAAAAAAACTGATCAGTTGCATCAGTTTTTTTAAAATCAGCGCCGGATCCGTCCTATCAGGCATAGGACGGATTATGCCTGACACAAAAAGACTGATGTGTGAAAGTAGCCTAACAGTCGCATATCATGCAGGCACAGTGGGGCAAACATAATATGCGAGCACATCCAAGTTACTTTAATAACACCGAGCACGTTCACGAATAGTAATACCACACAAAATAGTTAATAAAAATAAATTTCCCACATGTCTTTTACATAAGCATCATTTTTTTAAACAAACAATTTTAGTTAGGAAGTTAGAAGGGTTAAAAGTTGATCAGTGCTCAAAATCACATTTTAGAAGTTTATTAATCCTTCAGGTTCTTCACAGGAATAAAAGCAATGGAATTAAAAACATTTAACTTTTCCCACAAAAATTTTGCTTTGGCTCCAAATTTGGCACTTTCACAAGGGTAACAGGAGAAAATGGACTATACAATTTGTTGTGAAATTTCTCGCGAGTATGCCAATACCCTTTATATGGTGTAAAACTACTATTTGGGTGCACAGTAGGGCTTGGAAAGTAAAGAGCACCAGTTGATTTTTGAAGTGCAAAATTGGATGGAATGCCATGTCGTGTTTTCAGAGTCCCTGAAAACTCCCCCATAAGTGACCCCATTTTGAAAACTACACCACTCAATATATTTATTTAGATCTGTAATGAACACCTTAAACCCACAGGTGCTTCACAGAATTTTATAACATTAAGCCATGAGAATTAAAAAATATTTTTTCCTGCAAAAATGTTATTTCAGCCCCAATTTTTTTACTTTTACAAGGGTAACAGAACAAAATGGACCATATAATTTGTTGTGCAATTTCTGGCACATAGTTGGAAAATGAACCAACAAGAAACCATTAAAGCACTTAACTTTTTTTCGATTTATTGAAATTACTTAAATATAAAAATACAATTAATCACAATGAGAACAACAATTAAAGGAGGTAAAATGTTCTCATTTTGATTTTTGTGTTTTTAGATTTAAATAAAAAATGTTTGAAACTTATTGCAACTAAGTGCTTTTAATTTGTTTCATGTTCGTTCATATGATTACTAGTTCACTTCAATTATATATCTAACTAGCTGAAGAGCCCAGCGTTGCCCGGGCATAGTAACGAACTGTGGTTGGTTTATAACAAATTATAATGAATATTCTGCATCCCATAGTCCAGTATGCATATACTCATCACACATCCTCCATCCCATAGTCCCGTGCCCATATACCCATCACACATATCCTTCCATCCCGTAGTCCCGTGCCCATATACTCATCACACAAATCCTCCATCCCATAGTCCTGTGCCCATATACCCATCATACACATCCTCCATCCCATAGTCCAGTGGCCATGTACCCATCACACATCCTCCATTCTATAGTCCCGTGCCCATATACCCATCATACATATCCTCCATCCCTTAGTCCCGTGTCCATATACCCATCATCCATATCTTCCATCCATTAGTCCCGTGCCCATATACCCACCATACATGTCCTCCATCCTATAGTCTCATGCCCATATAGCCATCATACATATCCTCCATCCCATAGTCCGGTGTCCATATACCCATCATACATATCCTCCATCCCTTAGTCCCGTGCCCATATATAGCCATCATATGTATCCTCCATATAATAGTCCCGTGTCCATATACCCATCATACGTATCCTCCATCCCATAGTCCTGTGCCCATATACCCATCACACATCATCCCATAGTCCAGTGCCCATATACCCATCATACATATCCTCCAACCCATAGTCCCATGTAAATATACCCATCACACATCCTCCATCCCATAGTCCAGTGCCCATATACCCATCACATATCCTCATCACATAGTCCCGTGCCCATATACCCATCACACATCCTCCGTCCCATAGTCACGAGCTGGGTGGCGCTGAGCATGGAGTTCCTGGAGATGTGCTTAATGTAACCTGGCAGTGCGGCTCTGTGTGCAGCCGCTGATAATGCGATTTTCTACACCGGTAACAATAGAGTGCGGCAGTAATAGAGGAGGGGGTGATTCATTTGTCATGTGCTCTCTGCTCCTTTCTGGGGGCAGACAATGCCTGGAAGCTTATGTTCCCGGGGATGCTAGATTTCTCCCACCCGGTCAGTGTCTGCTGAGGTGTTGTCGAGTGGGAAAACTGTTGCTCATAGCAACCAATCACAGCTCAACTTTCGTCTTTTAAACAACTCTGGTGAAATGAAAGATGCTTAGTGATTGGTTGCTATGGCTAACACAGGCAGTGTAACTTGTTGTGGTCAAGAAGATGTGCCTATGAAATCTAGGCACCGGACACCCGCTGCGGCGCGCCGCACATCTGAACACTCCCTCATCCCAGTATGCGGCCTTCAGCTACGCTCCACTCCTGCCTCCTCCTGCAGCGACTCTGGGTCCCTGCTTTACCGCAGCCACCACCCGCGGTAAGCAATAAAATGCATGGATTATAAGAAGCACCACCATTTTATTAAAAAAAAGTTGTTTTTTTTTTCCTTTTTTTCTCAAAACTTGGGGTGCGTTTTATAATCTGAAAAATACGGTAAATCCTCTTTTTTGTTTCTACACCAGTCTACACACCAAAGCCTCTTGTTTGTGCTCTAGAGTCCATTGTAAAAACTGGATTATTTCTTGATTTGCCTGTTTGCAATTGCTTATAATGTATTTGTATACATTCAGTCTAGCCTCTTGTATAATAGTGTTAGGTGTCAAGTAAGTGTTTAAGTACCAAGCTATTGCTTAATTGTATTATGCTGCCCTTCTCATTTATACATGTATTTTAATTCTAGATTTAGGAGGCAGCACCAACATTTTGTGCCACATGATGCCTTTCTACAGCTATGATATTCCTCATACTTGTGGTCCAGACCCAAAGATCTGCTGTCAGTTTGATTTTAAGCGTCTACCTGGAGGTAGAATTAATTGTCCTTGGAGAGTTCCGCCCGAGCCTATTCATGAGGGCAATGTAGAACATAGGTATTATATTTTACATTATATGTATTTCTTTGTGTATTACATATTTCTGTGGGGTTTTTGTGTGTTTTTTTTTTTTTTGCTATATTCCCAAGTCTTCATCCATGTTTTTACTGGATTTCATTACAGAGCCTGGATGCTTTTAGATCAGTACAGAAAGAAGTCAAAGCTCTTCCGCACTAAAGTGCTCTTAGTCCCACTGGGTGATGATTTTCGCTACAGTGACAGCTCCGAGTGGGATCAGCAATACCAGAACTATCAAAAGCTGTTTGATTACATGAACTCTCACCCTGAGCTCCATGTTAAGGTAGGTTTTAGAATTTTAGCTTCAAATCCTGGATTTCCTTGAGGACTGATGGCAATTTTCCCTTTAAATTAAGTAGCATCCAGTGTGTCTTCAAGCTCACTTAGGAATAGATTGAGAATATATTTTCTCTGCTCCACCAGCAACTGCATTTCCTTACAGATTTCTAGTAGATTGAAGCCTGAATCACATTATAGTGGAAGTAATATTTCAGCATGAGTGCTAGATAATCAATGTTGTGTACAGTGTTTCCGCAGGTTACAATATTTTTCCCGAGCAGCTTTACTTACTGACCCCTGCTCCAACGCCGACTTTCTGCTTTTGCTCTCAGAGATTGTTTACAGGCTACATCACCGACTATAGTGCACATGACCGCTGCAGCCGATCACTGGGCTACACAGTCTTGTACACTGCAGTAATGATGTCAGTGCTGCTCAACGTGAGGTCAGAGCAGTCAGAAAAGACCGTGAGCGGTGTCTGGTGCCGCCGGAAAGGGGTCAGTAAAGCTCATTTTACTAACTAATAAAAGAATGTAAAAAAATTGTCAATGGAAAACATTTGGAAGAAGTAATTCCAGTTTGTAGCACAGTGCTACAATCTGTCAGGAAAAATTACTTTTTAAGTAGCAGTTCATTCTCTATCTCCTGTTCATTTAGTGCACACTGTACAGGACCCTGAAGAAACTCCTGTCTTTTACACATGACTATACAGCTCCAGCACCTTTCCCTGACCTTTCTATCTAAACACTTGATTTACTCAGATTCCCGATCTGCTTATTTTTCTGCTATCTTCATTATTTTGGGCCTATAATTTGAGACTTTGAGACCACTCTTTATGAAGTTACTCAACTTATTTATTCTATAATTTCATATATAAATTTTGTTATAGAACTTGAAAAACGGGGTCCGAATGTCAGACTTTTTACATGTTAATTTATAGGTTTTAAGTATGGGAATAATTAGCTCTGTCCTGTCAAAATGAAAGTTAGGATATGCTGGTAAGAATAGGTTTATAGTGTTTTTACAACTTTTTATAATAGTTTTTAAAAAATTCCTTACTTATATTTAACTTTTTAGGCAAAATTTGGTACCCTGTCAGATTTTTTTGGAGCTCTGAGAAGAACGAGCAATATTGATGAGTCCAGCAGCCCATCGTTCTTCCCAGTTGTAAGTGGTGATTCTTCACATATGCAGACAGGGATGATCACTATTGGAGTGGGTATTTTACCTCACGGCCCTTCTATAAACGTATAGAACGAGTCATGCAGTCTCATTTAAGGCAAGTCTTTTATTATACATTCATATATTTTACTTAATATTTGACGTGATTTGGTATTGATCTGAATTCAAGAATATGCATTTTTTATTTTTTAAGTGTGTGGATTTTAGGCTTGATTACATGGAGTTCCTTGATGTACAGTACAGACCAAAAGTTTGGACACACCTTCTCATTTAAAGATTTTTCTGTATTTTCATGACTATGAAAATTGTAAATTCACACTGAAGGCATCAACCTATGAATTAACACATGTGGAATTATATATTTAACAAAAAGTGTGAAACAACTGAAAATGTGTTATATTCTAGGTTTTTCAAAATAGCCAACTTTTGCTTTGATGACTGCTTTGTACACTCTTGGCATTCTCTTGATGAGCTTCAATAGGTAGCCACCAGATATGGTCTTCCAACAATCTTGAAGGAGTTCCCAGAGATGCTTAGCACTTGTTGGCCCTTTTGCCTTCACTCTGCGGTCCAGCTCACCCCAAACCGTCTCGATTGGGTTCAGGTCTGGTGACTGTGGAGGCCAGGTCATCTGGCGTAGCACCCCATCACTCTCCTTCTTGGTCAAATAGCCCTTACACAGCCTGGAGGTGTGTTTAGGGTCATTATCCTGTTGAAAAATAAATGATGGTCCAACTAAACGCAAACTGGATGGAATAGCATGCCGCTGCAAGATGCTGTGGTAGCCATGCTGGTTCAGTATGCCTTCAGTTTTGAATAAATCCCCAACAGTGTCACCAGCAAAGCACCCCCACACCATCTGCTTGTTGCCTGTCCTCAGCCATGGTTTCCTAGCAGCTATTTTACCATGAAGGCCTGCTGCACAAAGTCTCCTCTTAACAGTTGTTGTAGAGATGTGTCTGCTGCTAGAAGTCTGTGTGGCATTGACCTGTTGTCTAATCTGAGCTGCTGTTAACCTGCGATTTCTGAGGCTGGTGACTCGGATAAACTTATCCTCAGAAGCAGAGGTGACTCTTGATCTTCCTTTCCTGGGACGGTCCTCATGTGAGCCAGTTTCTTTGCAGCGCTTGATGGTTTTTGCAACTGCACTTGGGGACACTTTCAAAGTTTTCCCAATTTTTCGGACTGACTGACGTTCATTTCTTAAAGTAATGATGGCCACTCGTTTTTCTTTACTTAGCTGCTTTTTTCTTGCCATAATACAAATTCTAATAGTCTATTCAGTAGGATGATCAGCTGTGTATCCACCAGACTTCTGCACAACACAACTGATGGTCCCAACCCCATTTATAAGGCCAGAAATCCCAATGATTTAACCTGACAGGGCACACCCGTAAAGTGAAAACCATTTCCGGTGACTACCTCTTGAAGCTCATCAAGAGAATGCCAAAAGTGTGCAAAAGCAGTCATCAAAGCGAAAGGTGGCTACTTTGAAGAACCTAGAATATAAGACATAATTTCAGTTGTTACACATTTTTTTTTTTTATTCCACATGTGTTAATTCATAGTTTTGATGCCTTCAGTGTGAATGTACAATTTTTATAGTCATGAAAATACAGAAAAATCTTTAAATGAGAAGGTGTGTCCAAACTTTTGGTCTGTACTGTAGGTTTTGGACTTTTTTTCTGGCGAAAGCGTCATGTCCGTTTTTTATGTTTTTTAGCACTGAAAATGTGCCAAATTTACACTTTTAAAATATTGTTGCAAAAATATTTCTGTGTAACAAACTGCCTACGGCTCAGCGAAGCATCAGTATTTAACATAAAATATCTGATGCTGGGCATACTATCCTTTTGAGATGTTGTTATTATCGGGCTCCTGAGGAACCTGGTTATGGGGAAACACGTGAAGGCGATCTAGAGGCAATGGAAATGGCATCACATAGATAAGTACCTTTCCATTTTTCATTTCATTTGTACCTGCCAACAGTATTTATCCCTGACTGTTTTGCCCTATATAATTTTAGGGTATCCTAGGGATACAAACAGCAAACAAAAAGGCAGCAACACTCACCTGCCCAGATCTCAGAACAAATGCACTACAGGGTGCAGCCAGCCCATAAAGCAAGATGTTAGCAGCACAGGTGCAAAATACCAGATCAAACAGCCACTCCCCACATACCCATTCAGGGAGGGGGTGACTGCCCAGTATACAATTGCACAATAAAGGCCCGCATAGGGTGCCGTTCACACAAGGATACTGCATAGTGTCTGGTTCACAGCCTATTAGTCACGCCCCTACTATTCGAACAGGCGGGCTGGCCAGTACACTCTCAGTGCGCACCAGTATGAACACCCCTCATGCGAGACCAAACGTGCTTGGGATACACAGAGGCAGTTGTCGAGGAGGGGGGCACCACTGTCATTACCATTGTAGGGTGCCAACCTCTGTGGTCAGGTATGTATGGAATATAGTGGCAATAGCAATAATGTGCCCAATAAATCTTATAAATTGGAGCCATATTCAATCCAATAAAAAGGTAATTGGCACAAAATGCCTCTCCAAACAATATATCAAACGATACGACAATTGAGTTTTAAGGTAAGGAACAAGGTAAACTTTATTTCACTTAACATCAACCAATCAATCAAATTTAAAAAGGCTGGCAAACCAGTAGCCAAATACTTGGTGACACAAAAATATGCAGTAATGTCAGTTATATAATAGATCTATTAAGGACTGAGGCACCGACAGGAAGGGCATATATTCATTCTATACATATCTGTCATTACAGATATTCTGATCTTCTTGCACCGTATACTGTATGTACCGTCTTTATTACCTGTCACCTGGGTAGGAGGTATCCCGTGTTCTACACTCCCTTTATGAATATATTAATTTTATTATGTGTGTGAATAATATTTGAGACATAATTCCATGTTAATCATCTGTATACGGGCATGAAATTATTAAAAAAAATCCTGCAGCACATGCTGTGATAACATGATACCTGGCCAGCTTGGTACAAAGGGATTCACACCCCCGCTGGTTGGCTGGTATACAACCTTCTACAGCAAAGACCCTCTGTGGATCCAAGCCATGTGGCCTGATGCCTTTGATCAGCCAGCTAGGAATTCATAAAGGAGTTATGGAAATACTATACGTCCTAGCTGTACATCGTGTATATTTCCAAGATCCCCACAACAGGGCAACCCCCTGTCTGCTTCTCAAGTCATTCTGGGAAGGGAGATACATAGATCAGCCAGAAGCAGCTAGGTAGCAAAATGTGGTTAGTCTCTGAGTAGCAAGGGCCTGGTTGGATCCGATGGCGCCAGAACCACTGCCCTAGGACCGCCCAGAAAGGAGTTATGATCTTTTATAAGGAGATTTATCGACAAACCTCCAGGGGACGGGCTTTAGGTACAGCACAGAGGGCAGGAGGGGAGAGACCCAGAGGGTTAAATGCTTGTGTGAAGCATACCCTATTGCTTTTTTCTCGGGGAGGTCGCGAAGACACGTCGTGTGAGAACGCACACACAAAGGGGACCACTAGCCTCCCATGTGGCAGCCCCTCCCCTGCAAGCAGGCCTTTCATCTAACTGGTGACTAACCATATGTACTGCTTATACCTTTTGTCCTACCACTATTGTATTTTGCATTTCTGACCATTATATATGCTCAACTTTTGTGTATATATAGTGTATTGTCTGGTGTGCCCTTAAGGCGATTAAATATATAATTTAACCTTGGGCTGCTCTTTTATCTCGATCCACGAATCCACACGTCCGTTTTTCAGCCTAATCTCACATGCTCCTGGGGGCTGGCTCCTGGCCCGATATAACCCTGTTAACGGACCAGGCATATATCGAACGAGGAACTAGTGGCAGTCCTGTCGGGCTGGTAAGATTCCGTTTCACTGGTGCTAGTGAACAGGGTCTCTCAGCTTGTCAGGGTTGTGAGCGAGTGTGATGCCACGTCTGTGACTGAGTGAGTCACCTTCTCTCATTCTCCGTACCTCTTTGGGACTGTATGGGAAGTCTGTGTAAAACAGTGCCAAACAGACCTTGCGTGTCCTTGGGGGTGCGGAACGTCACGTTGGTGCAAGTCGGGAGTCCTTATCATGTGACCCAACTGTTGTAATGTCTGAGGTCTCAGGGGTACCGCGCTGCTGTGCCCCAACCTCTCCCTTGGCGGATCTGTATTTACATTATGGTCCCTGCAGAATCTTGCCGGCCCTGGGGGATGAGGAGAGCTCCCTGGCGGGGGACGCAAACCACACGTGCGGTCATGCGTTTCTCGCCCTGGGGGGAAGCATGGGCACAAGCGCCAAAATCCTGAGGGGTCCCTGTGGCGCTAGCTGGTGAGCACTTCACACAATTTTTTTTAAAATGGTGTGAGTGCTTTTAGGCGTCTGAGAGTGCAGCGCTATTACATGTAATGTGGTGAACTTTTGTCCGCAGGCAGATACCTGCAGGACAGAGAGAGCAGGAGCGAGGGAGTTCGCGCTCAATATTGAGCTGGCGGGGGCGTGGCCTAACGCTTCCCGTCTTCTGGCAGGAAGACGCGCGCTCTGGCGCTTCGCTTCCGACTCCCTCACTGCGGCGCCATTACCAGGCTCCTGGGCTCCTCAATCCGCTCCTCTCCTCATAGACACCACGGCCAGCGGGTGATGCTGATCCCTCACCCCGCAGCGCAGAGATCCTTTTCCTGCAGCTGCGGTCTCATTAAAAGACCTAAAATTTGTTAGCTGGGGCTCACACAATATTATTGTGGGGAGTTTGCGACATTAACCCTTCTGAGGGTTATTTTCTACCAGTGTTTTTGCTGAATGACCGCTGGGGTAGCTCTACCTGAAGAAGCGTTAACCCTTCGGCGATTAAAAAAAAAAAAAAAAAAAAACGCATATTTTGCTGGTGCTGCCGCTTTGACCTGCTAATACAGGTGAGGCATGTCTGAAACAGAGTTCAGATTGGCCGGCCACGTCCCAGTGCCACTGCGCAATCTGATACGCAGACCTCAACAGCGTCTAGCACTGCGGTCGACAGTGTGCAAAATTGGATGATATCGCTCGCTCGATTAACAGCTTGTCTGACCTTTTAGGTCAATATGTGTCTGCTAATTCCTCTCATAGGAAGCGACGAGGCCGTTACCGGCCTCTACACGAAGCGAGTCAGATGTATCTGATTTGGATGTGGACTGGGTTTCCCTTTAATTTCGGATGGAGAAATATCCGATTCAGATGAGGACGAAACGGCAGGGGCGGTTCTTCTTTGGCGAGACGTACGGGCATTCATTTGACGCCATGAGAGAGGTTTTACAGTTACCGGAGGTGGTACCTTGTCGTCCTGGTAAAATCAGCCGGAGTTCCAGGAGTACCGTACTTCGCGTACAACCATACCCAGCTCTGGAGGAGCTTAAGAGTGTAATAGAAGAGGAACGTCTGTGTCCAGATAAGCGTTTTCACGGAACGCATTTCTTTGATGCACTTATCCTTGCTCTGCGGAGTTAAAGGATAATTGGACTTCTGCTCCTGAAGTGGATGTTTCCTTATCCCAGCTAGTAAATCCTCACTATCCCTGTTAAAGGGAAGGCGGAGTTTGCAGAGCGTTGGACAGAAGAACGGAGATGCGGCAAAATCAAGCTATGAGGCCGCGGGTCATGGATTCCGAGCGGTGCTAGGATCCATGTGTGCTTCTAGAGCTTCTCTGCTGGTTGGCACTTCTAAAGACGGCGTTGCCGAACGGATCTCCGTTATCTGATGTACAGGAATTTGCGAATGGTTAGAAACTGCAGCCTGTTATATCTTGATGCAGGTCTGGATACGGCATCCCTTCTGGCCAGAGCGCAAGCTACAGCGGTCACAGTCAAAGAGCTTTATGCTCAGACAGTGGGCCGGGGACGCAGTTTCCAAAAAGGTTTATTGGCCTTACCTTACAAGGGTGGCCTCCTTTTTGGATCCGACCTCACAGAGCTGATTTCCAAAGCAAAGGCGAAGGAAACAGCATTGCCACAACGTAGGGCCATGGCTTCGGTTTAGCAAGCCTGGTGTCTATAGCGGTCGGGGTTTCCTTTCGGGGCCGAGGACGATTCGGGTCACTCCTCGTGGGGGATCGGGCCGTTCTTCTTTCTCGGGAAAGGAGTCCTCTCAGAAAGCTCGACTCCCTGGAAGCAGAATTTCCGTCAGGACAAGCGGGAATCTGATAAGAAGCCCGCCAAGTCAGAATGACGCCAGGGGTCCACTCGAGGACTCTCGAGTGGGGGTCGCCTGCTTCATTTCAAGGCGACTTGGAATGTCTCGCGTTCCAGATTCTGGGTAACGCGGGTAGTGTCGCAGGCATTTCATAGAGTTTTCTTCTCGACCCCCAAATGTTTTTTTTGTCAGTCTCGCATTCCGTCAGAACCGAGCTTTTGTCGCTCTACAGCGAGAGGTCGAATTTCTCCACCAAAGGGTGTGTAATACACCGGTTCCGTCAGAGGACCGAGAAAAGGTTTTTTTTCCAACCTTTTTGTAGTTCCCAAAAAGGAGAACAAATTTCGCCCGATTCTGGATCTCAAGCGATTAACCGGCATGTCCACACCCGGAAAATTTCGCATGAGTCACTTCGCTCCGTTGTAGCAGCTTTGTCACAGAACGATTTTCTGGTGTCAATCGACATTCGCGACGCCTATTTGCATGTTCCCATCGGAAGGGCTCATCAGCGCTTTTTCTTCGTTTGCCATAGGACAGGATCACTACCAGTTTCGTTGGCTCTGCCTTTCGGCTTAGCCTCAGCGCCCAGAGTCTTTACAAAATTCTGGCGCCCCTCATGGCAATCCTTCGAAGACAGGGGGTTACGATTCTTCCTTATCTGGACGATCTTTTGATAGTGGCTTCCTCGGAAGAGGAGGCAGTGACTGCTCGCGATTTGTCTCTTCAGCTTCTGAAGGACTTCGGTTGGCTGGTCAATTGGGAGAAAGTCGTTCCTGGAACCATCGAGGGCAATCCTCTTTTTAGGGATGCATTTCGACACGATTCGGACAGTAGTTTCTCTACCGCCAGACAAACAGTCATGTCTTCTTCGACATGTGCAGATTATGAAATCCTCAACAGCAATTGTCCCTACGGAAGTGTATGCGTCTTCTGGGACTGATGGTGGCGGTCCATGGAGGCATTCCTTTTGCCCAGTTTTCATTCCAGACTCTGCAAAGGTTCATCTTGAGTCGATGGAATCGGTCGCAATCGCTGGATTGCAGTGTCAACCATTTCTCCGCGCGGTGCGAGATTCCCTAGATGGTGGTTACGTCCAGGGGGATTTTCCCTGGGGAAGTCCTTCCTCCCTCCGAAGTGTCATCATAACCACCGAACCCAGCCTGACGGGCTGGGGGGGTGTTTGGAACATCTCTGGATTCAGGGGGTATGGTCATCGGAAGAGTCTGTTCTTCCGATCACATCCTGGAATTGAGGGCGATTTTTCCTTTGCCTCCAGCATTGGACGGTCCCTTTGAGCGGTCTGCCAGTCCGAGTGGCAGACAGACAATGCGACGGCTGTCACGTTATCAATCACCAAGGCGGGACAAGGAGCTCCAAACTCATGGTGGAGGTGTCCCGGATTCTGATTTGGGCCGAGGGCCAGAGTACCAGCCATTTCTGTGATTCACTTCCAGGGGTTCAAATGTTACAGGGGACTTTCTCATCGCAAGAAGAGGACCCGGGAATGGAGTCTCCACCCAAGTTTTTGCAAAACTGTGCTCCCGTTGGGGAACCCCCAAGTGGATTTGATGGCATCCAGGTCCAATGCCAATTTTACCGCGTTCTGTCCAGGTAAAAAGGCCCCAAAAGCTGTGGCGGTGGATGTCTAGTGGCTCAGTGGGATCATTCGGTAATCAATATTCCCGCCGATATCCTTACTTCCTTTTGTACTGCGTCGGATCAACAAGAGAATTCGCTATTTTGTAGCTCCAGATTGGCAAGGGAAGGTGTGGTTTCCGACAATAATGTCGCTGTTGCGGCACCTCCTTTTCCACTTCCTCTTCGACCGGAGTTGTTGACTCAGGGGCCCGTTTGTCTGGACTTAAGTCTCTGCGTTTGCGGGTGGCTTCTTGAGACCGAAACTTAACCCGTAGAGGTTTTTCAGCCGAGGTCTGCAATCTTCGTGCTGCAAGAAGTCCGGCTACTACTAGGATTTCCCACAAAATTTGGGAAACCTTTTTTTCCCGTGGTGTTTGGGGTCCTCTCGGAACCCGAGAAAATTTTCCATTCCCAATCTGTTGGCTTTTCTGCAGCATGGTTAGACAAGGGTTTGGCAGCACACCCTGAAGTCAGGTTTCTGCTCTGTTCCCTTATTGTTTCGGAGAACCATTGCCTCGAAGGACGTGCTTTCCTTTTTCCCGGTTAGCTCTAAGTTTCCGCCGCGGAAGGCACCGTGTCTCCTTGGCGGTCTTTTTTGTTTTGGAGGCTCTTCAGCATAAAACCTTTTGAGCCTTGGATTCTGTAGCCTTTCTTTACTTTCTTGGAAGGTGGCCTTCCTAGTAGCGGTCACCTCTTTGAGAAATTTCTGAGTTGCAGCTCTTTCTTGCTCACCTCCTTTTCTGGAGTTTTTTCCAGATTCGTGTAGTGTTTCGCACACGGGTGATTTTCTACCTAAAGTGGTGCACAATTTCATTTTAAAACCAGGATATTTTTGTTGCCCACTCTGTCCGGATCCGAAGAATGCGAAAAGAGCGAGATTTACACACATTGGATTTAGTGCGGGCCTTGAAGTTTTATCCTATCACTCAAGGTTTTCGTAAGACGGACCCCCGTTTGTGGTTCCAGCAGGTCTTGTCGGCGTGGTCAACGAGCTTAAAGGGGTTTTCTATAGCTCGTTGGATCCGGTCAGTATTTTGGATTACCGCCTTGGGGTGAATCTTCCCGATTAAGTTCGAGCCCATTCCAAAAGAGCTGTGGCTTCATCGTGGCTTTTCATCAAGGTGCCTCGGCAGTGCAGCTTGCCGGGCGGCAACTTTGGCCCTGTCCCCAAAGTTTACAAAGTTTTATAAAGTGGACGTCGTGCTTCCGCTGATGCAGCCCTCGGCGTTTGGGTCTGCAGGCGGCTGTAGTTTAAAGTTTGGATGAACTTGTGTTTAGCGTGGTTGCGCTTTGTTTGTTAAGGTTGTTTGGGTTCTGCCTTTTGTTGGTTTTTTCCACCTTATTTTTGAACTGCTTTGGGACTCCCATCAGTAATGAATTCTGTGGCTCTCTTCTTCCAAACTGCAGCGAAACACGGTTTTTGGTAAGAAACTTACCTGTAAAATCCTTTTTTAGCGAAGGAAGGAAGAGAGACCGCACCCTCCCAAGGCAGAAGTGTGTTGTGTTTTCAGATGCGCGCGACCCTTATCTGATTGCGATATCTGGGTGAGGTCAGGCGCTAAGGCTCTGTTCCGCATCGCCACTCATTTACAGTTTAGGTTCAGTGAATAACACCTGGAACTCTGTGGTTTTTGGCTTTACTTTCTGCTAACCGTTTTTCTTGTGTTTTCTCTATGTTCCTTCAAAGGGTTATTGTTGCTCCGCTGGTGATTTGTTCTTCCCTAAGCTTTGGTAGAATGAAGGATGAGTAGGGGGCCGAGCTGGGGAGCCAGCCAGTCAACACCTTTTGATCTGAGGGTCTCCTATCTGGGGCTCCGCCTACCCATCAGAAGAATTTCTGGTCTCTCTTCCTCCTTCGTGAAAAGGATTTTACGGTAAGTTCTTCCAAAATCCGTTGTTTTGGGATGTTTTCTTTCCCAGTCCATGTAAAGCATGGATCTGATTTGGCTCCCTTAGACCCAGTAGAAGCCCTCAGCAGCCATTCTATTCATGCTTTTACACTGAGAAGGGTAATACCCCAAAAAATCGTATTTGCAAATTGGATTCTGGGTTTGGGGTTTTATCCTTAAGGGTATGCCACACTAAGCGAGTCGTAAAGATCGCTACTGCGCACCATTTTTGACGCAGTACGATTCGTTGCGACTTAGTGTTAAGATTCCAAACAAACTCTCAGCGATCTTGATTCCAAAACACATCTCATCAGCGATCTGTAAAACGACCTCTGCGGTCGTTGGGAAAACCTTGTCCCCCCCTGCGCGCTGGTGAAGTGTTCATAAAGGGTGTCACACTCAGCGATTCACTCCCAGCGGGCAAACCCAAAACCAAAAAATTCAGAAGCAAAGCGATCATTTACATCTCAGCAGGGGCCCATCGCTGCCACATGTTTAACCCCCCTAAGTCGCTAACGAATCGCTATGCTCATAAAGGTGACGCAGTGCGTTCTGCTAGCGACTCGCTTAGTGTGGCATACCTTAACTCTGTAATGTCTCAAGAAGCATTTCTTGGATTAAGCCTCCTTACCCTGCCATGTCACTTTCCATGAGGATTGGGCTAGTCCACAGCATCTGAACGTGTGTTGTGTGCACAATGATGACAACTGAAATGGTAAAAAAATAAAACTTTTTTTTGATTAGGACCATAGAAACCTGTGAACACTAGACACTGCAGTTTTCTTAATATTGCTCTAATATCAAAGTGTCTTCAGGGACCCCAGACTGACCCGACATAATGATACCTTGTCCCCAGGTAAAACGTGCTTAGCTGCTTGGATGGTGATAGACAACTTTGGCTTATATTGGTTGGTCGGCTTCTAATTGGCGCTATGCAGAGCTTTTTTGTTATTACTTTATTGTTTAATATAAAAAGACAATGCCAATGTTTTATTCGCCATAAGGTGAAATTATTTGAACAATAGGCTTTTATATTGCCGGTGACTTTTCCGCTTGTTACAACTCTATAATTGAGACTGCAATAAAGTAGCTGCACTAAAATGTCTTATTACTTGTTTTTTTTTAATGTTACATTCAATTAAAAGAATCCGTAAGTGAATAAAGCACTGTGATTTACCCCGCTTCTTGTAATTTTTGATTGAAAAAAACCTTACTAAAATAAAAAGTCTTAAAAAAGGGGAAAGTATTAATTCCCCATTTGCCTCATGAATATGACGGAAGAACTAGCTTAAAATGCCTTTTAAGCAGCCTTAATATGTTTTGTCACAACTGTCACAGCCTTGGATAATTCTCAAGGACATTACATTAGTATTCAAAAAGAGGCAACTAGGGGGGGAGGTTTTTTAGTAAAGCATGTTACCTTCAAGTGTTCTTCATGGTCTTTAACGTTTAAACACACTTTTGCTGGTTTTGGCAACCTTTAGTTGTTGGTATGTGAAATTTATTAAAGGGCTTGCCGCAAAATTTTTAAAAAAAAAAAAAAAACACTGTCGAACAGCAGGTTTTATCACCAGTTAAATCTCCTACTCCCCAGGTCGCATGTTTTGATTTCGGTACTTCTCCTTTGTAAGGCACAATTCTATCCCATGACCGCTGCAGAAAACACAAGCGTCCTCAAGCCTTCACGCAGTATCACTGCTGCCCTTTGACATAGTGGCCCTGCACTATACGCACATGATTGCTGCTTCAGAAAAAATAATGCGGGTGGGGACCACCAATGCTTTGGACGGGAAAGAGGGTGGGATGATTTAACAGAAAATGTGGTGGGGGACCCCCGTGCTTTGGCATGGAGTGAGGGATGAATTTAACAGTAGAATGGTTCTTAGAGATGGAGAATCCATTTTTTTAGACAATGGCCAAGGCTAGATCAGTTTCGTGCAATGGTTTAAAAAGAGGCCTGCGAAACTTATGCTTTCCCAGCTCTCCGGCCATCTTTGATTAGCCGGGCTGTCTTATGTAGTCTTGCGGCATGATACACACAATTGTCATGCCAACCCAGTTAATCAAGAAGAAGCTAGGAATGCGAAGCCTAAAAGTAAGGAGATTCGCAGGTTTCCCATTCGGCTGTCAGGAGTACGACTAGCTGATGCCCTGGGTTCTGCCTCTTGATCCCACCTCAATTTTTTTTTTTTTAAAATCAGATAAATTTTTTATTGAATTTCTTAACATACAACAAAAGACAACTCCCATCCCAAACCCCCTCCATGTTCCGGATAAATAGAATTAGCAAGTATCTTATTATGTTAATCAAATTTTTAAAATTAATCAGAATCTGTACACCATGTGCAAATAAACATTATGAAAAAAAAAGTCTCAATCTCCAAGTTCTTTAGTTTTTTCCTGAAACAGTTTTATAAGCTCACTCCCGGACTTAAAACAGACATAACTCGCTCGACAAATAATATTACCCAGCCACCCCCAAGTAAGGACATAAAATCCTGCCTTGGTGAATTTTCCAGTCCTCCCATATTTTCCAGAATATTTATGCAGGCCTCTTCTTTTGATATACTCCTTTTCCAAAAGCAGAGATTAAATTTTCCAAAATTCCCCCCAAAAGTAGGTGGCGCCCTGTAACCAGTGCGCTAAAACAAACCCCGGTCTTTTAAATGTTTTTTGTTACTCCATGCAATGTGTTCATTTACGGGCCAAAGTTGCTTTTAAAGAGGGGTTTTCCCCGATCTTGTGCAAGAAGCTCCAAACCCCGCCCCATCATCTTTTGGGTTTTGGGGCGGTACACTCCGGCACCACTGGGGTTTTATGTGCGCTCCGGTATTGTATAAAGGGATTTTTCCCGAAAAATTGGGAAAATTGTAGTGAAACTGAAGAGACCAATTGACAAGAACCGCACTTTAAGGTCCTGACGAGTAGTACTTCGAGCTGACACTGTGTGCAAAAACTATTGGCCGGAACCCTTGGGGTTCCCCAGCTTTTTTCCCCGGGTTTTTTTTGCGACGGAAACGCGCGAAACCGCAAAAAACTGCTTCCAAAAACAACTCATTATGGCCTATGGGATTCCGCAATGCTGGCACATGCTGGGGGTTTTTCCGCGGGGGAAAAGCATCGGGTAGAATCCGCAGCATGCTCATTCTTTTTTGCGGAACCGCGGCGATTCCCCGCCAGGGGAATGCTTTAAAAAAACGCTTACTTTCCGCATGTGGCGGCCCCCCCATGCAAAAAAGTAAGGGTTCATGTGCGGAGGGGACCCGGGCCCCCGGAGGGAGGACTCTCCTCCAGGCCCTGGGACCATATCCATTTTTAAAAACAATAATTAAAATAAAAAAAATGTATTCTCACCTTCCGACGGCCCCCCCCTTTTTCCCCCTCTCAGCGCGCCCCCAGAAAAACCTGTTCCCGTAATGCATTGCGAGAATCCCCCCAAATGACTAGGGTCTGGTGATGCTCCATCGGGGGGTTTTCGCCTGGGGGGGGGTTGGCCGGGGGCGTCGCTGAGGGGGGGGAAGGCTGGGGGGGGCCCGGGGGAAGGTGAAAATATCTTATTTTTTTTTTTTTAAATTTTTTTAACATTAGATCTTTTACTTTTTACATAGGCGGCACAATAGTAAAAGGGTCACATTGTCAAAAACTTTTTTGAGGTGTACCAACCTGTCAGATCGTTTTTTAAAAGTAGCATTCTGGAAGCTAATTAGTTGAAAAACGCATTTTTTGGGGAATACGCATACCTATAATTGCATATTTCCCCCGCAGGGGGTGGGGAAATTTCCCCGCCGAAATTTCCAGGAATTTCCCCGCAACGTGTGCCATAGCTTTAGGCAAGTTGTATTTGGGGGGGTTTTTTTTATTATTAAGCAAACTTGTTCCAATAACCCCCCAAAGCTCATAAATTCAAAGCTTAATTTTTTTTGGAAGTTGGATGGGTTTTTTTTGATTGGCTATTTAGGAGGATATTTTTTTGTGGGGGGTAATTAAACTGTGCAAAATTTTATGGGAAAACTTATAAAAACAAAATTACCCCTCTCACTTGTTTATTTTCACAGGTAACCAAAAAAGGGGCGGGTTTCCACCCCCCCCGGAACCCAGCGCTTTGGAGGGGAGGGAAAGTCCGCTCCGCCCAAACCCCCCCCCCCTGTAACGGGCGGTCAATCCGGAGTGTTCACTGAACCATCCGGAAAACACTGCGTGGACCCGCGGGGTACATGCCCTTTTTATTTCCCGCGGCGACGCAGCCCCCCCCGGGGGGGAAAGGACTGCTTCGATCTAAAAAAGCGCGAGCATGCCCTTTAAACTTGGGTCTGCCCCTGCTGTTTTTAAAAAGTGGGGACAGGATTTTGAAATCCCCTCCACTATGCGTAACATCTGGGCTGCGTGTTTGACGCGGCCGCGCCAGCGTCCAAAAACGCAGCAATTCTGAGAATTCCCGGATGGGGGAAGCACACGCTAACCCCCACCAATTAGAATAAAAAATTTTAATTAAAAAAAAAACAAAAAAAAATCGTGACCAAAAGCCACCTTTTTTTCCCCTGACACTAAAAACCCTTTCCACCTGATTCTGTCGTGCTTGATCTGTTTAGTCAACATTGATGCAGCAGCCACCACAGCCTCCAGACACTGTTCGAGGGTTTCTTTTTTCCCTCCCTGTAGATCTAAAAATTTTAAAGGGCCCCCGGGGCTCTATGGGGTTCAGATCGGGGGAAAAGGGGGCCATGTCATTTTTTTTCTTCTTTTAGACTTTACTGGGCGCCACTCTGGGAGTATTTGGTGCATGTGAGGAGCATTTTCCTGCATAAAAATTTTTCTTGAACGATACCGACTTTTCCTGTCCACGCTTGAAAGGGTCTTCCCGAAATGGGTAGGTCTGGGAGTTGAGCTTCACTCCATCCTCAATTCGAAAAGGTCCCACAAGTTCATTTGTGATACCACCCTACCAGTCCCCCCCCTTCCCTTCGGGGGTTGAGTCAAAGTGGAGCTCTCTGCCCTTTATTGATCCACCCGGGGGCCCTCCATCTGGCCCATAAAAAGTCACTCCATTTTTAGTCCATAAAACCTTAGAAAAAACAGTCTTAAAATATTTCTTGGGGGCCCCGTTTGCGGGGTTTTTCTTATGTTTCTTGTTCCCAAGGGGTCGTTTTTCATCTTCCTTACCTTGCCATGTCCCTGAGTATGGCCACCTTTTTTTTTTGTACTCCGTAATGTTTTAGCTCGAAATATGGCAAAAAAAGTGGCAAATGGCATTTGGCTGCTTCACCTTGATTTTCCTCAATTTATGGGGGGTTATTTTCGCCCCCTTTTTTTTTAACACGCTTTTCTTGCGACCCCTTGGGGATTTGCCATGAAAAAATTGATTGTTCGGTGATCATCTTCAAAAATTTTACAAATTTCAGGATGCTGCATCCCTCTGCAAGACACTCACAATTTTTGACTTTTAGAGCCGTAATCCTCTTCTGACCATTTTGCCAAAGGAAAAAGGAAGTTTCAATAATTAAGCACCCTTATATAGGGTGTCGATGTCATTAGACCACACCCCTCCCCCTTTTCAGGATGCAAATCACCTTTTTACAAATTGGCAGGTGCTTTAAACCCCATACAGCTTGGAGAGGCAAAATGTATAAAATGGATGATGTGATCAAATACTCATTTGCAATAATTTAACCAGGATTAGCTGGGCTTGTAAGCACTGTGTTTTCAAAACTGTGGGGGACTGCATCAATTTCTGGAAAACCTTGTGGCAACCTAAAAAATTAACATAAAAATCACTCAATTTTTCGGACTAGAGGTTTTTTTTTTTTAATAATTGCAAAGTTGCTTTTTTTACAATATTGTGCAATTTACAATTTGCTATAAAAAAACAACACAGCAGAATTTGTAAGTCCCAAATTTTTGGTTGCCCCCGTTTTTTCATGGTTTGACCGTTTAGTCCCCAAATAAAAAGTTTTTTCTCTAATCCCTCACAACACAACGGAGGTTGCCTCCCCATCTAATTAGGGACAGGAAAACACAAGGGTTTAATTTTCCTCCCCCCTTCCCTCTATCCTCGTGTTTCCTGTCCCAAGGGGGATAAGAGGTTTTTGTGTGCGATCTCCTGAGAGGTGGGTCGGGGACGTCTCCTTTTCCCTTTAAAAGCGGGGGAGCCGGGTCATCGCCCCGGGCCTTTTCCCCCCCGTGCTGCTGCGGCCCGGGCAGGACCATTATCCTTCGGCGCTGTTCTGGTAATGCTGGGTGGGAGGAGAGGCCGGGGGCCTCCCTTTGCCCCCCGTTCTAGCTCTCTCTCCCCTCGCCTTCCGTTTTCCCCCCTGACCCGGGCGAAGGTAGGAATGAGACACCCTGAGAGGAAGGCGCGTGTCTTCCACATGAGTTCTCGGTGGAAGCACAGCCATTTTTGCGGGAAATTTGAAATCTAAAAAGGGCGTAAAAGACGGAACTTCAGGGGGGGAGAGAGTTCTCGTATTGGAGGAAGCGCTAGATTTTGGTTCTGTATAAAAAACCCTGACTGAAAACCCATAAGGTAGGATAAGGTTTATTTAAAAAGTGTGTCTTGTCTTAGATCGCATCTGCGAGCCAGCGCTAACCCTGGCCCTGTGGTTACCTGGTAATTTAGCCCCTTTGGGGTAGGGGACCTTTTTTATGGAAATTTATCTCCCTCTCTTTACGAGCAGGATCCCCCAAAAAAATTTAAGGAAAAATCGCAATTAAAATTGCCACTGCAGAAAAAAAAAATTTTCCTTCCGGCCAAAAAAGGGTTTTTGTCAGCTTGTAGGGAAATATCTTGAAGACCCCGCCATCCCTGTAATGAGTTAGAGGGATGGTGGACAATCCGTCGCCCCTAGTAACTTCTCCATTTTTTTTTTCAGGGGGCCCCCCCTTTTTAAAACGAAAAAGAGGAAAATACGCACATGAGGATGCTTGACTCAGAAGTAAAAATATCAGGGTTTAAAAATGGTTGGAAAGAAGGAAACTTTCAAGTCATACGGAGGTAAAAAAAATTTTTTAAATTTTCCCCCTGAGGTATGGAGGAAAATTTTGCTGGCGGCAGAAATGCAAAGGTAGTTGAAGAGGAAAACCAACTGCACAGTTCAAGAGGGATGTTTGGGATCGAAATCGGAAGGGTGGTATTTCCACTATGAAACAGTGAATTGGAATTCCCAGAAAGGAAACTGTGCGTCCCCCAAAGATTTTAAAGGTTTTTTTTCCTTGGTGAAGACAACTCCAAGTGCTGGACGAAATTACAAAGTGAAAATCCAGGTGGCTAGGGGGCCAAAAATTTCCCCTTCGTTTGAGACTCCTTCAATTAAGGGGGCCACTTTACTGCAAGATGGACAGCTTAGGGAATTGTTAGGAGCATCAGGCCCCCCTTTAAAAAAAAAGTTCGTCCGTCTGCGTCAAAAATTTGATTTTTGGTTGCAACAATTGGAAAAAAACCTATTTGGGAGGTACCCTAAGAAGATCTTCTGATTGTTACCTCTACAGAAAGCTCGGGTTCCTTGCTGGTCAGTCCGCTTGCTGCGAGAACTTCTGCTTTCAAACCACAAGAGGGGTAGGCTAAAGTTGACAGAAAACCTGTCTAAGTTTTTCTCATTCCCCTTAAAAAGGGGAAAATGTGTTTTTGGCCTGCAGTGGACAAATTGTTTTTGGGGAAAGTGACCGCAAAAGAAAGTCTTCCGAAACCAAAAAAACCCCAAAAGAGGCCATTTTCCATAGGCGCAAACCCCCCATGCCAAAGGGAAAAAGGGAAAGTTTTGAAAAAGGGGTAAAAAAAATTTTTTTAAAACCCCCCCTTTCAGTAGGGAAAAACGCGAACGAGTAGGGGCAAGGATTTTTAAATATACTCAAAAGCAGGAAAATAACATAGATCGCAAAATCCTGGACTCAGTCAAA
>JARQOD010000001.1:872778430-872834560 GCA_033576555.1 Oophaga sylvatica
GAGGTGTTGTCGAGTGGGAAAACTGTTGCTCATAGCAACCAATCACAGCTCAACTTTCGTCTTTTAAACAACTCTGGTGAAATGAAAGATGCTTAGTGATTGGTTGCTATGGCTAACACAGGCAGTGTAACTTGTTGTGGTCAAGAAGATGTGCCTATGAAATCTAGGCACCGGACACCCGCTGCGGCGCGCCGCACATCTGAACACTCCCTCATCCCAGTATGCGGCCTTCAGCTACGCTCCACTCCTGCCTCCTCCTGCAGCGACTCTGGGTCCCTGCTTTACCGCAGCCACCACCCGCGGTAAGCAATAAAATGCATGGATTATAAGAAGCACCACCATTTTATTAAAAAAAAGTTGTTTTTTTTTTCCTTTTTTTCTCAAAACTTGGGGTGCGTTTTATAATCTGAAAAATACGGTAAATCCTCTTTTTTGTTTCTACACCAGTCTACACACCAAAGCCTCTTGTTTGTGCTCTAGAGTCCATTGTAAAAACTGGATTATTTCTTGATTTGCCTGTTTGCAATTGCTTATAATGTATTTGTATACATTCAGTCTAGCCTCTTGTATAATAGTGTTAGGTGTCAAGTAAGTGTTTAAGTACCAAGCTATTGCTTAATTGTATTATGCTGCCCTTCTCATTTATACATGTATTTTAATTCTAGATTTAGGAGGCAGCACCAACATTTTGTGCCACATGATGCCTTTCTACAGCTATGATATTCCTCATACTTGTGGTCCAGACCCAAAGATCTGCTGTCAGTTTGATTTTAAGCGTCTACCTGGAGGTAGAATTAATTGTCCTTGGAGAGTTCCGCCCGAGCCTATTCATGAGGGCAATGTAGAACATAGGTATTATATTTTACATTATATGTATTTCTTTGTGTATTACATATTTCTGTGGGGTTTTTGTGTGTTTTTTTTTTTTTTGCTATATTCCCAAGTCTTCATCCATGTTTTTACTGGATTTCATTACAGAGCCTGGATGCTTTTAGATCAGTACAGAAAGAAGTCAAAGCTCTTCCGCACTAAAGTGCTCTTAGTCCCACTGGGTGATGATTTTCGCTACAGTGACAGCTCCGAGTGGGATCAGCAATACCAGAACTATCAAAAGCTGTTTGATTACATGAACTCTCACCCTGAGCTCCATGTTAAGGTAGGTTTTAGAATTTTAGCTTCAAATCCTGGATTTCCTTGAGGACTGATGGCAATTTTCCCTTTAAATTAAGTAGCATCCAGTGTGTCTTCAAGCTCACTTAGGAATAGATTGAGAATATATTTTCTCTGCTCCACCAGCAACTGCATTTCCTTACAGATTTCTAGTAGATTGAAGCCTGAATCACATTATAGTGGAAGTAATATTTCAGCATGAGTGCTAGATAATCAATGTTGTGTACAGTGTTTCCGCAGGTTACAATATTTTTCCCGAGCAGCTTTACTTACTGACCCCTGCTCCAACGCCGACTTTCTGCTTTTGCTCTCAGAGATTGTTTACAGGCTACATCACCGACTATAGTGCACATGACCGCTGCAGCCGATCACTGGGCTACACAGTCTTGTACACTGCAGTAATGATGTCAGTGCTGCTCAACGTGAGGTCAGAGCAGTCAGAAAAGACCGTGAGCGGTGTCTGGTGCCGCCGGAAAGGGGTCAGTAAAGCTCATTTTACTAACTAATAAAAGAATGTAAAAAAATTGTCAATGGAAAACATTTGGAAGAAGTAATTCCAGTTTGTAGCACAGTGCTACAATCTGTCAGGAAAAATTACTTTTTAAGTAGCAGTTCATTCTCTATCTCCTGTTCATTTAGTGCACACTGTACAGGACCCTGAAGAAACTCCTGTCTTTTACACATGACTATACAGCTCCAGCACCTTTCCCTGACCTTTCTATCTAAACACTTGATTTACTCAGATTCCCGATCTGCTTATTTTTCTGCTATCTTCATTATTTTGGGCCTATAATTTGAGACTTTGAGACCACTCTTTATGAAGTTACTCAACTTATTTATTCTATAATTTCATATATAAATTTTGTTATAGAACTTGAAAAACGGGGTCCGAATGTCAGACTTTTTACATGTTAATTTATAGGTTTTAAGTATGGGAATAATTAGCTCTGTCCTGTCAAAATGAAAGTTAGGATATGCTGGTAAGAATAGGTTTATAGTGTTTTTACAACTTTTTATAATAGTTTTTAAAAAATTCCTTACTTATATTTAACTTTTTAGGCAAAATTTGGTACCCTGTCAGATTTTTTTGGAGCTCTGAGAAGAACGAGCAATATTGATGAGTCCAGCAGCCCATCGTTCTTCCCAGTTGTAAGTGGTGATTTCTTCACATATGCAGACAGGGATGATCACTATTGGAGTGGGTATTTTACCTCACGGCCCTTCTATAAACGTATAGAACGAGTCATGCAGTCTCATTTAAGGCAAGTCTTTTATTATACATTCATATATTTTACTTAATATTTGACGTGATTTGGTATTGATCTGAATTCAAGAATATGCATTTTTTATTTTTTAAGTGTGTGGATTTTAGGCTTGATTACATGGAGTTCCTTGATGTACAGTACAGACCAAAAGTTTGGACACACCTTCTCATTTAAAGATTTTTCTGTATTTTCATGACTATGAAAATTGTAAATTCACACTGAAGGCATCAACCTATGAATTAACACATGTGGAATTATATATTTAACAAAAAGTGTGAAACAACTGAAAATGTGTTATATTCTAGGTTCTTCAAAATAGCCAACTTTTGCTTTGATGACTGCTTTGTACACTCTTGGCATTCTCTTGATGAGCTTCAATAGGTAGCCACCAGATATGGTCTTCCAACAATCTTGAAGGAGTTCCCAGAGATGCTTAGCACTTGTTGGCCCTTTTGCCTTCACTCTGCGGTCCAGCTCACCCCAAACCGTCTCGATTGGGTTCAGGTCTGGTGACTGTGGAGGCCAGGTCATCTGGCGTAGCACCCCATCACTCTCCTTCTTGGTCAAATAGCCCTTACACAGCCTGGAGGTGTGTTTAGGGTCATTATCCTGTTGAAAAATAAATGATGGTCCAACTAAACGCAAACTGGATGGAATAGCATGCCGCTGCAAGATGCTGTGGTAGCCATGCTGGTTCAGTATGCCTTCAGTTTTGAATAAATCCCCAACAGTGTCACCAGCAAAGCACCCCCACACCATCTGCTTGTTGCCTGTCCTCAGCCATGGTTTCCTAGCAGCTATTTTACCATGAAGGCCTGCTGCACAAAGTCTCCTCTTAACAGTTGTTGTAGAGATGTGTCTGCTGCTAGAAGTCTGTGTGGCATTGACCTGTTGTCTAATCTGAGCTGCTGTTAACCTGCGATTTCTGAGGCTGGTGACTCGGATAAACTTATCCTCAGAAGCAGAGGTGACTCTTGATCTTCCTTTCCTGGGACGGTCCTCATGTGAGCCAGTTTCTTTGCAGCGCTTGATGGTTTTTGCAACTACACTTGGGGACACTTTCAAAGTTTTCCCAATTTTTCGGACTGACTGACGTTCATTTCTTAAAGTAATGATGGCCACTCGTTTTTCTTTACTTAGCTGCTTTTTTCTTGCCATAATACAAATTCTAATAGTCTATTCAGTAGGATGATCAGCTGTGTATCCACCAGACTTCTGCACAACACAACTGATGGTCCCAACCCCATTTATAAGGCCAGAAATCCCAATGATTTAACCTGACAGGGCACACCCGTAAAGTGAAAACCATTTCCGGTGACTACCTCTTGAAGCTCATCAAGAGAATGCCAAAAGTGTGCAAAAGCAGTCATCAAAGCGAAAGGTGGCTACTTTGAAGAACCTAGAATATAAGACATAATTTCAGTTGTTACACTTTTTTTTTTTTTATTCCACATGTGTTAATTCATAGTTTTGATGCCTTCAGTGTGAATGTACAATTTTTATAGTCATGAAAATACAGAAAAATCTTTAAATGAGAAGGTGTGTCCAAACTTTTGGTCTGTACTGTAGGTTTTGGACTTTTTTTCTGGCGAAAGCGTCATGTCCGTTTTTTATGTTTTTTAGCACTGAAAATGTGCCAAATTTACACTTTTAAAATATTGTTGCAAAAATATTTCTGTGTAACAAACTGCCTACGGCTCAGCGAAGCATCAGTATTTAACATAAAATATCTGATGCTGGGCATACTATCCTTTTGAGATGTTGTTATTATCGGGCTCCTGAGGAACCTGGTTATGGGGAAACACGTGAAGGCGATCTAGAGGCAATGGAAATGGCATCACATAGATAAGTACCTTTCCATTTTTCATTTCATTTGTACCTGCCAACAGTATTTATCCCTGACTGTTTTGCCCTATATAATTTTAGGGTATCCTAGGGATACAAACAGCAAACAAAAAGGCAGCAACACTCACCTGCCCAGATCTCAGAACAAATGCACTACAGGGTGCAGCCAGCCCATAAAGCAAGATGTTAGCAGCACAGGTGCAAAATACCAGATCAAACAGCCACTCCCCACATACCCATTCAGGGAGGGGGTGACTGCCCAGTATACAATTGCACAATAAAGGCCCGCATAGGGTGCCGTTCACACAAGGATACTGCATAGTGTCTGGTTCACAGCCTATTAGTCACGCCCCTACTATTCGAACAGGCGGGCTGGCCAGTACACTCTCAGTGCGCACCAGTATGAACACCCCTCATGCGAGACCAAACGTGCTTGGGATACACAGAGGCAGTTGTCGAGGAGGGGGGCACCACTGTCATTACCATTGTAGGGTGCCAACCTCTGTGGTCAGGTATGTATGGATATAGTGGCAATAGCAATAATGTGCCCAATAAATCTTATAAATTGGAGCCATATTCAATCCAATAAAAAGGTAATTGGCACAAAATGCCTCTCCAAACAATATATCAAACGATACGACAATTGAGTTTTAAGGTAAGGAACAAGGTAAACTTTATTTCACTTATCAACATCAACCAATCAATCAAAATTTAAAAAGGCTGGCAAACCAGTAGCCAAATACTTGGTGACACAAAAATATGCAGTAATGTCAGTTATATAATAGATCTATTAAGGACTGAGGCACCGACAGGAAGGGCATATATTCATTCTATACATATCTGTCATTACAGATATTCTGATCTTCTTGCACCGTATACTGTATGTACCGTCTTTATTACCTGTCACCTGGGTAGGAGGTATCCCCGTGTTCTACACTCCCTTTATGAATATATTAATTTTATTATGTGTGTGAATAATATTTGAGACATAATTCCATGTTAATCATCTGTATACGGGCATGAAATTATTAAAAAAAATCCTGCAGCACATGCTGTGATAACATGATACCTGGCCAGCTTGGTACAAAGGGATTCACACCCCCGCTGGTTGGCTGGTATACAACCTTCTACAGCAAAGACCCTCTGTGGATCCAAGCCATGTGGCCTGATGCCTTTGATCAGCCAGCTAGGAATTCATAAAGGAGTTATGGAAATACTATACGTCCTAGCTGTACATCGTGTATATTTCCAAGATCCCCACAACAGGGCAACCCCCTGTCTGCTTCTCAAGTCATTCTGGGAAGGGAGATACATAGATCAGCCAGAAGCAGCTAGGTAGCAAAAATGTGGTTAGTCTCTGAGTAGCAAGGGCCTGGTTGGATCCGATGGCGCCAGAACCACTGCCCTAGGACCGCCCAGAAAGGAGTTATGATCTTTTATAAGGAGATTTATCGACAAACCTCCAGGGGACGGGCTTTAGGTACAGCACAGAGGGCAGGAGGGGAGAGACCCAGAGGGTTAAATGCTTGTGTGAAGCATACCCTATTGCTTTTTTCTCGGGGAGGTCGCGAAGACACGTCGTGTGAGAACGCACACACAAAGGGGACCACTAGCCTCCCATGTGGCAGCCCCTCCCCTGCAAGCCAGGCCTTTCATCTAACTGGTGACTAACCATATGTACTGCTTATACCTTTTGTCCTACCACTATTGTATTTTGCATTTCTGACCATTATATATGCTCAACTTTTGTGTATATATAGTGTATTGTCTGGTGTGCCCTTAAGGCGATTAAATATATAATTTAACCTTGGGCTGCTCTTTTATCTCGATCCACGAATCCACACGTCCGTTTTTCAGCCTAATCTCACATGCTCCTGGGGGCTGGCTCCTGGCCCGATATAACCCTGTTAACGGACCAGGCATATATCGAACGAGGAACTAGTGGCAGTCCTGTCGGGCTGGTAAGATTCCGTTTCACTGGTGCTAGTGAACAGGGTCTCTCAGCTTGTCAGGGTTGTGAGCGAGTGTGATGCCACGTCTGTGACTGAGTGAGTCACCTTCTCTCATTCTCCGTACCTCTTTGGGACTGTATGGGAAGTCTGTGTAAAACAGTGCCAAACAGACCTTGTGTGTCCCTTGGGGGTGCGGAACGTCACGTTGGTGCAAGTCGGGAGTCCTTATCATGTGACCCAACTGTTGTAATATTGACATCAGGTGGGGTGGCGAGGTGTGGATCCTTCATGTGTGTTCTATTGTGTTACCAATAAAAGTTGTTCACTTTCACTTGGGTTTTTTTGCTTGTAATTTTTGTTTGGACACATTGTACAAAATGAAAATTCAATTATAATGATATGACATTTCATATGGTGACACTCGAAAGAATAACCTACAACCTGCAATTATTGGCTGTACACATATTTGACCATACGGTTGCCTGTATGAATGAGCTGTGTGTTTGGAGATCAAGGGTTTACATTTCTCCTTATGGAAAGTGTCATGGCAGGGTAAGAAGTCTTATAGGCCATGCAGTGCTTCTCTTGGAAATTAAATATGCAAATTACCTCTTCAGAGAGGAAGAGGACTAAAACTCTATTGCCACCTATTGAAGGTGGCAATCCTAAAAGTAAATATTGACCCTTTAATGAGCCTTGCCATATGACTCAGAATAAAAAACGATCCAGAATATCAATTTTCAGCTGCAGATGGAAGGAAGAGAGCCACAGTAATTCATTACTGATGGGTAGGCGGAGCCCCAGATCAGGTTGACACCTCAGATCAAAAGCGTGTTGACTGGCTGGCTCCTCCAGCTCGGGCTCCTCCTACTCAGCTCCTTCAGTCTAAGATTTGAGGTCTCAGAGGATGGTCGCTGCTAATGCAGCTCCTCAGAAGATTTTATTATTTTATTTCGGACAAGAAACTTGGATCACCAGTTGGTCTAGAGGTCTCAGGGGTACCAGCGCTGCTGTGCCCCAACCTCTCCCTTGGCGGATCTGTATTTACATTATGGTCCCTGCAGAATCTTGCCGGCCCTGGGGGATGAGGAGAGCTTCCCTGGCGGGGACGCAAACCACACGTGCGGTCACTGCGTTCCTCGCCCTGGGGGGAAGCATGGGCACAAGCGCCACAAATCCTGAGGGGTCCCTGTGGCGCTAAGCTGGTGAGCACTTCACACAATTTTTATTATAATAATGTGTGAGTGCTTTAGCGTCTGAGAGTGGCAGCGCTATTACATGTAGATGTGGTGAACTTTTGTCCGCAGGCAGATACCTGCAGGACAGAGAGGGAGCAGGAGCGAGGGAGTTCGCGCTCAATATTTGAGCTGGCGGGGGGCGTGGCCTAACGCTTCCCAGTCTTCTGTGCAGGAAGACGCGCGCTCTGGCGCTTCGCTTCCGACTCCCTCACTGCGGCGGCCATTACCAGGCTCCTGGGCTCCTCAATCCGCTCCTCTCCTCATAGACACCACGGCCAGCTGGGTGAGTGCTGATCCCTCACCCCGCAGCGCAGAGATCCTTATCCTGCAGCTGCGGTCTCATTAAAGACCTAAAATTTGTTAGCTGGGGCTCACACAATATATATTGTGGGGAGTTTGCGACATTAACCCTTCTGAGGGTTATTTCTACCAGTGTTTTTTGCTGAATGCCGCTGGGGTAGCTCTACCTGAAGAGAGCGTTAACCCTTCGGCGATTAAAAAAAAAAAAAAAAAAAAAAACGCATATTTATTCGAACGTCCATGACAGCACTACAGAGAGAGGGGATCCGCCCCTTAGGAACAGGAAACCTACAGATATAAAAGGGCGGCACCTCTCCCACACATCAGTTGGTTTCCTGTTCCTAAAGGACGGGTTTCCTACAGATGAAGATCTTCAGGAGGACCCAGGCCGGCCGGTCGACCCAGGTAGGGGGGGGAATCTCCTACCTCGGCCGGTGCGGAGCCCCTGGAAGCGCCACGGTGGGTCCGGGTAGGATTCCACGGCAGTGTGCGGAGCAGGTGGAGCAGTATCCAGAGGATCTCTGTCTCCCAGCCAGCGCCGGTAGGTAAGTATTCCCCCCCTCTCCCTGGTCCCGATGCCTTCTCCCTGTCCTCTCCTGTGGTCCTGTCATGGTGGGGGCCTCTTGAGGTGCAGCCGTGATTTTTTAAAGAAAAAAAAAAAAAAAAAAGAATTTTTTTTTAAAAAAATTTTGAATTTCCCGCCGCGTCACTGCGGCGGGGGTTTTTTTTGAAATTCCCGCCGCGCGTCACTGTTATGGACGGCGCGGCGGGCGGTTTTGAATTTCCCGCCGCGCGTCACGGCTATGGACGGCGCGGCGGACGGTTTTGAATTTCCCGCCGCGCGTCACTGCTATGGACGGCGCGGCTGGGTTTTTGAAATTTCAGTCGTGCGCCGCTGTTGCAGCGGCGCGGCTGGGGTCGGGGGAGATCTCCGCTTGGGGGGGGCGATGCAGCGGGGGATTGTGCTTACCTCCGTCGGTCCGTGCGAGCGGGGGAAAAAAGGGGGCGGAGTCTCCACCACCGGAACCGGAAGTGAGACGCCGGCCGGCGTTTTTGAAAATTTTGGCGGCTGCATCATCGGACGGCGCCTGCTGTGGGGACGGCGGGGAGGTGCAGGGGGGGCCGTGGGGCGGGGAGTAGGAGGGGGTGGACCCCTGGCCAGACCTGCTGATCCGGATATCCGGGGGAGGATATAAGGAGCCTAGGAAAGAGGTAAAGCGCTTCTGCCCCATTTTCATGATGGACACTGCAGAAGCTCCCTCGGTGCAACAGGAGAGCCAGCAGCAGCAGACAGAGCGCTCCTCTTCAATGGCCAGGAGCACCAGCCGCAGAAGTTCCGCAGCTGGGAAAAAGCCCCCTCCCCGTGATCCGGTACCTACTGCTGTACAATCTGGGTAAGAGATCGTCAGATTTAGAATACCCAGTAATACAGTTTTTTCCCCATTTTGTCTGTTACTAGGGGAAGAAGTGTTCGGTGAAAAGCAAGCACAGGGAATGTGCCTTTTGCGCTTGCCCTCTGCCTGACGCTTGCCCTAAGAGGTTGTGCCAGCCGTGCATGCAACAGACGGTAGGGCATTGTTAAGGGGAAGGACAGGGGCATGGGATAACATAGTAAACCCCCCCTATGCCCCTTCCCTTTTTAGATAGCGGAGGAGACTCCAAATTTCACCGAAAGCCTGAAGGAGATAATAAGAGCAGAGTTGAAAGCGTCCTCAAGACACAGAGAATTTTCCAGGCGTAGAAATGTACCAGTGTTGTCTGATTCAGAGTCGCCTGCCGCCCATGATAGGGGTGAAGTTGTGTCAGGACCCTCCTCGCCTTCCTCTTCGGCTTCCTCCTCGTCTTCTACGGAAGACGCTACCCGTTTTTGTTTTCCCTTGGACCAGATGGACAAATTTGTCAAATCCGTTAGGTCCACCATGGGGGTAGAAGAGGCGAAACCAGAGCCCTCAGTACAGGATCTGATGTTTGGTGGTCTAGATCCAAAAAAACGGAGATCCTTTCCACTAAACAGTAGCATCCAAGGCCTTATAGACAGAGAGTGGAAGAAGCCTGAAAAAAGAGGCTCCTTACCCCAAGCGTTTAAACGGAGATATCCCTTTGAAGATCCCCTGACGGGTAAATGGGATAAGGCCCCGAAGCTGGATGCAGCAGTGGCGAAGGCTTCTAAAAAATCCTCCATCCCTTTCGATGATATGGGGTCTTTGAAAGATCCACTAGACAGGAAGGCAGATTCTTTCTTGAAAGGCACATGGGAGATGTCGGCAGGTGCCCTGAGGCCGGCAGTTGCAGCCACTTGCGCAGCCAGGTCATTGATGGTCTGGCTAGACCAGTTAGCTTCCCAGTTAACAGATGGAACCTCCAGGGGGACAATTCGAAAGACCTTGCCAATAATTCAGAATGCGGCGGCTTTCCTGGCTGATTCCTCAGCGGACTCAGTAAGAATGGCTGCCAGAGCGGCAGGGCTGTCTAATTCAGCACGAAGGGCATTATGGCTGAAATGTTGGCCGGGCGATATTCAAGCCAGATCTCGCCTCTGCTCCATTCCGTGTGACGGCGAATATCTTTTTGGCCCGGTCCTGGACGAACTTTTAGAAAAGGCAGGGGACGACAAGAAAAAGTTTCCCAGTCTATCAACTCCTTCCTATAAAAGACCTTTCAGCAGAAGGAGGTTCAGCTACCGAAGGTCGTCCAGGGAACGAGCCAAATGGGATGAAAAGAGGCGAAGAGGTACAGGGTTTATGTTTAGAGGTCCACCTAGGGAAACAAAAAAACCCTCGCAATGACTAGCGATGCCGGTAGGAGGCAGATTGAAAGCCTTCTACCCGGCCTGGTCGGAAATCTCAAACAGTAGCTGGATCCTTAACATCATAGCTACAGGGCTGCGGTTAGAATTCTCCTCGGTACCTTGGGATAACTTTAAAATTACCCCACTCAGATCATCCCCATCGGAGCAGGCCGCTCTAGAGTTGGAGGTTCAGGAGCTTTGCGCTAAGAATGTCTTAGTGGAGGTGCCAGAAGCAGAGCGGGGTAAGGGGTTTTACTCCCCTCTGTTTTTGATCCATAAACTGGATGGGTCTTTTAGAACAATTATTAATTTGAAAGCCCTCAATAAATTCCTGATTATTCACCCATTTAAAATGGAAACGGTCAGCTCAGCAATAAAGCTTCTGTTTGAAAATTGCTTTATGGTGGTGTTAGATCTGAAAGACGCTTATTACCACATACCGATCCATATGGAGCATCAGCGTTTCCTCAGAGTAGCAATCCAGATGGGGGAATCACTGCGACATTTTCAATTTAGCGCCCTTCCCTTTGGCTTGGCGGTGGCCCCACGAGTATTCACTAAGGTTATGTCGGAGGTCATGGCCCACTTACGTGAATCAAATATGCTTATAGTCCCCTACCTTGATGACTTTCTTATTATAGGAAAGACGGCAGAGCATTGCCTAGAGCAGCTGAAAAGAGCGATTTCTACCTTAGAGCGGCTGGGATGGCTAATAAATACCAAAAAGTCTCGTTTGAATCCGATGAGGGTTCAGCAATTTCTAGGGCTAATCCTGGATTCACAAAATCAGAACTGTAGTTTACCGTCAGACAAGTTAATTCGTTTACGGTACCAGGTCCTAAACGCTTCCAGTAATCCCTCCATGTCGCTTAGGAAGGCTATGTCTCTTTTGGGCTCCCTCTCGTCCTGCATTCCCGCGGTTCGGTGGGCTCAATTTCACACAAGGGAACTGCAAGCTGAGGTCTTGCTGTATCAAAATTTGCTAGGTGGTTACCTGGAAGGCCAGCTATCCTTGTCCCAGGCTGCTATAAGATCCCTGGATTGGTGGAAGAATGAGACAAACCTGTCTAAGGGGGTTCCCTGGGAATATGAGATATCCCGAATAGTCACAACAGATGCTAGCCCCTCTGGGTGGGGGGCTCATATGGGGGACGTTATGGTTCAGGGCTTATGGGAGCAGGATCAAATTCATATGTCTTCTAATATGAAGGAATTAACAGCGGTAGAGCTAGCAATTAAAAAGCTCCTTGTCTATCTACAGGGTCACCACGTTCGAGTGCTCTCCGACAATCGGGTCATTAAAGACTTCCATCTTCAACCTAATTGTGCGGAAATGGGGTCTACCGGAAGTAGATCTCTTTGCTACCAAAAGCAACAGAAAAGTGAGACAGTTCTGCTCTCTGAATCCCAAAGAACGCCCTCTGGCAGTGGACGCTCTTCTATTACAGTGGGATTTCAATCTAGCCTACGCCTTCCCTCCCCTGTCCTTACTCCCCCTAGTATTGAGGAAGGTCAGGAAGGACAGGGCAAGGATAATATTAATCGCTCCTTTTTGGCCCAGGAGGGCATGGTTTTCATGTCTCAGAAACATGTCGATAGCCGACCCGTGGGTCCTGCCGGACATTCCCGATCTGCTCTCCCAGGGTCCAGTCTACCATCCTCGAGTAGCGGGCCTCCACCTGACGGCGTGGATTTTGAACGGTCGCTGCTGACAGATAAGGGGTTTTCTGCTAATGTAATTAATACTCTCCTTAAAAGCAGAAAAGAGGTTACAACTAGGATCTACGCTAGGATTTGGAAGAAATTTCTTCAGAGCTCGGCGGTTGTAGCAGGGGACACAACACCGATAACCCAGATTCTAGAATTCCTACAAAAGGGTCTGGACTTAGGTCTCTCCACAAGCACCCTTAAGGTGCAAGTTTCAGCTTTAGGGGCACTCTTTAGTTGCAACATCGCAAATAATTACTGGGTCAGTAGATTCATTAAAGCTGCGGGTAGGTCGAGACCCATAGTGAAGGTGAGAATCATGCCATGGGACTTAAATCTTGTTCTCACTGCTTTAACAGAGCCCCCTTTTGAACCTATATCAGCAGCATCAATAAAAACTCTTTCCCTTAAGACCGCTTTCCTGGTAGCATTAACCTCGGCTAGGAGGGTAAGTGACATCCAGGCACTATCTAGACTGTCTCCTTACACTCAGGTCCTGAATGACAGGATAATACTTAGACCGGATCCAGCATACCTACCTAAGGTGTCTTCCGCTTTCCACAGAACACAGGAAATTATTCTCCCTTCGTTCATCCCTAATCCATCTAATCAAAAAGAGATGAAACTTCATACTTTAGATGTTAGAAGATGTCTGCTGCAATATTTGGCAGTCACTGATCCCTGGAAAAGGGACAGTGCTTTGTTTGTCTCTTTTCAAGGAATTAACAAAGGCCGTAGATTAACAAAGAGCTCATTGGCCAGATGGATTAGGGAAGCAATTTCTCTGGCATACACCTCGGGGGCAAGCAGCCACCTGAGAAGCTAAGAGCGCATTCCACTCGAGCTGTGGCGACTTCATGGGCAGAAAAGGCAGAAGTCTCGATTGACCAGATATGTAAGGCAGCTACGTGGTCTTCTCCACACACGTTTTACACTCATTATAGATTAGATTTGGGTGCTTCCTCAGACCTTTCTTTCGGACTAAGGGTGCTGCAGGCAGTAGTCCCTCCCTAAGTAGTTATTACTCTCTGTAATTCTCTCTGTAGTGCTGTCATGGACGTTCGAATAAAGTCTAAGTTACTTACCGTTAACGGTATTTTTCGAAGTCCATGACAGCACCCTTACATTCCCACCCAGGTTTTATGTGCACTTCTTCCGCTTATGTAGTCCACATGTAATAAACAATTGATTAATGTTACTGTGTGATGCATGAAATTTTTTTGCTGTATACCATTTAACCTTGATGTCCTCTTATGCTCTATAATCCAACTGATGTGTGGGAGAGGTGCCGCCCTTTTATATCTGTAGGTTTCCTGTTCCTAAGGGGCGGATCCCCTCTCTCTGTAGTGCTGTCATGGACTTCGAAAAATACCGTTAACGGTAAGTAACTTAGACTTTTGCTGGTGCTGCCGCTTTGACCTGCTAATACAGGTGAGGCATGTCTGAACAGAGTTCAGATGGCGCGGACCACGTCCCAGTGCCACTGCGGCAATCTGATACGCAGACCTCAACAGCGTCTAGCACTGCGGTCGACAGTGGTGCAAAATTGGATGATATCGCTCGCTCGATTAACAGCTTGTCTGACCTTTTAGGTCAATATGTGTCTGCTAATTCCTCTCATAGGAAGCGACGCAGGCCGTTACCGGCCTCTACACGAAGCGAGTCAGATGTATCTGATTTGGATGGTGGACTGGGTTCCCCTTTAATTTCGGATGGAGAAATATCCGATTCAGATGAGGACGAACGGCAGGGGCGTTCTTCTTTGGCGAGACGTACGGAGGCATTCATTGACGCCATGAGAGAGGTTTTACAGTTACCGGAGGTGGTACCTAGTCGTCCTGGTAAATCAGCACGTATGTTCCAGGAGTACCGTACTTCGCGTACAACATTACCAGCTCTGGAGGAGCTTAAGAGTGTAATAGAAGAGGAACGTCTGTGTCCAGATAAGCGTTTTCACGGAACGCATTTCTTTGATGCACTTTATCCTTGCTCTGCGGAGTTAAAGGATAATTGGACTTCTGCTCCTGAAGTGGATGTTTCCTTATCCCAGCTTAGTAAATCCTCACTACTCCCTGTTAAAGGGAAGGCGAGTTTGCAGGAGCCGTTGGACAGAAGAACGGAGATGGCGGCAAAATCAAGCTATGAGGCCGCGGGTCATGGATTCCGAGCGGTGCTAGGATCCATGTGTGCTTCTAGAGCTTCTCTAGGCTGGTTGGCACTTCTAAAGACGGCATTGCCGAACGGATCTCCGTTATCTGATGTACAGGAAATTTGCGAATGGTTAGAAACTGCAGCCTGTTATATCTTTGATGCAGGTCTGGATACGGCATCCCTTCTGGCCAGAGCGCAAGCTACAGCGGTCACAGTCAGAAGAGCTTTATGGCTCAGACAGTGGGCCGGGGACGCAGTTTCCAAACAAGGTTTATTGGCCTTACCTTACAAGGGTGGCCTCCTTTTTGGATCCGACCTCACAGAGCTGATTTCCAAAGCAAAGGCGAAGGAAACAGCATTGCCACAACGTAGGGCCATGGCTTCGGTGTCTAGCAAGCCTGGTGTCTATAGCGGTCGGCGGTCCTTTCGGGGCCGAGGACGATTCGGTCACTCCTCGTGGGGATCGGGCCGTTCTTCTTTCTCGGGAAAGAAGTCCTCTCAGAAAGCTCGTACTCCCTGGAAGCAGAATTTCCGTCAGGACAAGCGGGAATCTGATAAGAAGCCCGCCAAGTCAGACTGACGCCAGGGGTCCACTCGAGGACTCTCGAGTGGGGGGTCGCCTGCTTCATTTCAAGGCGACTTGGATGTCTCGCGTTCCAGATTCCTGGGTAACGCGGGTAGTGTCGGCAGGCTATTTCATAGAGTTTTCTTCTCGACCCCCAAATGTTTTTTGTCAGTCTCGCATTCCGTCAGAACCCGAGCTTTTTGTCGCTCTACAGCGAGAGGTCGAATTTCTCCTACAAAAGGGTGTAGTAATACCGGTTCCGTCAGAGGACCGAGGAAAAGGTTTTTATTCCAACCTTTTTGTAGTTCCCAAAAAGGAGAACAAATTTCGCCCGATTCTGGATCTCAAGCGATTAAACCGGCATGTCCACACCCGGAAATTTCGCATGGAGTCACTTCGCTCCGTTGTAGCAGCTTTGTCACAGAACGATTTTCTGGTGTCAATCGACATTCGCGACGCCTATTTGCATGTTCCCATCGGAAGGGCTCATCAGCGCTTTCTTCGGTTTGCCATAGGACAGGATCACTACCAGTTCGTGGCTCTGCCTTTCGGCTTAGCCTCAGCGCCCAGAGTCTTTACAAAAATTCTGGCGCCCCTCATGGCAATCCTTCGAAGACAGGGGGTTACGATTCTTCCTTATCTGGACGATCTTTTGATAGTGGCTTCCTCGGAAGAGGAGGCAGTGACTGCTCGCGATTTGTCTCTTCAGCTTCTGAAGGACTTCGGTTGGCTGGTCAATTGGGAGAAGTCGTTCCTGGAACCATCGAGGGCAATCCTCTTTTTGGGGATGCATTTCGACACGATTCGGACAGTAGTTTCTCTACCGCCAGACAAACAGTCATGTCTTCTTCGACATGTGCAGATTATGAAATCCTCAACAGCAATGTCCCTACGGAAGTGTATGCGTCTTCTGGGACTGATGGTGGCGTCCATGGAGGCAATTCCTTTTGCCCAGTTTCATTCCAGGACTCTGCAAAGGTTCATCTTGAGTCGATGGAATCGGTCGCAATCGCTGGATTGCAGTGTCACCATTTCTCGCGCGGTGCGAGATTCCCTAGGATGGTGGTTACGTCCAGGGGCATTTTCCCTGGGGAAGTCCTTCCTCCCTCCGAAGTGGTCAGTCATAACCACCGATCCCAGCCTGACGGGCTGGGGGGGTGTTTGGAACAATCTCTGGATTCAGGGGGTATGGTCATCGGAAGAGTCTGTTCTTCCGATCAACATCCTGGAATTGAGGGCGATTTTTCCTTTGCCTCCAGCATTGGACGGTCCCTTTGAGCGGTCTGCCAGTCCGAGTGCAGACAGACAATGCGACGGCTGTCACGTATATCAATCACCAAGGCGGGACAAGGAGCTCCAAACTCATGGTGGAGGTGTCCCGGATTCTGATTTGGGCCGAGGCCAGAGTACCAGCCATTTCTGTGATTCACATTCCAGGGGTTCAGAATGTTACAGCGGACTTTCTCAGTCGCAAGAAGATGGATCCCGGAGAATGGAGTCTCCACCCGGAAGTTTTTGCACTACTGTGCTCCCGTTGGGGAACTCCCCAAGTGGATTTGATGGCATCCAGGTCCAATGCCAAGTTACCGACGTTCATGTCCAGGTACAAGGACCCAAAAGCTGTGGCGGTGGATGCTCTAGTGGCTCAGTGGGATCAGTTCGAGCTAATCTATGTATTCCCGCCGATATCCTTACTTCCTCTAGTACTGCGTCGGATCAGACTAGAGAGAATTCCAGCTATTTTGATAGCTCCAGATTGGCCAAGAAGGATGTGGTTCTCGACAATAATGTCGCTGTTGGCGGCACCTCCTTTTCCACTTCCTCTTCGACCGGAGTTGTTGACTCAGGGGCCCGTTTGTCATCCGGACTTGAAGTCTCTGCGTTTGACGGCGTGGCTCTTGAGACCGAAATCTTAACCCGTAGAGGTTTTTCAGCCGAGGTCATTGCTACTCTTCGTGCTGCAAGAAGTCCGGCTACTACTAGGATTTACCACAAAACTTGGGAAACCTTCTTTTCGTGGTGTTTGGGGTCCTCTCGGAACCCGAGAAAATTTTCCATTCCCAATCTGTTGGCTTTTCTGCAGCATGGGTTAGACAAGGGTTTGGCAGTCAGCACCCTGAAAGGTCAGGTTTCTGCTCTGTCCTTATTGTTTCGGAGAACCATTGCCTCGCATAGGGACGTGCTTTCCTTTTTCCGCGGTATAGCTCGTAAGTTTCCGCCGCGGAAGGCACCTGTGTCTCCTTGGCGGCTCAATCTTGTTTTGGAGGCTCTTCAGCATAAACCTTTTGAGCCTATGGATTCTGCTAGCCTTTCTTTACTTTCTTGGAAGGTGGCCTTCCTAGTAGCGGTCACCTCTTTGAGAAGAGTTTCTGAGTTAGCAGCTCTTTCTTGCTCACCTCCTTTTCTGGAGTTTTTTCCAGATCGTGTAGTGTTTCGCACACGGGGTGATTTTCTACCTAAAGTGGTGTCACAATTTCATGTTAACCAGGATATTGTGTTGCCTTCACTCTGTCCGGATCCGAAGAATGCGAAAGAGCGAGATTTACACACATTGGATTTAGTGCGGGCCTTGAAGTTTTATCTATCACTCAAGGTTTTCGTAAGACGGACTCCCTGTTTGTGGTTCCAGCAGGTCGTCGGCGTGGTCAACGAGCTTCCAAGGGTTCTATAGCTCGTTGGATCCGGTCAGCTATTTTGGAAGCTTACCGCCTTCGGGGTGAATCTTGCCCGATTAAGATTCGAGCCCATTCCAAGAGAGCTGTGGCTTCATCGTGTGCTTTTCATCAAGGTGCCTCGGCAGTGCAGCTCTGCCGGGCGGCAACTTGGCGCTCTGTCCACACGTTTACAAAGTTTTATAAAGTGGACGTCAGTGCTTCCGCTGATGCAGCCCTCGGACGTAGGGTCCTGCAGGCGGCTGTAGTTTAAAGTTCTGGATGAACTTGTGTTTAGCGCTGGTTGCGCTTTGTTGTTAAGGTTGTTGGGTTTCTGCCTTTTGTTGGTTTTTTCCCACCCTTATTTTTGAACTGCTTTGGGACGTCCCATCAGTAATGAATTACTGTGGCTCTCTTCCTTCCATCTGCAGCTGAAACACGGATTTTGGTAAGAACTTACCTGTAAAATCCTTTTCAGCGAAGGAAGGAAGAGAGACACAGCACCCTCCCAAGGCAGAAGTGTGTTGATGTTTTCAGATGCAGCGCGACCCTTATCTGATTGCGATATCTGGGCTGAGGTCAGCGCGCTAAGGCTCTGTTCCAGCATCGCCAGCTCATCACAGTAGTCAGGTTCAGTGAATAACACCTGGAACTCTGTGGTTTTTGGCTTACTTTGCATGCATAACCTGTATTCTTGTGTTTTCTCTGAAGTTCCTTCAGAAGGGGTTATGTTGCTCCGCTGGTGATCTTGGTTCTTCCCTAAAGCTTTGGTACGACTGAAGGAGCTGAGTAGGAGGAGCCCGAGCTGGAGGAGCCAGCCAGTCAACACGCTTTTGATCTGAGGGGTCATCCTGATCTGGGGCTCCGCCTACCCATCAGTAATGAATTACTGTGTCTCTCTTCCTTCCTTCGCTGAAAAGGATTTTACAGGTAAGTTCTTACCAAAATCCGTGTTTTGGGATGTTGCTCCTAGTCCATGTAAAGCATGAGATCTGATTTGGCTCCCCTTAGACCCCAGTCAGAAGCCCCTCATGCAGCCATGTCATATCTCATGCTTTACACTGAGAAGGGTAATACCCCAAAACTCGTATTTGCAAATTGAGATTCTGGTTTGGCTTTTATCCTTAAGGGTATGCCACACTAAGCGAGATCGCTAACAAGATCGCTACTGCGTCACCATTTATGACGCAGTAGCGATCTCGTTAGCGACTTAGCTGTTAAGATTCCAAACACAACTCATCAGCGATCTGTGATTCCAAACACATCTCATCAGCGATCTGTATAACGACCTCTGCGGTCGTTGGGAAAACCTAGTCCCACCTGCGACGCTGGTGAAGTCGTTCATAAAGGGTGTCACACTCAGCGATTCAGGCTCACCAGCGGGACACCAACGACCAAAAAACAGCTCAGAACGTTCATAAGCGATCATTGACATCTCAGCAGGGGCCACATCGCTGCCACATGTCACACACAGCTAAGTCGCTAACGAGATCGCTACTGCGTCATAAATGGTGACGCAGTAGCGTTCTCGCTAGCGATCTCGCTTAGTGTGGCATACCCTTAACTCATGTATATGTCTCAGAGAAGCATTGCTTGGCATATAAGCCTCCTTACCCTGCCATGTCACTTTCCATGAGTGATTGGAGCTAGTCCACAGTCATCTGAACGTGTGTTGTGTGCAACAACTGATGACAACTGAAATGGTAAGCAAAATAAAAACTTTTTTTGATTAGGACCATAGAAACCTGTGAACATCTAGACACTGCAGTTTTCTTAACTATATGCTCTAATATCAAAGTGTCTTCAGGGAGCCCAGACATGATCCCAGACATAATGATCACCTTGTCCCCAGGTAGAACTGTGCATTAGCTGCTTGGATGGTGATAGACATACTTTGGCTATATATTGGTTGGTACGGCTTCTAATTGGCGCTATGCAGAGCTTTTTCTGTTATTACTTTATTGTTTAATATAAAAATGACAATGCCAATGTTTTTATTCGCCATAAGAGTGTAATTAATTTGAACAATCAAGGCTTTTATATTGCCTGTGACTTTTCCAGCTTGAATACAACTCTATAATTGAGACTGCAATAAAGTAGCTGCACTAAAATGTTACTTATTACTTGTTTGTTTTTTAATGTTACATTCAATTAGAGAATCCTGTAAGTGCAATTAAAGCACTGTGATTATAGCCCAGCTTCATTGTAATTTTGATTGAAATAATACCTTACTAAAATAAAAAGTCTTAAATAAGGGAAAGTATTATATTGCCCATTTGCCTCTATGAATAATGCACTGGAAGAACATAGCTTATAAATGCCTTCTTAAGCAGCCTTAATATGTCTTGTCACAACTGTCACAGCCTTGGATAATTCTCAAGGACATTACATTAGTATTCAAAAAGAGGCAACTATGGTGAGGTTTTAGTAAAGCATGTTACCTTCAAGTGTTCTTCATGGTCTTTAACTGTTTAAACACACATTGCTGGTTTTGGCAACCTTTAGTTAGTTGTATGTGTATTTATTAAAGGGCTTGCCTGCGATTTAAAAAAAAAAAAAAAACACTGATCGAACAGCAGGTTTTACTCACCAGTTAAATCTCCTACTCCCCAGTGTCGACATGTTTTGATTACGGTACTTCTCCTTTAGTAATGGCACAACTTCTATCCACATGACCGCTGCAGCAAATCACAAGCAGTCTCAAGCCTTGCACGCAGTATCACTGCTGCAGCCTTTGACAATAGTGGTCCTGTCACTATACAGCACATGATTGCTGCTTCAGAGAAAATAATGACTGGTGGGGACCACCAATGCTTTGGCACTGGAGTGGTGGGATGAATTTAACAGAAAATGACTGGTGGAGACCACCGATGCTTTGGCACTGGAGTGACGGGATGAATTTAACAAGTGAGTAATGGTTCTTAGAGATAGGAGAATCCATTTGTTAGACAATGGTCCATAGGCTAGATCAGTTACGTGCAATGGTTAAACGAGGCCTGCGAAACTTATGCTTTCCCAGCATCTCCGGCTCATCTTTGATTAGCCAGGGCTAGTCTTATGTAGTCATTGCGGCATGATGCACACACAATTGTCATGCCAACCCAGTTAATCAAAGAAGAAGCTAGGAATGCGAATGCCTAAAAGTAAGGAGATTCGCAGGTTTCCCATTCGGCTGTCATGGAGTACTGACCTAGCTGATGCCCTGGAGTTCTGCCTCTTGATTCTCCCACCTCAATTTTTTTTTTTTTAAATCAGATAAATTTTTATTGAATTTCTTAACATACAACAAAAGACAACTCCCATCCAAACCCCCTCCATGTTCCGGACTACATAGCAATTAGCAAGTATCTTATTATGTTAATCAACATATTTAAGCTTAATACAGCAATCTGTACACTCATGTGCAAATAAACATTATGAAAAAAAAAGTCTCAAGTCTCCAAGTTCTTTAGTTTTTACCTGAAACAGATTTTATAAGCATCACTCCCAGGACCTTAATCAGACATAACTCGCTCGACACAAGTAATATTACCCAGCACCCCCAAGTAAGGACATAATATCCATGCCTTGGTGAATTTTCCAGTCCTCCCATATTTTCCAGAATATTTATGCAGGGCTCTCTTCTTTTGATATACTCCTTCTTCCAGACATAGCAGTAGATTAAGTTTTTCCATAAATTCCCTAAATGTAGGTGGCGCCCTGTCCAACCAGTGCGCTACTACACCTCTAGGTCTTTAAATGTATCTGTTACCTCCATGCAATGTGTTCATTTAGCGGTGCCAAATTTGCTTATTAAAGAGGTTGATCCATGATCTTGTGCAAGAATGCTCCAAACCCCAGCCTCCCATCATCTTGGTTGCTTGGGGCGGTACACTCCTGGCACCACTGGCGTGTACTGTGCGCTCTCCGGTACTTGTATATAAGGCAGATTTTCCCATGTAACATTGGAAGAATGTAGTGAAACTGAAGATGACCAGAATTGACAGAGAACCATGCACTTTAATGATCCTGACGAGTAGTACTTACGAGCTGTACACTGTGTGCAGAACTATTAGAGCCTGTGCACACGTTGCGGATTCCTAGCGTTTTTGCCGCGTTTTTTAGCGACGGAAACGCTGCGAAACCGCAACAAAACTGCTTACGCAATACAACTCATTATGGCCTATGGGATTCCGCAATGCTGTGCACATGCTGCGGGTTTTTTCCGCGGCGGAATCGCATCGCGGTAGAATCCGCAGCATGCTCATTCTTTTTTGCGGAACCGCGGCGATTCCGCCGCCATAGGAATGCATTGAACCGCTTACTTTCCGCATGTGGCTGTGCCCACCATGCGCAAAGTAAGCGGTTCATGTGCGGATGGTACCCAGGGCCTGGAGGAGAGGAGACTCTCCTCCAGGCCCTGGGTACCATATCCATGTAAAAACAATAATTAAAATAAAAAATAATGATATTCTCACCTTCCGACGGCCCCCGCAGCTTTCCCGCCTCTCAGCGACGCTCCCAGCAAATCCTGTTCCCAGTAATGCATTGCGAGAATCACCCAAGATGACGTAGCGGTCTCGCGTGATGCTACGTCATCGGGGTGATTGTCGCCTGGGAACGGGATTGGCCGGGAGCGTCGCTGAGAGGCGGGAAGGCTGCGGGGGCCGCCGGAAGGTGAAAATATCATTATTTATTATTTTTTTAATTATTTTTAACATTAGATCTTTTTACTATTGACATAGGCGGCATCAATAGTAAAAAGTTGGTCACACTTGTCAAACACTTTTTTGACTCGTGTGACCAACCTGTCAGATCGCTTGTAAAACGCTAGCATTCTGGAAGCTAATTACGCTTGCAAAACGCTAGTTTTTAGCGGGAATACGCATACCTATAATATGCATATTTCCCGCCGCAGGGAGGTGTGGAATTGCCGCCGAAATTTCCATGGCAATTCCGCAACGTGTGCACATAGCTTTAGGCAAGTTGTATTTGAGAGGATTCTTTTTATTATTAAGCAACAACTATGTTCTCAATCAACCCAAAAGACTCATAAATATCAAAGCTTAATATTTTTGGAAGTTGGAGTGGGTTTTTTTTAGATTTGGCTATCTTAGGAGGATATCTGTTTGTGCTGGTAACTAATACTGTGCAGAATTATTAGGCAACTTAATAAAAACAAAATATATACCCATCTCACTTGTTTATTTTCACCAGGTAAACCAATATAAGGCTGTGGTTCCACGAGCCGGAACCACAGCGCTTTGGACGGAGCGGAAAGTCCGCTCCGCCCAAAGCCCCGCCCCCTAGTGAACGTGCGGTCAATCCGGATGTGTTCACTGAACACATCCGGAACACATGCGGAATGACCGCAGGGCTACATAGACCTGTGTTATTTCCCTTGCGGCGACGCAGCATCGCCGCAAGGGAATAGGACATGCTGCGATCTAAAAAGACGCGCAGCATGTCCGTTAACTTGGGTCTGCCGCCTGCGTGTTTTTAAGCATAGTGGAGACAGGATTTCTTGAAATCCCCTCCACTATGCTGTAACATCTGGACGCTGCGTGTTTGACGCTGCGCCAGCGCACAGCGTCAAACACGCAGCAATTACTGAAGAATTCCGGATCGTGGAAGCACACGCTAACACCACACAATTTAGAAATAAACATTTCTGACATTCAAAAACAAAACAAAAAAAAATCAGTGACCAATATAGCCACCTTTCTTTACCATGACACTCAAAAGCCTTCCATCCATAGATTCTGTCAGTTGCTTGATCTGTTTACGATCAACATTGCATGCAGCAGCCACCACAGCCTCCCAGACACTGTTCCGAGCGGTGTACTGTTTTCCCTCCCTGTAGATCTCACATTTTATAAGGGACCACAGGTTCTCTATGGGGTTCAGATCAGGTGAACAAGGGGGCCATGTCATTATTTTTTCTTCTTTTAGACCTTTACTGGGCAGCCACTCTGTGGAGTATTTGGATGCATGTGATGGAGCATTGTCCTGCATGAAAATCATGTTTTTCTTGAACGATACCGACTTCTTCCTGTACCACTGCTTGAAGAAGGTGTCTTCCAGAAACTGGCAGTAGGTCTGGGAGTTGAGCTTCACTCCATCCTCAATTCGAAAAGGTCCCACAAGTTCATCTTTGATGATACCAGCCCATACCAGTACCCCACCTTCACCTTGCTGGCGTCTGAGTCAAAGTGGAGCTCTCTGCCCTTTATTGATCCAGCCTCGGGCCCATCCATCTGGCCCATCAAGAGTCACTCTCATTTCATTAGTCCATAAAACCTTAGAAAAATCAGTCTTAAGATATTTCTTGGCCCAGTCTTGACGTTTTATCTTATGTTTCTTGTTCAAAGGTGGTCGTTTTTCAGTCTTCCTTACCTTGGCCATGTCCCTGAGTATGGCACACCTTGTGCTTTTTGGTACTCCAGTAATGTTGCAGCTCTGAAATATGGCAAAACTGTTGGCAAATGGCATCTTGGCTGCTTCACGCTTGATTTTCCTCAATTCATGGGTAGTTATTTTACGCCTTTTTTTTATCAACACGCTTCTTGCGACCCTGTTGGCTATTTGCCATGAAACGCTTGATTGTTCGGTGATCATGCTTCAAAAGTTTGACAATTTCAGGACTGCTGCATCCCTCTGCAAGACATCTCACAATTTTTGACTTTTCAGAGTCCGTCAAATCTCTCTTCTGACCCATTTTGCCAAAGGAAAGGAAGTTGCCTAATAATTAAGCACACCTTATATAGGGTGTCGATGTCATTAGACCACACCCCTCCTCTTTACAGAGATGCAAATCACCTGATTTACATAATTGGCAGGTGGCTTTCAAGCCTATACAGCTTGGAGTAGGACAACATGTATAAAATGGATGATGTGATCAAAATACTCATTTGCCTAATAATTCTGAACACAGTGTATTAGCAAGGTCTTGTAAGCACTGTGTATATTCAGACACTGCTGGTGGACTGCATCAATTTCTGGTAACCTATGTGGCAGACCTAAGCAATTAACATAAAAATCACTCAATTTTTCAGGACTAGAGGATTTTTTTTTTTAATAAATTGCAAAGTTGCTTGTTTTTACAAGTATTGTGCAATTTACTAATATTGCTATAAAAAAAACAAACACAGCAGAATTTGTAAGTCCATAATTTGGTTGCACCCACGTGCTTCAGTGGTTTGACCGTTTACGTGACAAATAGAAAGATTTTCTCTAATCCCCTCCACAACAGCACACAGGAGGTTGCCTCCCCATCTAATTAGGGACAGGAAACACAAGAGGTTTAAATAGCTCTCCCCTTCCCTCTATCCTCAGTGTTTTCCTGTCCCTAAGGGATAGAGAGGTTTTTTGTGTGCGATCTCCTGAGAGGTGGGTCGGCGACAGTCTCTCTTGTACCTCTAAGCTGGGCAGCCTGGGTCGATCGTCCTGGACCTTCCTCCCGTAGCTGCTGCGGCCCGGGCAGGACCACTTCATCCTTCGGCGCTGTTCTGGTAATGCTGGGTGGTGAGGAGAGGCCGGGAGCCTCCCTTTGCCCTCCAGCTTCATAGACTCTCTCTCCCCTCGCCTTCCGTGTTCCCCGGTGATCCTGGGCGAAGCGTAGGAAGTGACGTACACCGCTGAGAGAGAAGGCGCGATGTCACTTCCGACATGAGTTCTACGGTGGAACGCACAGCCATTTTTGCGGGAAATTTGAAATCTGAAAAAGGCGCCTAAAAGACTGGAACTATCAGAGGGGGAGAGAGTTCATCGTATTGGATGAGAAGCGCTAGATCTTGGTTCCTGTATAAAAAGACCCTGACTGAAGACTCCATAAGGTAGGACTAAGGTTCTAGTGATAATGATGTGTCTTGTCTTAGATCTGCATCTGCAGAGCCCAGCGCTAACCCTGGCCCTGTGAGTATACCTGGTAATTGTAGGTCCCCTTAGGTACAGGATCCATTCTTATGGAAATTTATCTCTCCTCTCTTCTAGCGAGACAAGGATCCTGCACCAAAATCAAGGGAAAAATCTGCAAATTGAAAATGTGCCATCTGCAGTAAAAAAAACTTCCATCCGGCCATAAAAAGGCTTTGTCAGCTATGTACGGAGAAAATCATCTGTGAAGAGCCGCCATCCCTGATGAATGAAGTTAGAGGGATGGTGTGACAGATCCAGTCGTCCCTAGCTAACTTCTCCCAGTCTTTTTCAGGGGGCCCCTCTTTAACGAAAAAGAGGAAATACGCACATGAGGATAGCTCTGACTCAGAAGTAGAAATATCAGGTCCTGAAGAATGGTTGGAAGAAGGAAAACTTACTCAAGGTCATACGGAGGATAATAAAAAATTATAATTTTCCTCTGAGGATATGGAGGAATTATTGCTGGCGGTCAGAAATGCAATGGTAGTTGAAGAGGAGAAACCAACCTGCACAGTTCAAGATGGGATGTTCGGGAGTCTGAAATCGAGAAGGAAGATGGTATTTCCCATCTATGATAACAGATGAATTGGAATTCCCAGAAAGGAAACTGTGCGTCCCAAATGATCTGAAGGATTACTTTCCTCTGGATGAAGACAACTCCAAGTGCTGGACTGAAATTCACAAAGTGAATATCCAGGTGGCTAGGGTAGCCAAGAAAATTACCTTACTGTTTGAGGACTCCTCTCAACTTAAGGGTCCACTTTACTGCAAGATGGACAGCTTACTGAGGAATTGTTAGGACGCATCAGCGACCTCCTTGAAAACAAATGTTGCGTCCGTCTGCGTCACAAGAATTTGATTTCTCTGGTTGCAACAATTGGAAGACCATATTAAGGGAGGTACCCCTAGAGAAGATCTTCTGACCTCGTTACCTCCTACAGAAAGCTGCAGGTTCCTCTGCTGGATCAGTCCGCATTGCTGCGAGAACTTCTGCTTTCTCCAACACCACAAGAGGGGCACTATGGCTAAAGATGTGGAGCAGAGACAACCTGTCTAAGTTATGCTCTATTCCCTTCAAAGGGGAATATGTGTTTGGTCCTGCAGTGGACAAATTGTTGGAGAAAGTGACCGACAAAAAGAAAAGTCTTCCTGAACCAAAAACCCTCAAAAAGAGGCCATTTCGTCCACCTCAGGCGCAAACCCCTCAATGCAAAGGAAAAGGTAAAGCTATATGAAAGGAGGTAGATAAAGAAATATTTTTCAAAACCCACGTTCAGATAGGCAATGACGCCGAACGAGTAGGGGCAAGGATTTCAAACTACTACTCAAAATGGCAGGAAGTAACATCAGATCGCAAAATCCTGGACTCAGTCAGAAGCGGAGTAAAGATAGAATTTAACTCCTTTCCTTCACAAAGTCTAGAGGTAACATTTCTTCCGTCATCAAGGTTACAGAACATTCCGTACACAGAACTTCTTAAGCAATTGCTATGCTCTGCAGTAGTATCTCCAGTTCCAGAAGCAGAGCGGGGCCAAGGTCATTACTCCCTGGTGTTCCTTATAAAGAAACTAAGTGGAGATTACCAGGTTATTATCAACGGCTGAATCAATACATTGTGTACTGACGATTCAAAATGGAGTCCATAAAATCTACAGTCCCATTGATCGGGAAGGACTGTGCCATGGCCACTATAGACCTCCAGGAAGCATACTACCATGTACCCATTCATCCAGGCTACCATCGGTATCTGAGGTTTGCGGTCACTCTAGGCCAGGAGGTGAGTCACTTCCAGTTCAAGGTCCTTCCCTTCAGCATATCATCTCCTCCCCGAACATTCACAATGATCATGACGAAGGTAGTATCCTTTTTCAGGAAGCAAGACGACTGCATCGGTCCCAACCTGGACGACCTTCTCATCATGGCTCCTTCTATTGTAACTCTAAGAACTCATCTCCGTTCAGTCCTATATACACTAACCTCTTTGGCTGGATCATAAATCAGGGAAAATCGAACCTGACCCCATCAACCAAGAAGATCTTTTTAGGAATCCTCTTAGACTCTCAAAACCAAAGCTCTTCTCTTCCGGTCATCAAACAATTAAACATAAGATCAAGGTTTCGGACCCTAAAAACCCAGAAGAAGGTGACTTAAAATTTGCCATGTCAGTCCTGGGATCAATGACAGCATGTATTCAGGCGGTTCCCTGGGCCCAGGGTCATTCGAGGATCCTCCAAAAATGTATCCTCTCTCACTGGGACAAAACTCCAGAATCACTCTGTACAAGACTCTCCCTTCCTCATCACGTAAAAATATCCCTCAACTGGTGGCTCAGCCAAGAAAATCTGGCACAGTGAATACCTTGGATCCAATACCCGGTCTCTTTGGTAACACCACCAGATGCCAGCAAACGGGGTTGGGGAGCAGTGGCATCTCAAGAAGTCTTTCAGGGAATCTGGCCCTAAAAGATGGACATCCGATCCTCTAATTTCAGGGAATTAAGAGGAAGCCCTGAGAGCAGCAAAATCAATACTCCAGGGAACCCATGTCCAAATATACTCCGACAACATGACCACTGTGGCCCATCTACATCATCAGGGCAGCAAAAGATTCGAGAGTCTGCAACAGGTCTCGGCAAGAATTTTCCTTTGGGCAGAACGTCACCTCCTGTCCTTATCAGCTCTTCATCTAAAGGGATCCAACAATATCGAAGCAGACTTCCTGAGTCGGAAGGACTGATATAGACCCAGGGGCATAGAGCCTCAGTACTAGACTGTTCCAGTTAATTACTTTAAAAATGGGGTTACCGAAATGTGGACCTGTTTGCAAATAGGCAGAACGCAAAAGTAGAGCACTTTTTCTCCGTAGGTCCAAACGAAACCCAATCAAAGGTGGATGCCTTCTCTCACCCGTGGAGTTTCAGGTTGACCTATGCATTCCCTCCAATTCTACTACTGCCATGGACGCTACAAAAGGTCAGAACGGACAGGGTCAAAACCATCCTGATCGCCTCTCTCTGGCCAAAGAGGAGCTGGTTTGGGGCTCTGAAATTCCTTAGCTCAGTGGAACCTCTTACCCTGCCACTAGACTATGACCTTCTACATCAAGGTCCCATTTTTCACCCGGCTCCCCACAGCCTACGCTTGGCTTCTGAAGCCACAGTCCTAAGAGCCAGAGGCCTCTCGGATGCCGTCATAACCACTTTGCAAAAAAGTAGGAAACAGGTCACAAATGCCATCTTGCCATCTACTCCAAGATATGGAAGACCTTCTCTGCATGGTATGAACTTCCTACAGGACGGGTTATCGAAAGGACTAAAACCCAGTACCTTGAAAGTTCAGTTGTCGGCTCCGAGCTCCTATTTCGAGCAGAACCTGGTAGCCCACCGGTGGATAAAGAGGTTCATGACATCTGCCTCCATAATCCATCCAAGGAAGTCCAATGTAATTCTAACTTGGGATTTGAATACAGTGTTGAAAGGTCTTAACTATTCCACCCTTTAAGGCTATGGACCAGGTCCAGATAGACAAGCTATCCTGGAAGGCGACCCTACTAGTGGCCCTTACAACAGCAAGAAGGGTGGGCGAGATACAGGCCGTATCCATTAAGGAACCTTATTTGAAAATTCTGGATGACAGATTAATATTCCGCCTAGACCCATCATTCCTGCCAAAAGTATCTTTTGACTTCCACAGGTCCCAAGAAATAATTCTACCCTCCTTCTGTGGAAACCCAAGGAACTATGGAGAAGCAGGATTCCATTCTCTGGATGTACAGCAAACTATTCTCTTCTACTTAAGTCAAATAAAACCTTGGAGGAAGGATCAGAACCTTTTCGTCCAGTACGGTGGACCAAACAAAGGAAAGAAAGCCTCCAAGAGCTCTCTGGCGAATTAGATCAAAAAAGCGATCACAGACACATATATAAATCAAGACCTATCTCCTCCAGAATTGATAAAGGCCCATTCCACCAGAGCCGTCGCTGTCTCCTGGGCTGAATGGGCCGATGCTTCCCCGAATAAAAAAAATAAAATTAAATTTGATTACTTGGTGTAAATAAAAATTCAAGCATTCATTCTCTGTGGTCCTTGGAAAACACTGAGGATAGAGGGAAGGGTCGAGCAATTTTAAACCTCTTTTGTTTCCTGTCCCTAATTAGGATGGGGAGGCAACGTCCTATGTGCTGTCGTGGAGGGTCTTAGAAACCAAATTACCGGTAAGCGTAATTCTATTTTTTTTTTTTTATAATTTTAGTTCTTGTCCTGAATCTTCTTCCAGGACACAAAGTTGAATGGTATTACACCTGCTTTGTGAAATCTTACTTGTGTGTTTTTTTTTTGTTTTTTTTTATATATAAAGAAAAGAAGGAAACCCAGAATAAATGCTCTGAATAGGAATTATATATACTTTATTGAACAAATCAGGAAAGTAACAAAAGAATATACAACTATAAAGGGCACACATACGAAGTATATAAAAGATTTATATAAAAATTTATTTAAAAAAATTCTAAAACAATAGGGAAAGTCAGATATGATACAAAATTGTATATGCTATACATTTATGTAGATGCAAATGTACGGTAAGTTTACTATTTTTTTTTTAGATGTGTCAAACTATTCACTAAGGCCTCTTTCACACATCAGGCTTTTTGAATCAGGCGCGATCCGGCGTGTTTCTAAAAAAACGGATCCGGTACCGGATGCGGTTTTTTAGCATTGACTTACATTAGCGCCGGATCGCGCCTGATGTCACTGCGTTGCATCCGTTTTTGGCCGGATCCGTCGGAATTGTACATTCCGGCGGCCGGACAAGACGGTTTTTGTAACGTTTTTTTTTTTTTCCGGAGGCACCTGACAGTGCCTGAATCGGCACTTCAGGCGGCCGGAAACAATGCAAACCTATGGAGCCGGACCAGATTTTTGACAAATCCGTCAGAAAACTGATCCGGAGTCCAAGGTCTCTCTCTCCTCTCTTCTCTCTCTCTCTTCTCTCTCTCTCTCTCTCTCTCTCTCTCTCTCTCTCTCTCTCTCTCTCTCTCTCTCCTCGGTCCGGACATTGATGTCTATATTTTCAACATGGAAAAGCTTCTTTTTCCGGGTTCAAAAGGTCAGGCCGGATCAGGCGAAAAACCTGATCAGTTCCATCAGTTTTTTAAAATCAGCGCCGGATCCGTCCTATCAGGCATAAGACGGATCATGCCTGATTCAAAAAGCCTGATGTGTGAAAGTAGCCTAAGGGTGCAGCTGTAGAGAATAAAAGCTTTGCATAAAAGTTTATACAGATATATTCCCTAACACCCCCCATACTGCCTTCCTGTTCACAGCATAGTAGCACAGTGGTAATAATAACTTCCAAAAACAATTGCAGAAATTATCTGCAAACTACATTTGCTAAAAAGTGAAGAGCAGCTAAAAACTTTTTATGCCAAGATTTGTATTTGTTGACACTTGACAGAATTAAAATTGTTTATCACAAAATAAAAAATACAAAACAAATATTTACAATATACATATACCTCCCAGTTACATCAGATAAACAAATTTAAAAATCTAAAAAAAATGGATAATATAATGATTTTACAAGAATACAGCATTGTTCTCCTAAAAGCTCAAGAATTAGCAAATCCAATAATTATCGTAGGGTCTGGTTTAGACAATACTGCTACTTCTATGCTACTTGATAGTGATATCTTCTATAGCTTTATGTTAATTCAAATGTTTAGCATTATCTGGACATCCACTAAGGCCGGAGTCACACTAGACTATTGTATCCGATGTGAGAGCATTGGATGCTATATGCTAAAGACACTAAGCTCCAGCTCTGCGGCGACCGTGTGCCGAGTGTCACTGTCTGTGCTCCAATCCTCTCGCATGCGAGAATCGAAGCACAGGTGCGGAGGAGACAAAGAAATTAATTTCTCCATCTACTCCATTGATGGTATCCACGGGAATCGCACTGCACTCGGGTAATATCCTTTCTGCTGCAACCCATACAAAAAGACCTTCTCAGGGCTAATAATATTCTTTTTGCTCTTAATCCTGCAAATTGTTCTGAGCAGGGAAATATTATACGCCATTTATACGGCACCAGTTGTGCATCAAAAGCATACAGCTAGACTTGGTTGGTTGCAATAGCATCGCTATATTTTTGCTCAGTATAAAAAATCCATTTGAGGTAGGCAAATTTTCCTGTGATACTAATCCTGCAAAGTTTTTCAGCAGGGAAATATTATTCACCATTTATACTGTGCCAATTGTGCATCAAAAGCATACAGCCAGACTTGGTTGTTTATCAATAGCATCACTATATTGCTATTGCATTGTAACAAGTCCATATGAGGTAGGCAAATTTTCCTGTGATACTAATCCTGCAAAAGTTTTCAGTATGGATATATTATACACCATTTATACTGTGCCATTTGTGCGTTAAAAGCATACAGCCAAACTTGGTTATCAATAGCATCGATATATTGCTACTGCAGTGTTAGAAGTCCATCTGAGGTGGGCAAATTTTCCTGCTATACTAATCCTGCAAAGTTTTCAGTATGGATATATTATACACCATTTATACTGTGCCATTTAAAAGCATACAGCCAAACTTGGTTATCAATAGCATCAATATATTGCTACTGCAGTGTAACAAGTCCATCTGAGGTGGGCAAATTTTCCTGCTATACTAATCCTGCAAAGTTTTCAGCATGGAAATATTATACGCCATTTATACAGTGACAGTTGCGCATCAAAAGCATATAGACAGACTTGTAACCTATAGGAAAAATCTCACCAGAATAGATAATGTAAAGCATATGTATGCTCTCATATAGTGTGAAGCATGGAGATTATTAAAAAGACCAGAAGGAGCAAAACAACTCATTTATAGAGTAAAATACTTCAATACAGGGTGGGCCATTTATATGGATACACCTAAATAAAATGTGAATGGTTGGTGATATCAACTTCCTGTTTGTGGCACATTAGTATATGGGAGGGGAAAACGTTTCAAGATGAGTGGTGACCATGGTGGCCATTTTGAAGTCGGCCATTTTGGATACAACTTTATTTTTTCCAATGGGAAGAGGGTGATGTGACACATAAAACTTATTGCCTCATCCTCCACTCCCCGATGTGTACTTCTGTTATTTGTGAGTATATTTGTATGATTGGTAGTTTCCTTTATCCCTGTTTGTATTACCTTGTTACTCTGGTTGGTGTATTACGATACATTGCTGCTCCCCTTTTCCCTGGGTGGGGTAAGGATACAGACTGAGGGCGGATTCTGGAGCTAAGGCAAGGTACTTGGCCCCGGCGTCTTAACCATCAGAAGTAATCCAGAGAACAGGGCAAGCAGGGGTGCCCCCAGCGTTAGGGACAGGGAAGGAGCCCCTGGACCCAGTATATACGACAACAGTCATGAGAAAATTCTTTTCTGAGGCTCCACCTTATAGTTTAGGGAACATTTTTGGAAACCAAAAGAGTCTGTGAGTTCTATTAGTATATGATCCAGTGCCTTGTTGTGGGCTGTCAGGTGGTTGTCACATAGGAAGTTCTCACACTGCATACAGGAATACAGGATTTCACAGCTGAGACAAGAGACTTTGTACAGTAAGTACAGAAGATCCTGTTCTCCTTCATATCAGGCTGATTAAATAACAGTCCTTGATGCTGCTATGCTAAACTAATAGCTTTTTTCAGGGCTGATTCAAATATATTCTATTCTCTAATAATACCGCTCATAACTGAAATTTGTCTAGGGTGAGCTGTCGCAATATAAATTATAATCCTTGCTGCTGCAACCTAAAAAAATATCAAGGTAATATCTATTCTATTCCCTATTAATACAGCTTCCAGCTGCGTTTAGTGTAAGGATAGGTGCTAGGTATTATCTGCTGGAAATGAGTGTTCATTCTGGTCACATACATCTTTTCCACAGTTCATAACTTGATTGCTTTTCTCCATACACTTTTTGACAAATTCATCATTTTACGGTCATCTGTACCCATGAATTAATCAAAGCAGGCAGGGTAGCTTGCGTTCCTCCAGAGTTTGTTGCTGCCACGTACAAGAAAAAATCTTCATGGTCGATTCAAATCCCTTCTATATTCTGCAATAATATCGCTCTTATCTGCAATTCATCTAGCGTAAGCTGTTGCAGTAAGGATAGTATATTACAGACATCTAGTCAGGGATTATTGCCTTATAAATTATAAATCTTGCTGCTGCAACCTAAAAAAAATATCAAGGTAACATCTATTCTATTCCCTATTAATACTGCTGTTACCTGCCTTTAGTGTAGGAAAAGGTGCTAGGTAGCATATGATGGAAATAACTGTTCTTTTTGGCCACTTGCATCTCTTCCACAGTCCGTGACTTGATTGCTTTTTTCTACTCATTCACAGATTTGTGTTTTTACGGTGATCTGTACTCAGAAATGTATCAAAGCAGGCAAAGTTAACTGATTTAATGTGCCCATGCACAGTTTCTCTGCAACATCTGTATGTAAGAGGCAGAAGTGGGAGACTTTACACTACTGGAGCTGGAATTACCACTTCTGAACTCTCCAGTGCTTTCCATCCATTTCTAGGGTTCTGCTTAAAGTATGTTTGGGGTCATTGTCCTGCTGGAAGACCCATGACCTAGGATGCAAACCCAGCTTACTAACACTGGGCACTACATTGTGAGCCCAAAAACCTTTGGAAATGTTCTCATTTCATGATGCCTTGCAAACAGTCAAAGCACCTAGTGCCAAAGGCAGGAAAAATATATTTGAACTTCCACCATATTTGACTATAACTACTGTTATTTTGTTTGTAGGCCTCATTCCATTTACAGTAAACAGTAGAATTACCGTATATACTCGTGTATAAGCCGAGATTTTCAGCACCTTTTTTCGTGCTGAAAATGCCCCCTCGGCTTATACACGAGTCATAGGGCAGAAACCAGCGGGGGAGGGGATGCCGCGGCAGGAGCCGGTGGCTGGGATCATACTCACCCCTCCCCGTGCCATCGCTGAGGGTCCCTGCAATCCTGCGTTCTCCCAGTCTTCTTGCAGCTCTCCAGCACTGAGCGGTGATGTAATACCCGCTCATTAAGGTCATGTAATATGGACGCGACGCCACTCCCATGGGCGTGGCCTCCATATTCATGGCCTTAATGAGCAGTATTACATCACCGCTCAGCGCTGGAGAGCTGCAAGAAGACGGGGAGAACGCAGGATTGCAGGGACGCTCAGCGATGGCACGGGGAGGGTGAGTATGATGGAGGAGAGGACAAGGAGCACGAGCAGGACGGGGGGGGAGAACGGTGGACGGGGGAAGCATAGAGGAGGACGGGGGAAGCTGGAGCAGGAGGGGGAGATCGGTGGACGGGGGAAGCTGGAGCAGGACGGGGAAGCATGGAGCAGGAGGGGGGGGGAGATCGGTGGACGGGGGAAGCTGGAGCAGGACGGGGGAAGCATGGAGCAGGAGGGGGGGAGATCGGTGGACGGGGGAAGCATGGAGGAGGACAATGAGCACGGAGCAGAACGGGGGAGGATGGAGGGCACAGAGGAGCACGGAGCAGGAGGGGGGGCACAGGAGGACGGAGAAGGAATGGGGGAGCACAGCGGAGGACGGAGCAGGAGGGGGGAGTACAGAGGAGAATGGGGGAGCACAGAGCTGGATGGGGAGCAAGGAGCAGGACGGGGGCAGCACAGAGCAGGAGGGCAGTTTATACACCCGGCTTATACATGAGTCAATAATTTTTCCCAGTTTTTTGTGGCAAAATTAGGGGGGTCGGCTTATACACGGGTCGGCTTATACACGAGTATATACGGTATATGGTTATGGCATATGACTGTAAAAAATCCATCAGTTTTTTCTATTCAGTATTATTGTGGATGAACAGTGTAGTCAAATATTAATGTAAGCTGTACGTACTGCAATATAAGACTCAAAAGAACCAGGGTTGAGTGGTGCCCACTCCAACGTGCGTTTCGGCAATGACCTTGGTCAGGTTTAAGCGTTAATTCACATAAATGGATACTCGGCACACTCCACATGATACACAGTTCAGACTGAGAAAAATAATAAATGTTTTATTGTGCAGTACTAAAAAAGGCTTATGTTATTTCTCTTTACTTTCTGATGACGATCCACTCTCTTCAACGGTTTATCTGGTTATGTTGCTCTTTAAAAGATAATGCCTTCTAAACATTTACTGATGCAATCTACTTATCCCTGACTGAATAATGGCTGGCTTAATTTGTGTGCATGTGAGGGTTAAGTGCTTTGGGTGTGTCAAAGCATTTCCCAAGCCTCTGCCTCACTGGCATTGTTAGATTAGCCCCATTTTTTCCTGTGCTTGACTGACAACTCTCCTTCTCTGCAGTCAACCTGTGGGCTTTCAGGAATGCAGAGGCTTGGGAAGTGCTTTGACACTCCCAAAGCACTTAAGCCTTAATTTCATATGCACTAAAACCATAACTTTAGTCAATGAACTACATATTGCATGAGTAAAGGTGTGGATAATATTTTCTTTCAGAGAGCAACATGACCAGATAAACTGTCTGGAAGGAGGAGGTGGTTTGTTCTGTTCTGATATATTTTCTTTAGCTTTGGATTTGTCTTGCATAATTTTAATTTAATTTTTGTGAAATATAAGAAAGTGGGTTATGTTAGCTCGCACATAGCGGAGTCTAGAGCAAGGAAAATCCAGCAGTTCAGCAGGAAGATCAATAGATAGCCGAAAAAGGTAAATCCTGCTTCAGAAATCTGATGTACATAGAAGTATCAAAATTATTAGGTAATGAGGGTCTGAAACGCATCTACCTATCTCCCCAAGCTGGGGCTGTGATGACCCATGCTGTTGTCTTATTTTTAATTTACCTTATAAATTTGATACTTAGATTTATGTTGGATTTCTGAAGCTGGATTTTGGCTATTAAATTTTGAATAATCTGTTTACTATATTTCCATTTTCAGGTCTGCTGAGATACTCTATTCATTGGACGCAAGTACATATTCAAAGAAACAGCAAACTCAAGGAGTTCCCATCAGGAGAACATTACAAATTGCTAACAGAAGCCAGGAGGAATTTAGGACTTTTCCAGCATCATGATGCAATCACTGGGACAGCTAAAGACTGGGTTGCAGTGGATTATGGCACCAGGTAAAGTCTTTTCATCTTGTCTGAGCTCATTGCAGGCAAAATTGAGCTGTACCAAAATATTGTCTCACTGTGACTGGACAGAGCTTGGTGTTGTTGCCTTGACAGGGATGCAAAAATCTATTTTGAAAGCAACATTGAAATTGCAACTAAAAGAAGCAAAAGTTGTGGAATGAGAAAATCAATAGACATATTAATTTAAAAATTTTGTTTTAATGTTTTCAGAATTTTCATAACATCTTGACGACATTCTATTATTATGGTTATTAATCATTGTCCCGGGAATGTTGTGCCACGCTATATGCACCTGGGCTCACAGTATCACGGGCAACATTACAAAAGGAGCAGACCGCAGCGGATCTTGATGATTCGTGTGACCAAGTGCATTCAGTGTAGTAGGACATTCCTCATGCTATTTATGTGATTGATTGTTGTCTGCTAAGGTGTGTAAGTGCAGGTATGTCTGCGTATAGCTTTTATCATTAGCATTTTCATATTAACATGTCTATCCAACCTGTAATGTTTGTAATGACAACTTTTTCTTGGTGTTGCAATTTTAATTTTGAGTAGTGTATAATGTTATTCTGTATATAAGGAGGGGTTATATGGGTTAAATACTGTAATTTATTCTTTTTCCTTTTTCTCTGTAGACTTTACCATTCTTTGATGAACCTGAAGAAGGTGATCGTAGATGCTGCACATCTTCTTATTCTCAAAGATAAAGGCGCATTCATCTATAATCCATCCGCTCCATTCTTCAGTATGGTGGGTTAGCTACAGTGTCACACTGACTCTGCCTATTCATTATTTATGCATTTAAATCATACGAAGTTATAAATCAAATATATAATTTATTTTTTCCTGTTAAGCAAAGGCAAAATATATAATTTTGCTTGCTACCTTCTCAAAAACTCACATCTGCTTTTTGGCTTCTGTTATAAACTGAAATGATAACACTTGTGGGCAGCACGGTGGCTCAGTGGATAGCACTGCAGCCTTGCAGCGCTGGAGTTCTGGGTTCGAATCCCACCAAGGACAACATCTGCAAGGAGTTTGTATGTTCTCCCTGTGTTTGCGTGGGTTTCCTCCGGGTACTCCGGTTTCCTCCCACATTCCAAAGACATACTGATAGGGAATCTAGATTGTGAGCCCCCATCGGGAACAGCGATGGTAATGTGTGTAAACTGTAAAGCGCTGCGGAATATGTTAGCGCTATATAAAAAAATAAAGATTATTATTATTACTTGTCCAATGCACAACGAATACCTAGAGTAAGCTAGACCAGATTGATTAATCATAGATGCCGCCAGGGGCTGATGCTTTGGGGTGAAAAATAGTGAAATCGCTAATGTAGACTTAAAAAGAGCCTTAGTATCAAATTGATTATCTTCATTCCTTAAATTGCCTCTTTTTTTTGTCTTGTATGTTTTTTGGGGGGTGGGGGGACAATTCAGTGTTTTTTTTTTTGTTGTTTTCTTTTTTTGGATTTCTGTGATGAATTACTACATGAAGGTTACCACCCTCATTTGCTTAATTTTTCAGTACCGGTACATTTATTGTTCAGAAAATGTCATTTCTGGGGAATCTTTTCTTACAAATCAGCATTTTTCTTTCCTGTCTACCTCCTAAAGCATAAATTGATCATCAGCAACCAGTCTATCAACGATCGCTGTACCAAGACCTTATGGGTACACACTATTTGACCAGAGGAATTGTAGAACTAAGTTTAAAATATATTCGCAAGTTTCTTGGAAGTAGAAGTTGGAAATAGTGCAGCACAGTAATGAGGAAAGATCCCCAGAATTTTTTTTCTGATATTTCGCCGAAACAGACTTGTTAGGAGTGGTAATAGGTCCTCTTTCAGCTGCAGATGGAAGGAAGAGAGCCACAGTATTCATTACTGATGGGTAGGCGGAGCCCCAGACCAGGATGACACCTCAGATCAAAAGCGTGTTGACTGGCTGGCCCCTCCAGCTCGGGCTCCTCCTACTCAGCTCCTTCAGTCTAAGATTTGAGGTCTCAGAGGATGGTCGCTGCTAATGCAGCTCCTCAGAAGATTTTATTATTTTATATCGGACAGGAGACTTGGATCACCAGATGTGGTCTAGAGGTCTCAGGGGTTTCAGCGCTGCTGTACCCCAACCTCTCCCTTGGCGGATATGTAACTACATAATGTTCCCTGCAGAATCTGTGCGGGCCCTGGCGGGGACGCAAACCACACGCTGGGGTCACTGCGTTCCTCGCCCTGGGGGGAAGCATGGGCACAAGCGCCACAAATCCTGAGGGGTCCCTGTGGCGCAAAGCTGGTGAGTACTCCACAAAAGTTTTATTAATAATGTGTGAGTGCTTTAGCGTCTGCGGTGGCAGCGCCATTACATGTATACATGTTAACACTGTATTTTAAGCTACATGATTATCAGTATGCTTCAGCGCTGCAGTGACAGCGCCGTTACATGTATGGTGGTGAACTTTTGTCCGCAGGCAGATACCTGCAGGACAGAGAGGGAGCAGGAGCGAGGGAGTTCGCGCTCAATATTTGAGCCGGCAGGGGGCGTGGCCTCACGCTTCCCGGTTTTTTGTGACAAGAAGCGCGCTTTATGGTGCTTCTCTTCCGACTCCCTCACTGCGGTGGCCATTACCAAAGGCTCCTGGGCTCCTCAGACCACTCCTCTCATTTTAGACACCACGGCCAGCTGGGTGAGTGCTAATTCCTCACCCCGCAGCGCAGAGATCGCTATCCTGCAGCTGCGGTCTCACTGGAGACCTGTATATTTAGCTGGGGCTCACACAATATTATTTGTGGGGAGTCTGCGATATTAACCCTTCTGAGGGTTATTTCTGCCAGCGTTTTCAGCTGCAGATGGAAGGGAGGGAGACACAGTACTTCATTACTGATGGGTAGGCGGAGCCCAGACGGGATAGTCACCTCAGATTAAAAAGAGTGTGCTGACCGGCCCCTCCAGCTCGGGCTCCTCCTACTCAGCTTACTCAGTTTACAATTTGAGGTCTCAGAGGATGGTCGCTGCTGGAAGCAGCTCCTCAGAAGATTTTATTATTTTATATCGGACAAGAGACTTGGATCACCAAATGTGGTCTAGAGGTCTCAGGGGTCTCAGCGCTGCTGGACTCCCACCTCTCCCTTGGCGGATCTGTATTACCCTGAGGGTGGTCCCTGCAGAAACCTGCCGGCCCGGGGGGATGAGGATGGCTTCCCTGGCGGGGACGCACACCCCGCTCAGGGGTCACTGAGATCTCCGCCCTGGGGGGAAGCATGGGCACGCGCCAGAAACCCCTGGGGGTCCCTGTGGCGCATAACGGGGTGAGTACTCCACATGTTTATCAGTGTCTTGAGTGATTCACCGGCTGCTGCGGCAGCCGCTGGTACAGTTTCATGTGGTGATTTTGTGTATTTTGTCCGCAGGTGGATGCCTGCAGGACGGGGATCGCGGTACCGGAGAAGGGGAGTCCCGCGCTTTTTTTGAAGGCGGGGGGCGTGGCTTCGCGTCTCCCGGGCAGGAAGCGCTCTCTGAGCGCGCTTTCCTGCTTCCTTCTCTTCCGGCTGCCTCCTCAGTGCGGCGGCCATTACAATGCACCGGGCTCCTCTTCCTCTCTGCTCTCCTGCACAAGTGAAGAACACAGCACCGCAAAACTGTGAGTCGCTTCTGCCCAATCGGGGCAGAAGCTTAGAGAATCTTTTTCTCTCCCCCGTAGCGCAGGTTGCCACACGCTGAGTTTAGCGACGCTATTTGGGTCGCTGGAGGTCTTTGCGATACAAAATTGATCGCAAATATTTAGCGATTTAAGTGTGGTATTTTTTTGAGACGTTTTTTCTGTCTCTGCCTGCTGCCTCATTGAGGCTCCTGGAACTCGCACATCTGTCACTTGAATACAGGTTGTGAAGAGTTTTGTGATTTTAACCCCTTATCAAGCGGTTAAATCTTAATGGTGGCTGGGTAACCTTTTTTCTTTGAGTTAACCCTTCAGCGTCTGGTTAAAAGGTTTTTTTCCTAAAACCACATTTTTTCGTGTTACTATCAGTGTAACCTGTCATTGTACTGAGTAAGACATGTCAGATCAGGGCACAGGTGCGGATCATCATCCAGCTCCGTTACGAGATCAGTCTCGCATATCTGACACACAGACCTCGACATCGAGTGCAGCGGTCGGAGGACCCAGTGACGCAAAAATGGAGGCTCTCACTCGTTCGATTGATAGCCTGTCTAACCTTATAGGTTGTTGGGTGTCAGCCAAACCCCCTCATAGCAGGAAGCGTCATAGGCCGGTGTTTTTTCGCTCGTATAGCGACTCAGAGAGTTCTGACGTGGAGGGTTCCCCTTTAAGTTCAGAGGGGATATCCGAATCGGATAGAGAGGATCGGCAAATGCACTCTGCTTTTTGCTCGGGTCGTGTAGAGGCTTTAATTGAGGCAATGAGGGAGGCGTTACAGTTACAGGAGGATGTAACTACTCGCACTGGTAAGTCGGCCAGGATGTTCCAGGAGTCGCATAAGTCAGTCGCGACTTTGCCATCGATGATTGAGTTCAACCAGGCAGTGGAGAAGGAGCGTCTGTGCCCAGACAAGCGTTTTCAGGGGACTCGTCTTTTGGAGTCACTGTATCCGTGTACTACGGAATCTAATGATTGTTGGATTCAGTCTCCCGAGGTGGATGTCTCCTTATCTCAGCTTAGCAAATCTTCTTTGCTACCTATTAAAGGGAAGGCGAGTTTGCAGGACCCGCTAGACAGAAGAGCAGAGTCAGCGGCAAAGTCCATTTATGAAGCCACGGGTTATGGCTTCAGAGCAATGTTAGGCTCCATGGTGTTTATAAAGCTACCCTGGTCTGGTTGGGCCGTTTACGGAGGAAATGTGAACCTCAAGTACCTGAGGTGGATGGACTGTTTGAATTGTTAGAAAGTGCCTTACAATATGGACATGATGCAAACCTGGACACGGTGTCACTGCTGTCCAGGGCTCAATCCTCGGCGGTCTCAGTCAGGAGGGCACTGTGGCTTAGACAGTGGACCGGTGATGCGGTTTCTAAACATGGTTTGCTAGCCTTAGCTTACAAAGGCGGTCAGTTATTTGGATCTGACCTTACGGAACTGATTGCCAAAGCAAAGGCAAGGGAGACCGCTTTACCACAGCGAAGGTCTGTGGCTTCTACGTCTGGCAGGCCTGGTACCAATAGTGGTCGACGGTCCTTTCGTTCCAGGGGACGATTCGGTCAGCCCTCATGGGGGTCGGGTCATCCCTCTTTTTCGGGAAAAAAGACAAATCAGAAATCCCGCGCTCCCTGGAAACAGAGTTTCCGTCAAGATAAAAGGGAATCTGACAAAAAGCCCACTAAGGCAGATTGACGCCAGGGTCCCGCTCGAGGGCTCTCGAGTGGGGGGTCGCCTGCTCCAATTCAAATTGACTTGGGTTTCCCGTGTCCCAGACTCCTGGGTGACACGGGTTGTGTCAGCAGGCTATTTCATAGAGTTTTCTTCCCGACCCCCGAACAGTTATTGCCAGTCTCGCATGCCATCAGAGCCCGGGCTATGTGCCGCTTTACTGCAGGAAGTCGAGTTTCTTCTGCAGAAGGGTGTGGTGGTTCCGGTTCCACCAGAAGACAGGGGAAGAGGTTTTTATTCCAACCTCGTTGTAGTCCCCAAAAAGGAGGGAAAGTTTCGCCCCGTCCTGGATCTCAAAAGGTTGAATCGGCATGTCCACGCCCGAAGGTTTCGCATGGAGTCGCTTCGCTCCGTAGTGGCAGCATTGTCACAGAATGATTTTTTGGTGTCAATCGACATACGCGACGCTTATTTGCACGTTCCAATCGGAGGGGCTCACCAGCGTTATCTTCGCTTTGCCATAGGTCAGGATCATTACCAATTTGTGGCTCTACCATTCAGTTTGGCCTCGGCACCCAGAGTCTTTACAAAGATTCTGGCACCTCTCATGGCTATACTTCGAAGGCAGGGAGTCACGATCCTCCCCTATCTGGACGATCTTTTGATTGTGGCATCCTCGAAGGAGGAGGCGGTGACGGCTCGCAATCTATCCCTTCAGCTCCTGGAGGACTTCGGGTGGCTGGTCAATTGGGAGAAGTCGTCTCTGGAACCGTCACAATCAATCCTGTTTCTGGGGATGCATTTCGACACAGTACGAGCAGTGGTGTCTCTTCCTCCAGACAAGCAAGCATGTCTTATCCGACATACGCAGGTGATGAGGTCTTCAGTGACAATGTCTCTTCGAAGATGTATGCGTCTTCTGGGGTTGATGGTGGCTTCAATGGAGGCTCTTCCGTTTGCCCAGTTTCATTCCAGGGCGCTCCAAGGGTTCATTCTAAATCGCTGGGATCGGTCGCAGACCTCACTGGATTGCAGTGTGGTTATCTCCCGCAAGGTACGAGAGTCTCTGGGATGGTGGATCCGTTCGACAGAATTGTCTCGGGGGAAGTCCTTTCTTCCTCTGAAGTGGTCAGTCATAACCACCGATGCCAGCCTGACGGGCTGGGGGGGCGTTTGGAACGATCTCTGGGTTCAGGGAGTATGGTCACCAGAGGAGTCTGTCTTGCCGATCAACATCCTCGAATTGAGGGCAATTTTCCTTTGCCTCCAACACTGGACGGTCCCTTTACACGGTCTGCCTGTCCGAGTGCAGACAGACAATGCGACGGCGGTCGCTTATATCAATCACCAAGGCGGAACGAGGAGTTCCAGGCTTATGGTGGAGGTATCTCGGATCCTGATATGGGCAGAGTCCAGGGTCCCAGCCATCTCTGCGATCCACATCCCAGGAGTTCAGAATATCACGGCGGACTTTCTAAGTCGCGAGAGGATGGATCCCGGAGAATGGAATCTCCATCCGGACATTTTTGCACTGCTGTGCTCCCGTTGGGGAACTCCTCAGGTGGATCTGATGGCATCCAGGGCCAATGCCAAGTTACCGACATTCGTGTCCAGGTACAGGGATCCGAAGGCTGTAGCGGTGGATGCTCTGGTGGCCCCGTTGGACCAATTCAATCTAATCTATGTGTTCCCGCCGATTTCTATGCTACCTCTGGTACTCCGTCGGATCAGGCTGGAGAGGATCTCAGCTATTTTGATAGCTCCAGATTGGCCAAGGAGGACGTGGTTCTCGACACTGGTGTCGCTTCTAGCGGCACCGCCATTTTCACTTCCTCTTCGTCTGGACCTGTTAACCCAAGGGCTCGTCCGTCATCCAGACCTGAAGTCTCTGCGTTTGACGGCGTGGCTCTTGAAACCGAAATTTGGACCCGTAGAGGTTTTTCAGCCGAAGTCATTGCTACTCTGCGTGCTGCTAGAGGTCCAGCTACTACTAGGATTTACCACAGGACTTGGGAAGCCTTCTTTTTGTGGTGTTCGAGTTCTTCAAAGAACCCGAGAAAATTTTCTATTCCCAATTTGTTGGCTTTTATGCAACACGGGTTGGACAAAGGTTTGGCCATTAGCACCCTGAGGGGTCAGGTTTCGGCTCTGTCTTTACTGTTTCGGAGGGCTATCGCCTCGCGTAGGGACGTGCGTTCCTTTTTTCGTGGAATAACCCGTCAGTTTCCACCGCGGAGAACTCTTGTATCTCCTTGGCGGCTCAATCTTGTTTTGGAGGCTCTTCAACATCAGCCTTTTGAGCCTATGGATTCGGTTAGCCTTTATTTACTTTCTTGGAAGGTGGCTTTCCTAGTGGCAGTTACCTCTTTGAGGAGGGTTTCGGAGTTGGCGGCTCTTTCTTGCTCGCCTCCCTTCTTGGAGTTTCACCCGGATCGTGTGGTGCTTCGCACTCGGGGCGACTTCCTACCTAAGGTGGTGTCGCGATTTCATGTTAACCAGGATATTGTGTTGCCTTCTCTTTGTCCGAGGCCAAGGACTGTGAAGGAACGGGCCTTGCACACATTGGATTTGGTGCGGGCTTTGAAATTCTACTTGAATGTTACTCAAGGATTTCGGAAATCAGACTCTCTGTTTGTTATTCCAGCAGGTCGTCGACGTGGTCAGCGAGCTTCCAAGGATTCTATAGCTCGCTGGATTCGGTCGGCCATTTTGGAGGCTTACCGACTTAAGGCGAACCTTGCCCGATTAAACTTCGAGCTCACTCCACGAGGGCTGTGGGCTCATCGTGGGCCTTTCATCAAGGGGCCTCGGTGGCTCAGCTCTGCCGGGCGGCGACCTGGCGCTCCGTTCACACTTTTACAAAATTTTATAAGGTGGACGTTAGTGCTTCCGCTGATGCAGCCTTGGGACGTAGGGTCCTGCAGGCAGCGGTAGTTTAAGAGTCTAGTTAACTTGTTTGGCGCCTGTTGCGCTTTTATTCAGGTTGTTGGGTTTCTGCCTATTTTGGTTTTGTTTCCCACCCTAATGTTTTGAACTGCTTTGGGACGTCCCATCAGTAATGAAGTACTGTGTCTCCCCTCCTTCCATCTGCAGCTGAAAGACGGATTTTGGTAAGAACTTACCTGTAAAATCCTTTTCAGCGAAGGAAGGGAGGGAGACACAGATCCCTCCCATGGCAGAAGTGTGTTGTTAATTTACAGAAGCAGCGTGGCCCTTCTCTGATAGCGATTTCTGGGCTGAGGTCGACGCGCTACGGCTCTGTTCCAGCATTGCCAGCTCATCGCAGTGGTCAGGTTCCGTGAGTAGTACCTGGAACTGTGTGGTTTTTTGCCTATCTGCATGCATAACCTGTATTCTTGTGTTTTTTGTCTCTGAAGTTCTTCAGAAGGGGTTATGTTGCTCCGCTGGTGATATTGCTCTTCCTTAAGCTTGTGTACAACTGAGTAAGCTGAGTAGGAGGAGCCCGAGCTGGAGGGGCCGGTCAGCACACTATTTTTAATCTGAGGTGACTATCCCGTCTGGGCTCCGCCTACCCATCAGTAATGAAGTACTGTGTCTCCCTCCCTTCCTTCGCTGAAAAGGATTTTACAGGTAAGTTCTTACCAAAATCCGTCTTTTACTATAATACCGCTGGGGTAGCTCTACCTGTAAAAGAGCTTTAACCCTTCAGCGATTTATTTAAAAAAAAAAAAAACGCATTTTTTGCTGGTACTGCCGTTTTGACCTGCTAATACAGGTGAGGCATGTCTGAACAGGGTTCAGAAGCCGCGGACCATGTCCCAGTGCCGTTGCGGCAATCTGATACGCAGACCTCATCAGCGTCTAGCGCTGCGGTCGACAGTAGTGCAAAATTGGATGATATTGCTCGCTCGCTTAACAATTTGTCTGACCTTTTAGGTCAGTATGTGTCAGCTAGATCCTCTCAGGATAGGAAGCGACGCAGGTCGGTTCCGGCCTTTACACGAAGCGAGTCAGACGTATCTGATTTGGATGGTGGACAGGGTTCCCCTTTAAGTTGGATGGAGAGATATCCGATTCAGATATGGACGAACGGCATGGGCATTCTTCTCTTGCGAAACGTACGGAGGCATTGATTGAAGCCATGAGAGAGGTTTTACAGTTACCGGAGATGGTAACTAGTCATCCTGGTAAATCAGCACGAATGTACCAGGAGTACCGTACTTCGCGGTCAACATTGCCAGCTCTGGATGAGCTTAATAGTGAAATAGAGGAGGAACGTCTGTGTCCAGATAAACGTTTTCATGGAACGCGTTTCTTTGATGCACTTTATCCATGCTCTGCGGAGTTAAAGGATAATTGGACTCCTTCTCCTGAAGTGGATGTTTCTTTATCCCAGCTTAGTAAATCCTCTTTACTCCCTGTTAAAGGGAAGGCGAGTTTGCAGGAGCCGTTGGACAGAAAAACGGAGATGGCGGCAAAATCAAACTATGAGGCCGCGGGTCATGGATTCCGAGCGGTGCTAGGATCCATGTGTGCTTCTAGAGCTTCTCTAGGCTGGTTGGCACGTCTAAAGACGGCGTTGCAAAATGGATCTCCGTTATCTGATATACAGGAAATTTGCGAATGGTTAGAAACTGCAGCCTGTTATATCTTTGATGCAGGTCTGGATACGGCATCTCTTCTGGCCAGAGCACAAGCTGCAGCGGTCACAGTCAGAAGAGCTTTATGGCTCAGACAGTGGGCCGGGGACGCAGTTTCCAAACAAGGTTTATTGGCCTTACCTTACAAGGGTGGCCTTCTTTTTGGATCCGACCTCACAGAGCTGATTTCCAAGGCAAAGGCGAAGGAAACAGCATTACCACAGCGTAGGGCCATGGCTTCGGTGTCTAGCAAGCCTGGTGTCTATAGCGGTCGGCGGTCCTTTCGGGGCCGAGGTCGATTCGGTCACTCCTCGTGGGGATCGGGTCGTTCTTCTTTCTCGGGAAAGAAGTCCTCCCAGAAAGCTTGCACTCCCTGGAAGCAGAATTTCCGTCAAGACAAGCGGGAATCTGACAAGAAACCCGCCAAGTCAGACTGATGCCAGGGGTTCACTCGAGGACTCTCGAGTGGGGGGTCGCCTGCTTCAGTTCAAGGCGACTTGGATGTCTCGCGTTCCAGATTCCTGGGTAACGCGGGTCGTGTCGGCAGGCTATTTCATAGAGTTTTCTTCTCGCCCCCCAAACACTTTTTGCCAGTCTCGCATTCCGTCAGAGCCCGAGCTTTTTGTCGCTCTACAGCGAGAGGTCGAATTTCTCCTACAAAAGGGTGTAGTAATTCCGGTTCCGTCAGAGGACCGAGGAAAAGGTTTTTATTCCAACCTTTTTGTGGTTCCCAAAAAGGAGAACAAATTTCGCCCGATTTTGGATCTCAAACGATTAAATCGGCATGTTCACACCCGGAGATTTCGCATGGAGTCACTTCGCTCCATTGTAGCAGCTCTGTCGCAGAACGATTTTCTGGTGTCAATCGACATTCGCGACGCCTATTTGCATGTTCCCATAGGAAGGGCTCATCAGCGCTTTCTTCGGTTTGCCATAGGTCAGGATCACTACCAGTTCGTGGCTCTGCCTTTCGGCTTAGCCTCAGCGCCCAGAGTCTTTACAAAAATTCTGGCGCCTCTCATGGCAATCCTTCGAAGACATGGGATTACTATTCTTCCTTACCTGGACGATCTTTTGATCGTGGCTTCCTCGGAGGAGGAGGCAGTGACGGCGCGCGATTTGTCTCTTCAGCTTCTGAAGGACTTCGGTTGGCTGGTCAATTGGGAGAAGTCGTCTCTGGAACCGTCGCGGGCAATCCTCTTTTTGGGGATGCATCTCGACACGATTCGGGCAGTAGTTTCTCTACCGCCAGACAAACAGTCATGTCTTCTTCAGCATGTACAGATTATGAAATCCTTGACAGCAATGTCCCTACGGAAGTGTATGCGTCTTCTGGGACTAATGGTGGCGTCCATGGAGGCAATTCCTTTTGCCCAGTTTCATTCCAGGGCTCTCCAAAGGTTCATCCTGAGTCGATGGAATCGGTCGCAATCGCTGGATTGCAGTGTCACCATTTCTCGCGTGGTGCGAGATTCCCTAGGATGGTGGTTACGTCCAGGGGCATTTTCCCTGGGGAAGTCCTTTCTTCCTCCAAAGTGGTCGGTCATAACCACTGATGCCAGCCTCACGGGCTGGGGGGTGTTTGGAACAATCTCTGGATTCAGGGGGAATGGTCATCGGAAGAGTCTGTTCTTCCGATCAACATCCTGGAATTGAGGGCGATTTTCCTTTGCCTCCAGCATTGGACGGTCCCTTTGAGCTGTCGGCCAGTCCGAGTGCAGACAGACAATGCGACGGCTGTCGCGTATATCAATCACCAAGGCGGGACAAGGAGCTCCAGGCTCATGGTGGAGGTGTCCCGGATTCTGATTTGGGCCGAGGCCAGAGTACCGGCCATTTCTGCGATTCACATTCCAGGGGTTCAGAATGTTACAGCGGACTTTCTCAGTCGCGAGAAGATGGATCCCGGAGAATGGAGTCTTCACCCGGAAGTTTTTGCACTGCTGTGCTCCCGTTGGGGAACTCCCCAAGTGGATTTGATGGCATCCAGGTCCAATGCCAAGTTACCGACGTTCATGTCCAGGTACAAGGACCCGAAGGCTGTGGCGGTGGATGCTCTAGTGGCTCAGTGGGACCAGTTCGAGCTAATCTACGTGTTCCCGCCGATATCCTTACTTCCTCTGGTGCTGCGTCGGATCAGACTAGAGAGAATCCCAGCTATGTTGATAGCTCCAGATTGGCCAAGAAGGACGTGGTTCTCGACAATAATGTCGCTGTTGGCGGCACCTCCTTTTCCACTTCCTCTTCGACCGGACTTGTTGACTCAGGGCCCCGTTTGTCATCCGGACTTGAAGTCTCTGCGTTTGACGGCGTGGCTCTTGAGACCGAAATATTGACCCGTAGAGGTTTTTCAGCCGAGGTCATTGCTACTCTTCGAGCTGCCAGAAGTCCGGCTACTACTAGGATTTACCACAAAACTTGGGAAACCTTCTTTTCGTGGTGTTCGGGATCTTCACGGAACCCGAGAAAATTTTCCATTCCCAATCTGTTGGCTTTTCTGCAGCATGGGTTGGACAAGGGTTTGGCAGTTAGCACTCTGAAAGGTCAGGTTTCTGCTCTGTCTTTACTATTCCGGAGAGCTATTGCCTCGCGTAGGACGTGCTTTCCTTTTTCCGCGGTATAGCTCGTAAGTTTCCGCCGCGGAAGGCACCTGTGTCTCCTTGGCGGCTCAACCTTGTTTTGGAGGCTCTTCAGCATAAACCTTTTGAGCCTATGGACTCTGCTAGTCTTTCTTTACTTTCCTGGAAGGTGGCCTTCCTGGTAGCGGTCACCTCTTTGAGAAGAGTTTCTGAGTTAGCAGCTCTTTCTTGCTCGCCTCCTTTTCTGGAGTTTTTTCCAGATCGTGTGGTGCTTCGCACACGGGGTGATTTCTACCTAAAGTAGTGTCACAATTTCATGTTAACCAGGATATTGTGTTACCTTCACTCTGTCCGGATCCGAAGAATGCGAAAGAGCGAGCTTTGCACACATTGGATTTAGTGCGAGCCTTGAAGTTTTATTTATCTATTACTCAAGGTTTTCGTAAGACGGACTCCCTGTTTGTGGTTCCAGCAGGTCGTCGGCGTGGTCAACGAGCCTCCAAGGATTCTATAGCTCGTTGGATCCGGTCAACTATTTTGGAAGCTTACTGTCTTGGGGGTGAATCTTGCCCGATTAAGATTCAAGCTCATTCCACGAGAGCTGTGGCTTCATCGTGGGCTTTTCATCAAGGTGCCTCGGCAGTGCAGCTCTGCCGGGCGGCAACTTGGCGCTCTGTCCACACGTTTACAAAGTTTTATAAAGTGGACGTCAGTGCTTCCGCTGATGCAGCCCTCGGACGTAGGGTCCTGCAGGCGGCTGTAGTTTAAAGTTCTAGATGAACTTGTGTTTAGCGCTGGTTGCGCTTTTTTGTTAAGGTTGTTGGGTTTCTGCCTTTTGTTGGTTTTTCCCACCCTTATTTTTGAACTGCTTTGGGACGTCCCATCAGTAATGAATACTGTGGCTCTCTTCCTTCCATCTGCAGCTGAAACACGGATTTTGGTAAGAACTTACCTGTAAAATCCTTTTCAGCGAAGGAAGGAAGAGAGACACAGCACCCTCCCAAGGCAGAATTGTGTTGATGTTTTCAGATGCAGCGCGACCCTTATCTGATTGCGATTATCTGGGCTGAGGTCAGCGCGCTAAGGCTCTGTTCCAGCATCGCCAGCTTATCGCAGTAGTCAGGTTCAGTAAGTGGTACCTGGAACTCTGTGGTTTTGCCTTACTTTGCATGCATAACCTGTATTCTTGTGTTGTTTTCTCTGAAGTTTCTTCAGAAGGGATTATGTTGCTCCGCTGGTGATCTTGGTTCTTCCCTAAAGCTTTGGTACGACTGAAGGAGCTGAGTAGGAGGAGCCCGAGCTGGAGGGGCCAGCCAGTCAACACGCTTTTGATCTGAGGTGTCATCCTGGTCTGGGGCTCCGCCTACCCATTAGTAATGAATACTGTGTCTCTCTTCCTTCCTTCGCTGAAAAGGATTTTACAGGTAAGTTCTTACCAAAATCCTTGTTTAATTGTGATACATTGATTTGAGTAAGTATAAAGAGGATATTAAAAGTTTACACACCCCTGTTAACATGTTTTTTGGCATGTAAAAAACCATATCAAGAAGAAACGGTTCTGAACTTTTTCCACCTTTAACGTCACCCATAATGTGTACAAATTAATTGAGAAGCAAACATTTTTTTTAGGGGTGGAGAAATAGAAGTAAAATAATGTGGTTGCATACGTGTGAACACCCTGTTATAGTTGAGGTTGTGTTAAGAATAAGGCCTCTTTCACACTTCAGTCGTTTGGCGTCAGTTAAAATCCGCCAAAGTGTGAAAATATCGGATCCGCCAGAAAAGTGTAAAAACGGATGCAAACTGTTCCGTTTTTTGACGGATCCGTCATGAACTTTTCAACCCTGAAAATGCAGGTATGCATGTCTGGCACGGAGAGAGAGAGAGACAGAGACACCCCGGACAGTGTTTTCAGCATTTTGTATGGATTTTCTATGGGACCAGCGGATCCGCTGGCGGGTTCCGTCAAAAACGGATGGCCGCGGATCCGCCACCCATAGGCGACCATTATAAAAACTGGCGGACGCGGCGGATTCGTCATAGTCCACCATTTTGACACACACAAAAAATGTTGCATTGAACGTTTTCCAAAAATGGCGGACCCCAAATTTATGGCGGATCCGTCAAAAACGGATCCAACGGACGACCATCCGTCAAAATCCGCCACTAATGCAAGTCAATGGGAGAAAACCGGATCCGCCAAAAAAAAAAAAAATGGCGCGTCCGCTTTTTTCACACTTTGGCGTATTTTGACTGAAGTCGCACGACTGAAGTGTGAAAGAGGCCTTAACCAATCATATTTCAATTACTGTTAAATAGTAGTAAGGACACAGCTACTATCATTTACAGGGATTCTGATTAACCTCATCCAAAGTTTAGCTGTTCTAGTAGGATTTTCCAGACATTTTCTTAGTTGCATTTTACAGCAAAAGCCATGGTCCATAAACTGCTTACAGCACAGCAAAGGTTCTCATTGATATAAGTTATCAGTCTATTGTTAAATATCTTAATTTTGGCACAATGACATTTCCTGAAACTGGACATCCCTCAAAAATTGATGAAAAGGCTAGAAGAAAATTGGTCCTGGATGCTTCCAAGAGGCCTACAGCTGCATTAAAGTACCTGCAGGAATTTCGGACAACTAGTGGTTCTGTAGTGCTTGTGACAAGTCTCCTATATTATTTACGTCTGGCCTGTGGGGTAGGATACAAGACCGATCATTTTCTTACAGAGAGAAACATCGGCGCTCGACTATATTTTGAAAAAACCTACACCAAGTCGGCCATAACATGTGGGAAAACATATGACGTGATGAGGCCAATGTTGAACTTTTTGGCCAGAATTCCAAACTGTATGTTTGGTGCAAAGCCAAAACTGTATGCAACCAAAAGAACACCATAACCACAGTGAAACATGACGGAGGCAGCACTGTGGTTTGGGATTGTTTTTCAGCAGCTGAAACTGGGCTTTAGTTAAGGTGGAGGGAACTTTGAACAGTTTCAAATATTGGTCGATTTTGCATTAAAACCTTCGTCCCTCTGCTGAAAAGCGGAATAAAGTAGAATTTACCTTTCAGCACAACAACAACCCTAAGCATACCTCCAAATCAACAAAAGAATTGCTTTAGCAGAAGATCAAAGTTTTGGAATGGCTCAGACCTGAATCCAATTGAAAATAAGTGGTTTGACCAGAAGAGGGCGCTGTACACCATAAATGTCCTCGTAATCTGACAGATTTGGCATAAGGAATGATGGGGAAAGATTGCTGATTCTAGATGTGCCATGCTGAGTCTTCCTACCCAAAAAAAAAATAAATGTTGAAGTACCCTTTGAATTTATGACAGCAAAGTATTAGTTTAAGGCTGAGGTCACACCAGCGTATGGCATCCGATGCGAGAGCATCGAATGTTATATGGTAATGACCCTCAACTCCTGCTCTGCTGCGAGCGTGAGCAGAGTGTCATGCTACTGTGATCTGATCCTCTTGCACAGAGCGGATCGGAGCACAGCTGCGGAGGAGACTGAGAAATTAATTTCTCCATCTCCTCTGCTGTCGGCTTATATCGCACCAAATTTGGGTGATATTCGAGTGCTGTGCATTGTCACTCGCACCCGTAGACTTTTATGGCTGCGATTGAGCTGAATCTAAGTGTTCGCGCTGCTGCGATTGTTCGTGCATGCTGATTCTCATGAGAAAATAATTGCAGATCTGAGCTGCTCCATAGAACAACACTGGGCCAAGTGCTAAACGGCCTTTTATCGCATAGCACTTGGCCATGTTGTATGGTAGTGTGACTCCAGCCTAAGGGTGTGCATACTTATGCAACCACATTATTTCAATTAATTTTTTTCTTTTTCCACTGGAAAAGATGTGTTTTTTAATTAAATTGTAGATAATAGGTGACTTTAAAGGTGGATAAAGTTCTGAAATTAATCTTCTTCTGGTATTTACATGACAACAACCTGGCATTTTATTAGTGTTGTGCTGAGTTTTTATATCCACTGTAGCTTATTGTATGTACAAAGAAATCTTTCTTTTATTTCCCTGTTTTCTTCTATAATTTGTGCATGGATTTTTATTTACTTTTTCTCCATACATTGCTCACGAGTGGTGCTTGCTGACAGAACGGCATCTTTCATTATTTACTTCCAAAGGGTGAAATCTGTCCCAATGTGAATGACTTGCGTAGTAGCTGTTCTGTAACTGTAACCTGCTGTGTGATCTCCACCTCACCAAGATAGATTTTTTTTTAGAAAGTAAAGAAAAAAAAATCCCAACTAAGTGACTTAATGTGTAAATTTTTTTTTATATATTTTGATTTTTCTTGCTTCAATAAATATAGCATATTAAATACAATTACGGTATATTATCTTACAGGAAGATGTGCAGAAAGCACAGGATTCATTGCCCCAAAAGACAGTCATCAAGGTGTCTGTGCAGCCGAGGTGAGTAAATTTGCAGGATGGAGCATTATCTGTGCGCGGAAAAGCGAATATTCTAACATTGCCTCTCTTTAAATAATTATTTAGAAAGTACAGCTGGCCCGCTAATGTTCAGATATTTAGATGATTGTACCGGGATGTAATTTGGTTATGTGAATATTGACATAAGCTACATTAGTTCACCTGTTTTGCACTTTGCAGCTTTTGTATATGAGGTTCTGATATTTAGCTGCCTAACAGCCCACAATATCCAGGCTGCGGAGTCGGTAAGCTAAACCACTGACTCAGACTGTGACTCCTCAATTTCCCTGACACCCGACCCCACAGCACTGGTCACTACTGAGCATGTACATAAAGTGCAGCACATATTCAACTCAAAAACGACCCCACAGCACTGGTCACTACTGAGCATGTACATAAGTGCAGCACAGATTCATCTCATCTACGACCCCACAGCACAGGTCACTACTGATCATGTACATAAAGTGCAGCACAGATTCATCTCATCTCCGACTCCACAGCACTGATCACTACTGAGCATGTACATAAAGTGCAGCACAGATTCATCTCATCTACGACCCCACAGCACTGGTCACTACTGAGCATGTACATAAAGTGCAGCACAGATTCAACTCATCAACAACTCCACAGCTCTGGTCACTACTGAGCATGTACATAAAGTGCAGCACAGATTCATCTCATCAACGACTCCACAGCTCTGGTCACTACTGAGCATGTACATAAAGTGCAGCACAGATTCATCTCATCTACGACCCCACAGCACCGGTCACTACTGATCATGTACATAAAGTGCAGCACAGATTCATCTCATCAACGACTCCATAGCTCTGGTCACTACTGAGCATGTACGTAAAGTGCAGCACAGATTCATCTCATCTACGACCCCACAGCACTGGTCACTACTGAGCATGTACATAAAGTGCAGCACAGATTCATCTCATCTACAACTCCACAGCACTGGTCACTACTGAGCATGTAACTCGTACATGAAGTGCAGCACAGATTCATCTAGTCTACGACCCCACAGCACTGGTCTCTACTGAGCATGTACATAAAGTGCAGCATAGATTCATCTCCGCTATGACTCCACAGCACTGGTCACTACTGAGCAATGTACATAAAGTGCAGCACAGATTCATCTATCTACGACCCACAGCACTGGTCACTACTGAGCATGTACATAAAGTGCAGCACAGATTCATCTCATCTACGACCTCCACACATGGTCACTACTGGCATGTACAAAAGTGCAGCACAGATTCATCTCATCTACAACCCACAGCACTGGTACACTACTGAGCATGTAACTACGATACAATGAAGCTGTCAGCACAGATTCATCTAATCTACGACCCCACAGCACGGTCACTACTGAGCATGTACATAAAGTGCAGCACAGATTCATCTCATCTACACCTCACAGCACTGGTCACTACTGAGCATGTACATAAAGTGCAGCACAGATCATCTCAATCTACGACCCCACAGCACGGTCACATACTGAGCATGTACATGAAGTGCAGCACAGATTCATCTCATCTACGACCCCACAGCACGGTCACTACTGAGCATGTAACATATAAGTGCAGCACAGATTCATCTCATCTACGACTCCACAGCACGGTCACTACTGAGCCAATGTATAACTACGAACATGAAGTGCAGCACAGATTCATCTAATCTACGACCCCACAGCCTGGTCACTACTGAGCATGTACATAAAGTGCAGCAAGATTCATCTCATCTCGCACTCCACAGCACTGGTCACTACAGAGCATTACAAAAGGCCCGCACAGATTCATCTTATCTACGACCCACAGCACTGGTCCTACTGAGCATGTACATAAAGTGCAGACAGATTCACCATCTACGACTCCACAGCCTCACTACTTGAGCATGTACATAAAATGCAGCACAGATTTATCTAATCTATGACCCCACAGCAACCGGTCACTACTGAGCCCTGTAACCAAAAGTGCAGCACAGATTCATCTCATCTCCGACTCCACAGCACGTACTACTGAGGCATGTACATAAAGTGCACACAGATTCATCTCATCAACAAACCCAAAAGCACTGGTCACTACTGACATTACATAAAGTGCAGCACAGATTCATCTCATCTACGACCCAACCGGTCACTACTGAGCAGTACATAAAGTGCAGCACAGATTCACCATCTACAACTCCACACACTGGCACTACTGAGCGTAACCGTACAAAATTAGCACAGATTCATCTAACACGACCCCCCAGCACTGGTCACATGACTGTACATAAAGGCAGCAAGATTTATCTCCCTATACCCACAGCACGGTCACTACTGAGCAGTACATAAAGTGCAGCACAGATTTACTTACACGACCCCAAGCACTGGGCACTACTGAGCTGTAATAAAGTCAGCACAGATTCCACCACACGACCCCACAGCCCACACTGAGCATTCATAATCCCCAAAAGATTCATCCCATCTACCCCCCCAAC